>CM053401.1:91500820-91573168 GCA_028644305.1 Xerus rutilus | reverse complement strand
ACTTAAAAACAGCACACTACAGTAACACAGCCTCTTCAATGCTTATAGCAGCACAATTCACAATTGCAAAACTGTGGAAGCAACTCAGATGCCCTTCAATAGATGAATGGATAAAGAAACTGTGGTACATATACACAATGGAATATTATTCAGCAATAAAAGAGAATAAAATTATGGCATTTGCAGGTAAATGGATGGAATTGGAGAACATTATGCTAAGTGAAGTAAGCCAATCCCAAAAAAAACAATGCCAAATGTTCTCGCTGATTAGTGGATGTTGATACATAAGGGGAGTGAGAATGGGAAACATAGGAGAAATGGAGGAACTCTAGATGCGGCAGAGGGGAGATGGGGGGAGGGAAAGGGGAATGGATACAGTAAAGATGGTTGATTGAGATTATCATCACTACCCTTGGTGCATGTATGAAGACACAAATGCTGTGACTCTATCTGGTTTGCACCCAGAGAAATGGAAAAATTGAGCTCTATATATGTACTATGACTTGAAATGCATTTAAATAAATAAATTTTTAAAAAAAGTTCTTAGGGCTGAAGAGGGATGATATCAGGGAGAAACTTAGAATTTCAGGAATGAATAACAAGCATCAGAAATAAAAAGCATGTGAATAAATATGAAATGTTCTATTTTCTTTTAATTTCTTTAAGATATATGTAATTTATTAAGGCAAAAGTAACAATAATGAGCCGGGTGCAGTGGCGCACGCCTGTAATCTCAGCACTTTGGGAGAGTGAGACAGGAGAATTGCAAGTTCAAAGCCAGCCTCAGCAAGGGCGAGGTGCTAAGCAATTCAGTGAGACCCTGTCTCTAAATAAACACAAAATAGGGCTGGAGATGTGGCTCAGTAGTCAAGTGCCCCTGAGTTTAATCCTCAGTACCAAAAAAAATAAAGTAATACCAATGTATTGTGGGTTTGTAATAACTGTATATACAATGCATATGACAATTTCAATAGTAGAAGAGGGGTAATCATACATATATCACTGCACGATTCCTTCATTGTACATACAATGGTACAAGATTATCTCTAAGTGGACTGTGAATAGTTGGTGTATACTGTAACTCTTAGAGCAACCTCTGAAATATTAAAGAAATAGAGCCAAAATGCCTATAGATAAAATGAACATCTAAAAAATATTGAAATAGTCCAAAAGGAGGCAAGAAAAGGGGAATAAAGTAACAAAGCAAAACAAACAAAAGAGAACAAAATACAGATAATGAAATGGTAGATCTAAATCCAATCATATAAGTAAAATTACTATCAAGTTATCCTTTTAATTAAATGTTGATGGACTCAACTCTAATTGAAAGGCAGAGACTACTAGAATGTATAAATAAGCTAAGCCTCAACTATATGTTGCCTATAAGAGATTCACTTTAAACACAGAAACACAGACCAATTGAAACTGAATAGATGAAACAAGATATGTCATGTAAATAGTAAACATAAGAGGGTATAAATGGCCATATTAATATGAACTAAAAAAATTCAAGACAAAGAGTATTAACTAAGGTAGTGACCAACATTTCATGATGAAAAGGTCAATTCATCAAGTTATAACAATTAAAAATGTGTATGTATCTAACAACAGAGCTTCAAAACACATAAAGTAAAAACCAGTGGAATTAAAAAAGTAGTTCCAATGATAGTAAAGGATCTTAATAACTTCTCTCTCAGCAATTAATAGGACAAATATTCAAAAATCAGGAAAAACATGTTATGTAAATGATATTATCAATAACCTAAATGTTACTGGTATTTATAGGACATAGATAATATACAACAGAATATTTATTTTTTCACAATATTTAATCAAGAGAAATCATATGCTGGCCATAAAACAAGTCTCACTAAATTTAAAACAATTAAAATCATACAAAGTATGTTCTTTGGCCATTATGATATTAAGTTAGAAATGAAAGCAATAAGACATCTAGGAAAACCTCAAAGATTTAGAAGTTAAACAACACACATCTAAATAATCCATAAACCAAAAAAAAATCTCAAGGGAAATTGGGAAACATTTTGAACTGGATGATAATGAAAACACAACATATCCAGGTTTTGAGGATGCAGCTGAAGCAGAGCTTACAAGACATTTCTGGCTTTAAAGGTTTATATTGAAAAAGAAAAAAAGGCCTAAAATGAATAATCTATGATTCTGTGTCAATAAGCTCAAAAAAGAAGAGCAAAGAAATCTCAAAATAATAAGAAGGAATTAGTGAATACCTGAGAAAAACTCAATAAAATGGGAAATAGGCAAAAGAGAAATCAATAAGGGCAAAAACTACTTTAATTTTTCTAAGAAAATCTACAAAATTGATAACCTCCTAGCTAGAATGATCAAAGAAAGAATGCCCAGATCACCAATATCTAGAATTAAAGAGATATCAAAAGGAAAAAACTAAATAGCTGTGTGAGTAACAATGGATAACAACTCTTACTTCACATGAAACACAAAAATTACCTCAAAGCAAATCATCTAAATGAAAAAGCTATAAAATCCTTAGAGGAAACCACAGGAGGAAATCTCTGCAACCTTGCAGTATGAAAAAGCATAAATCCAAAAGAAAAAAAGTTCAACTGAATTTTATCAAAACTAAAAACTAAAAATCTTTTTAATATCATTAAGAAGACAAATTAAGAGGAATATTTGTAGTACATTTATCTGACAAAGGGCTGGATCCCAAATATATTTTAAAAAAGAATTCTTACAACTCAATGAGAAACCAAAAATTCAATAGGCAAAATTCAAAGGACAAAAGATTTGAACAGATACTTCAGAAACCAAAACATATGGACATATGAATTGTCAATAAAGACATGAAAAGATGCTCAAAAAGAAAAGATGATCTACATTACTGGTCATCAAGAAAACTCAAATTAAAACCATAATGAGATGCTACTACACACCTTCTAGAACAGTTAAATTTTTTAAAAATGGCAAAACTAAGTCTGAGTAAGGATGTGGAAAAACTGGTATACTCAAAGTGCTGGTAGGAGAGTCAAATACTACAACTCTATGAAAACCTGTGTGACAATTTCTTAAGAAATAAACCTTCACCTACCCTACAACCCACATATTCCACCACTAAGAATTTATCTAAGAGGAATAAAGACATATGTGCACACAATAACTTGTACATTAATGTTCACCACAGCTTTATTCACAGCAGTAGAAACTCAAATGTATCTCGACAGGTGAACAGATAAACTGTGATATACTCACAGAATGGGATACTACAATAACAAAAAGAACTATAAATGACTTACATGTGTCTCAAATCATTATGCTAAGTGAACGAAGCTAGACACAAAGGGTTGATTCCACTTATATAAAATGCAAACAAATCTATAGTGACAAAGGTGATTAGAAAGTAACCCCCCCAAAAAATCAGGGGGTGCCTAGGGTGAAAGGGGAGATAGATTACAGAGGGAAATGGAGAGCCTTTGGGGGATGACAGAAATGTTCCATGTCTTGACTATAGTGGCCACTCACAGGTATATGCACCTGTCAAAGCTCACTGAATTACAAGTGGAGCATCTTTAATCCAAAATGCTCTGAAACCTGCAACTTTTTAAGCACTGACATGGTGCTCAAAAATTTGTATTTTGGAGCACTTTGCGTTTCCAAATTTTGGATTAGGGATATTCAAACAGTAAAGTCTGGAAATACTCCAAAATCTGATAAACTACAAATACTTCTGGTCCTACGCATTTCAGGTAAGGGATACTCAATCTGTATACATTTTAAAACAGATGTAGCTCATTTATGTAAATTATATACAACAAAGTTGATAGGCAAAAGTAAAAGATGCTAAGAGTTTAAACATGGGTAGTTGAGGAAAGTTAGAAGAGAGACAGATTTAAGGAATGTTTAAAAAGTAAAATTAACAGGACCTGACACAGTGAAGCAAAGAATACCTGCCTCTCTTTCTCGCAGAACCTGACTGGAGAGGAAAACAATGAATAGCCACAGACTGCTGACGGACTATGCTCCAGAAAAGACTGCTTCTGGGACTGAGAATCAAATTGCAGCATTTTCCTGCTTTCAAATACTACCACCTTGTGTTTACATGTGTTATGAATACCACCAGGTGCCTGAGAGGCTTATGTGCCTCCCAGAAAGGAAGAACCTAGTGTGGCATCTTTGAGCATTTAGGGGAGCTTATGTCACAAATGCATGGTAATCACCTCCTTCCCAGCTCCCCTAAGGCCCAGGAGAGTAAGAAACCAGGAACTATAGCACATGCACTGAACAAGAATTCAATCTTACTGGATTCAAGAATCCAGTAAGAAGTGAATGGGGAGCCCTGGTGCCAGGCACTGCAGCCCAGTATTACATGGGAAAGTGAATGATAGTCCCAACAATGCACCAGACATATTGAGAGGTCTATGAGCCACATAGCACACATTAAGATCAGAATGGACAAAACCAAGACATTTAACTTCTTTCTGCTAACTTTAAAATTTCACTGTAAGTTCAAGAATTTCAGCAAAGAACAATGTAATGGAATAAGTTTGAAAAAGCTTTTCAGCCTAGTGTGGTACATATGTAAAGAATCTCAGTGACTTGGGAGGCGGAGGCAGGAAGATTACAAGTTCAAAGCCAGCCTCAGCAACTTAGTGAGACCCTGTCTCAAAATAAAAAAAACAAAAAGGTCTGGGGATGTGGCTCAGTGGTTAAGCACACTTGGGTTCAATCCCTGGTACCAAAAAAAAAAAAAGGCCTTTCAACCTTATGAAGATGTATACTTAGAATTTTATTTTAGGAAAAAATTTAGTATCAGAAATAGAGAATTGGGATATTTTGTCTCCAAAAGATGAGTAACACAAAATTGTTTGGAAAAAAAGAAAAAGGAAGAAAAATGGGCCTATTTCTGTTATCAGGAAGATTTTAAATCAGTTGATTACAATGGAGTCTGACGAAGACAGGCAAAAACAAGCTTTTAGGAATTCATTGTGTGTTTTTGAGAGAGGAGTATGAGTTTGAACATAGGTAGGTATTGATGATGAATCCAAGAAACAAAGTAATCCACATTCTCGATTTTGAAAGGAAAAAAGCGTTCTAGATTGTCAGGACAAAGAAGAGCCAGACCCTTTCCCTCAGTCCAGGATCAGGTACAGAGTATTCTCCTGTACTGTTCATCTAATGTCCTATGATGATTTTTTCTAATTCAACAAAGTTTTAAAACGTTTATAAAAATAATCTCAGAGATGATCTAAGTCCTTTTCTGTCCTTCCTCTCCTCTTTCCTGAAGATGAAGTGTAACTGAGCCCAGTTTGTCAGTTGGCATGATTTGCCTGAGGTTAGACATCGATAACAGCAGAATGTGGATAAGAATCTAAGTCTCAGGCTGGGGCTGTAGTTCAGTGACAGAGCGCCTGCCTAGCATGTGTGAGGCACTGGGTTCAATCCTTAGCACCACATCAAAATGAAAAAAATAAAATAAAGGTATGCTGTCCATCTACAACCACAGAAAATATTAAACCAAAAAAGAATCTAAGTCTCCAAAATGCTGAGTGATCAAGAAAGAATTAACATCTGGTAACCTTTTACAGTGTGTCAAGCACAGTTCTAAGTGTTTTGTAAACATTATTTCACTTAATCTTAAAAAAATCCTTCCAAGTGGTGTGATTATCCCCATGTTACAAATGCTGAGACAGGTGCAGCAAGGTAAGTCACATGACCAGAGTGGCTCAGCTTGTAAGTGGGGGTGTCAGGATCTAAACCCAGAACCCTTGACTAAGACAATGGAGTTAAATTAATGATGTGTTAGTAAATTTTTTCTCTTTTTATAAAGTATATATTTTTTAGTTTATACACATTATTTTATTAGTTTATATACATTCTCTTATCACAAAGGCAATTTAGTGACAATTCTTCCTTTTGATATTTGAATCCTCTGAATGCAAACAGCACTATACATAAAAAAATTAAAATAAAAAAATTAAAACCCTCACTTTGTGTTAGTAAATTTTTAACAACAGGCTCTCCAGGGAGAAGAAAGCTCTATCTGCAATGAATATAATCTCTATGGTATAAAGACTCCCTTCACAGCTAATTTCAAAGTACACATGTGATATCTCACTGAAAATAGAACTGAGAAAAGGCACAGAATCCTCTCTATTGAGCCAGTAGGAGGCCGCAGTTCCAGCACAGAACCGGGTACTCCTGATGCTCTGTGCAGTCCTGAAATACATGGCTCAAGAGAATAGCTAAAATGTTCCTGGGGGAGAAGGGGGAGGGCAGGAGGACTCAGTCTGAAACTGAGCTTGCTGAGCAGGATAGCCGAGGTAAGGAGGGTGACCTTCTGCTTCTGCTGTCCTGCTTCTGTCTCTTCCTCTCTCCTAGAACCAGACTCTCTCTGGATACATGGACCTCCACCAGGACACTCACTCTGACTTTCACCAGGAAAGGTGGGATCCCTTCTACAGGGAGCTGCAATTTCAGAAGGCAATATGAGAAACAGAAATGCTCATTCCTAAAGCTGGAGCTAGACCCAGGTACCATGGTGGTGGGGTAAAGGATAGGCAGGAAGACTATGAGAAAAATACTCATTTACTCAGCTCCCAGAGACTGGAACTCTTGGGCCTTGACTCTGATACCAGACCCCTATGGGCCATGAGGGGTTCTGGTTATGACTGTCATAGGCAGCCCCCTCAAAATAAGAGTAATGAAGACCCAGCTCACCATCCCTACAAAGAGGCTCAGGCTCTGGATTCAGGCTTACCCATCTCTACTATAACCTGGGCAGGTTTCCTAATGTCCCTAAACCTCGGTTTCCCATCTATAAAACAGGGGAAACACAAACTAATTTGAAAGAAATTTCTTTTAATAAAAAAAAAAGAACAATAATACATTAAAAATGGAGTGTCAGTATGTGCCAGGTACTATGCATTCTCGTTTCACTGTCACACATACGTAGGTGCAGTTATGATGCCATTTTATAATTTTAAGAAATTTCCCCAGGTCACTCGGCTAATAAGAAGCAGATTCGGTGCTCACTCTTGGGTAAGTCTGATTCCACTCTTAACTTCTTACATTATGCAGAGCAGATGGAAAGTAACTAGAAATGTCCAACACACGCTACGTACTTGATAAATGTCATTTCTTCCCTTTCTCCTGGCTTCATCATTGTCTCCTGTGCTGTCTCACTGGGGAAGGACGATAATGAGGAACATTGACAAGGACAGGTGCTTGGCAAACCAGCTTTTCATGGAGTCTCAAAAGGAAAAGGCTCAATGCCAAGTTCTTAATAGAGTCTTTAGAGCAAATAGATTTTGGCTTCTCCTGCTATTAATACCTAGCCTCCCAAGGTTCTTCCAACCCCATAATTTCCTTCTCTGGAACCTATACAAAAATCCCCAAATGACTTTCAAAAAGTCAGAGAGTCAAGAATACTATGCTTCTTAAAGTTTCAGGTGAAATTAAGTCACCTCATGGTCATGCACTCAATGTAACAGAAGAGCACTGGATTGGGAGTCTGTTTTTCAGCTGGCTCTGGCATTTACGAAGCTGGTTAACCCTCAACATCACCACCAGTCTTCTCTGTGCCTCTTGTTTTTTTCATTTGTTCACACAGAAATGATAGTTCTTGTCTTGCCTTTCTTAAAGTCACTGAGAAAATCATATGAGGAATGTAAGTAAAAATACTCCACTAACTGTACCCCACTAGGAATCTTGGAAATTGTCAATATTAATCAACAGCTTTTCAGACTCATTGAGGAAATTCTCGAAAAAGACAAACTAGAGCCAAAAAGCAAAAATGAGCAGCAAGTTGGCGTGAGGAGAGTGAGATGGTAAAGAAAAAGGAGCTGTCAGAACCTCATTTGCAGAGCTGGCAGTTAACCTTCAATCCATTTTATAAGGCCAGGAAATAGCCATATTTTTTAATTAAGTGTCGGCGGCAGGATCAGCAACATAAAATTTAATGGTAGGGAAGACACTGACTTAAAGAACCATAACTTCTTACCTCTCCTTCTAAGAAGGAAATCTTTTCTAAAAGCTGCAATATCAAGAGCTGTTTCTGTTGCACTTTTTTCTTTAATGATTCAATCTAGAAAGAAACAAATGAAAAACTGTCAATCAAAAGCATAGAACTATATGAGTACAAGTTAACCTATTGGGAGACACAGATGGTTCTGGTTTCATTTGAACAGAACCAGCACATGGTTTTGTTTCCTGGAACAGCACTGACCAGAGATGCTCCACATGGGGGTTCTGTGACCAGGGAAGCTCAGGCTTTCAGCTGTGATTTCAGAGTCATGCTTCATTAGGTTTGTTTAGTGCAACACTTCCACGTTGATTCTGCTGTGTAAACCTTAATAATTGCCCAGAGACAATCCAGGGAATGTGTTTTGGGAAACACAGATATAGCTCAACAAGAAATAATCATTCAGCTTGAATTTATGAGACAACCCACATTTCAAATATTCAGTTTTGTTATTCCTGTTAGTACATTCATATCTGTTCAACTGAGTGTCAAACAAAAAGTTTGATGTGTTAATGAAATTTCAAGGGTTGAGGATTCCCGAGGCCAGGAGTAAGCAGGACTAGCTTCCTAAAACAGACTTGTGCTGGGCTGACAGCTTTGTTTCTATAGTATACTCTAACTTGAACTCCTCTTTGCTTCTTTCATATATTGTGTTTTTCTAGACAAACCAGGGGTTCCCTAAAAGCAAGAACTGGAGTACTTTATATCAGACTATGTCCTGAACAATAGTGAAAATGGTATTTTCATTAAATAACAAACTAACTTCCTAACCATCTTGTTAGATGGTTAGGGAATTCACAAAATCATTTTTTAAAATTCTTCTCAGTGCAAAATGTAGTAATTCCTCTGGGCACAGTGGTGCATGCCTGTAATCCCAGCAGCTAGAGAGGCTGAGGCAGAAAGATCTCAAGTTTAAAGGCAGCCTTGGCAATTCAGTAGGCCCTAAGTAACTTAGCAACACTCTGTCTCAAAATAAAATATAAAAAGGGCTAGGTTGAGCACCCCTGGTTTCAATCCCTGGTACTGCCCCCACCCTCGAAAAAAGTCATAATTCATATGGAAGGGAATCTAGCAAAATCTAGAAAAAGTATGTATGCATTTACCTTTTGACCCAGCAATCCCATTTCTAAAAATAGATTTCAAGATACAGTGGCTAAAGTATAGAATGACTTGGATACAGGATTTTTTTTTCAAGAAAACATAAAGCAAAATTCTATCAATGAGTGACTGGTTTAATAAATCATGGTATACCAACAACAGAGGTCTATGTAACCTACCAAAAAACAAAGAAGACCTCTAAAACCCTGATAATACACATTACAAAGATAAAGCTCTAATTATTTTGTATGTTTGTTTTGTTTTTTTGATACCAGAGATTGAACCTAGGGGTGCTTAACCCCAGCCCTTTTTATTATTTCTTAAATTTTGAGACAAGATCTCTCTAAGTTGCTTAGTGCTTTGCTAAGTTGCTGAGGCTGGCTTTGAATTTATGATCCTTTAGCATTAGCCTCCCAAGTCACTGGGATTATAGGTGTGTGCCACCACACCCGGCTAAAATCCTAATTATTAAGAAATAATTTACCAACAGAGAGAGGGAGGAACTTGGGTAGAGACAGAATGGATGGAAGACTTTTTTTGTATACTTTGTTACTTTTTGGATAGGTTTGAAAGCATACTTTATAGATTCAAAAAATAAAATTAACCACAGAGAAAAAAGTAACCCTAAAACCTGACACCTAACTGGAATGAAGCAATTTATCTGTAATATTAAATTGGTGAAAGGTATTCAAGTGTTGTTAGCACAGGTAATTTAATATTTTAAAGAAACACATTTTAAATATAAATACAGCTGCAAAGAAATCTTGTCTTCACTAGGACAATTTTGAGTAGCAACACTGGTATTGTTATTTTGAAACTACTTTATGTATATTGTAGTATAGTAATGTTTGGGAACAAGATTTTCAGTATAAGAAAAAGCAATACAAGTTTGCAATTAAAGAAGCAAAAATATTTTGTTAAATTTGAAATAACAATATCAGTATAAACTCAGAATCTTTTATTTTCTTCCATAAAAGAGGTATTACTACTCTGAGAAAATTCAGAAACAATAACAACATGATATATTCAGATTGTGGTCTCTATTTACTATTCTCCACTAAAACCAAACAAACAAAAAACCCATATGATATCTTGGAGGAATGACCTGTTCCAGGGACAAAACATAAATTAGATTAATCTGAGATACATTGTTATACCTGAAAATAAGACCATGAAACGTCCCTCAGTGAGCCAAGGATAGGACAATTTGAGCATCAGAAAGAATGATGAAGCCAGGCGCAGTGGTGCACGCCTGTAATCCCAGTTGCTCTGGAGTCTGAAGCAGGAGGATCACAAGTTCAAAGCCAGCTTCAGCAACTTAGTGAGGCCCTAAGAAACTCAGCAAGACCCACAATAAATTTTTTTGAAAAGGAGGGGTGGCTAGGGATGTGGCTCAGTGGTTAAATGCCCCTAGGTCCAATCCTCAGTACCAAAAAAAGAAAAAGAAAAAGAATGATGAATGTAATTGAGTAAAACACATGGGAGATACACACACACACACACACACACACACACACACACACGAATACTTCATAAGTCTTTAAAAAGAAAAAAAAACAGAAATCACAATTTCTTGGACTCCACTGGAAGTGCCAAAGGCACCAACTCCTTCCTTACCTGAAAATGTGGCAATATAAACAGAAACAATTAAGCATTTACCTTGTCTTTTTTATACAAACTACTTTTTAAGACTGTAACAAGCCTTAGTTTATAAGGAAAACTCTTTCACTTTACTGAAGAATTTACTTAATCAATATGGGAGGAATAACAGAATAAGAAAATCACAATTTTGCAATCTCTGTGAAATACCTAATATAAACAATCATCATCAGAGAATGAAATAAAGTGGATGAAGGCTGAGGAGGAGCTGTACAGCTGTGCTTTGGGCCATCACCACTCAAATCCATTCTCAGCCTTCACATCACCCAAGTAGGACAACTGGCCAGGCTAGGCCACAAAAGTGACAGAAGATGAAGTATATGGTACCACCTCTAAAGTATTCTTGCCTTTTCTCAAATAAAAGTGAAAACTGAATCTGATCAAGCTTCTAGAGCTAATAAGGAAACAAAAAGTCAAATACAGAGTGTGGAAACTTTTACAGGACAACTAGCTCAGTTCCTGCAATAAGCGCCAGTGGGGTAAAATGAGAAGGTGGGATCAGACAGGGGCAGCATGCTCTAGATTAAGAGACCTTAGAAAGGTAACTGTTAAGTGTGAGCATGATGCATGCTGATTGGGATAAAGCATCAGTAAAAAGATACTTTGGAAAATTTATTACAGATTGGCATTAAATGATGCCAAGGAATTATTACTAATTTTGTTAGGTGTGACAATGGCCTTATGATTATATAAGGAAAAGTTCATATGTTTTAGAAATGCATGGTGAAGTATATAGGAAACATGCAAAATATCTTTTGGATTTGCTTTTATTATTTTTTTCTTCAAATATTTTTTTTAGTTGTTGATGGACCTTTAATTTATTTATTTATATGTGATACTGAGAATCAAACCCAGGACCTCACACAGGCTAGGCAAGTGCTCTACCACTGAGCTACAACCCCAGCCCTTGCTTTTAAAATACTACACAAAGTGAAAAAAAGGAATGAGTAAAGCAAATATGGCCAAATCTTACTATTTGTTGAACTTGGGTAGTGAGTCTAGTGGGCTTCATTGATTTTTCTGTTTTGAGTGCATTTGGCATTTTCATTATAATTCCACACAGTACAAAAAATATAATCCTCTGACAAGAAAAGCAAACTATACAAAATAGAATATAAGAAACACACTTCAGAAAAAAAAGAAGTCCAGGGCTGGGGTTGTAGCTCAGTGGTAGAGCTCTTGCCTAGCATGTGAGGAATGGGGTTTGATCCTCAGCACCACATAAAAATAAATAAAATAAAATAAAGATATTGTGTCCATCTACAGCTAAAAAAAAAAATCTTAAAAAAAAAGAAAAAAGAGTCCAGTGTTGATAATAATGAAAGAAATTACTAATTAAAAACTGTAATAAGTTACACTTTAATACTTATTAAATTTGCTGCAAACTAGTGACTAAAGAGACCAGTGTTGGCAGGGCTGGGAGGGACAGCCACTCTCATGTGTTGCAGGTGGCATTGTAAATTAGAATGACCCTTTAGGCAATTTAGCAATAAATATTAAGAGCCATAAAGCTGTTCAGACCCTTTGACCCACTAATCCCGCTCCTGGGAATTTATCCTAAGGATATAATTCAAATATAGGAAAAAAGCTGTATATATAGAGATGTTCTTGCTCCCATTATTTATAATAGAGAGAAAATGGAAATAACTTTAATGTCTAGCACTAAAGGAATGGGCAGTAAATTATGGAATATCAATTTGATGGAGTATATTACACAGATGCTAAAAACAAATACATTGCAAAATGGAAGTGTGTTTACAAAAAGCCTCAAGGGACAGAAAAAAAGTTTACAATGGTAAAAGTAAAAGCTGGAAGAGAAGTTAGATGAATGATATAGTTCTGGGGTTGATGCAGGATTATGAACAAAAAAAAAAACTTCTGTGTAAATTTTCTTCAATTTTTATCAGAATAATTTTCAAAAATTAATCTCATCATGCTCCTTTTTCATTCTTTCCTACAGTACTAAGATTTTTTCTTTAAAATTGCCTTTTGAAATCTAAATGACAGCCATAATGAGCTCTGAAATTCACTAAAACTTTCCAAGAAGGTGAAGGGTGATATTTAACCCAATAACATAAAAAGCGGTTTCAAATACACTAATTTGCTTTCTCTAAAGGACTCAGAGTGGTATGTGAGTCAAGAAAAGCAACAGATGTGGTTTAAAAACACAGGAGTGAGCAGCTTATAGGAAGGTGCCAAGAGGATCCTGTGGATTTTACTTTAAAAAATAATCAGTCCTCCATATCTGAGTCCTGTGTCCTCAAATTTAAACCAACACAGTTTGAAACTATTTTTTTTAAAAAACTGCATCTGTACTGAATATGTACAGACTTCATTTTCTTATCCTTAACTCCTAAATAATACAGTATAACAATTAGTCAGATAGCACTGATATTTTATTAGGTATTCTAAGTAATCTAGAGATGATTTGAAGTCCATGGGAGGATGTGCCCAGGTTATACACTAACACTGTGCCATTTTATACAAGGGACTTGAGCACCCTTGGATTTTGGTCTCCACGAGGAGTCTTAGAACCAGTGCCCCATAGTTACTGATGGACAGCTGTAAATAAATAAAAGGCAAAGACATCATCAGGAAAGAGTGCTCTCAGGAAAGGTTCTGGGAGCTCTTCTGAGAAAATAGGTACACTGATAAGGCACCTGTTCTGGGAGAAAGAAGGGACCACAAGAAGGATTTGGGGTACAGAATCTTCTGAAAACAGAACTCCAGATTCAGCAAATTATGTTTCATGAAGCAAGCGTGCTACTGTGCTAAGTGAGGGCTGTTTGTACGCGTTTCCTTCTATCCTTAAGCACATCTTACAGCAGTATCTTGTCCAGGATATTCTATGACCAGGGTTGACTAGTTCAGATTAGAGAAAAAAAGGATGCTTGGGCTGGCCAAGCCCCGGGTGCCTAGAAAGGGTGCCTACTTTGCAGCCTCACATGGACTTCCCTGCAGTTTGCCCTGGAGCACTTCCCCTGCCTTTTCCCAAGTGAGGCCTCCATTCCCTAAAATAACACACTCACATGCTCCTCCCTGGGTTTGATAGTATGGTAGTAATGTCTGCCTTCAAAGTCCCTGGTTCTTTTTTCAGAATCTCTAAATCACATGCTGGTATGAAAGCAGTACTATTTCTAACCACTTTTGAAAGTCTTAAAATACTGTCTCTTGTAGCATCTCATACATGAGAAACCTTCAATAGTTAGCTACTATTATATGATTACTGGTATTTCTCCCTCACTAGACTTTCTGAAAGATCTTAAAAATTTTTATATTCTCCAATAACAAATGAATGAACCAATGAATCCATCTGTCCATCCTCAAACAATCCAATTTCAGGGGCAAAGTAGTCTGGAATTGACTGTGTTGAACTAAGATGGCCTTGCTAATCACATGTTCCCAAAGCACCCCCAAAATCATAGACCACTCCAAAATCCAGGGTACCATGCAATCAGTATGCAAATGAAATCCTTTAGGTGTATTTGTTTTCACTCCTTGATCCTTTTCAGTTTACAATTTAACCTTCAAGTTTATTGACCCCTCACAAAGCTGCATTTAGGGTTAGCTGTCACCAGGTGGTAGCAAAGGGCCCAGGTAAGCAGGCTCAAGTCAGTATTAAAACTAAGACGTTAGAAGCACGTTATCTCCAGACTTTGCCCAAACCATTTATACAAGGACATAATCTTGTTGCAATGACTAAACTCAAATATCAAAAAACAATCCAGTGTTAGACTGCCTTAATAGAGCAAGGGGGAAACACATCTTGATGGACCTTTTAATGATGTTATCAGAATTTCTTCTAATCTTCATCTCAATTATGTTTCTTTGTAGCTCAAACTGAATATGACTTTCAACCCCATGTGACAAGGCAGGATGCTGAGTATCGAAGACTTCAGGCTAGTTTGACATTTGAAAAGAAAGGGGAAATAAAAGTTCTAGCTTCTTAAAACTGATGGGGTCTTTTCTCCTTTTAGCCACAGTTCAGTTATCTGCCTATGGGGCTTGAGCTCAGTGATCTCCCTTCAGCATTGCCACACACTTAAAGGGAATTGACAAAATACCAAGGCGCTGGCCCCAGAGAATCTGGATAACTCAGTCTCCTACTCAAAGGCGTTCCTAAGCACCTAGTATTCCAAATTCGTAGCATGACACATGAGGCCTTTCTGCTGGGGTCCCCATCTTGTCCCAGTATCATTTCATGCCCAACTCATCCCTCAATGAACCTGACGATGTAGCTGCTCCATCCCCTCAGCACTTGGTTAACATACCACAGTCCTGCCTGCAGGCCTTTGCACAAAGCTGGTGCCTCCATCAGGAATGCCCTCCCCTCCTTCATCGCTTCTCCACTAAAATAACACCTGTTGTCATGATCAACTCAGTCACCTCCCAGGCCAGCACATCCCAAGGCCATCTCCCTCCTCTATGATGCTTCAACCTGTTAGGACACATCATGTTATTGCCATCCTTTGTTTACATCTTGGCCTTACAAAGACCCCAGACCCACAAGGAACAAATGTATAGTCAATCAATTCTCTTATACAGAAGAGCACTTCTCGAAGATGAAATCACTCTTATCAACCCACATTTTTTTATAAACTGTTTTGGAAACAGAGATTGCTATAATAAGAATTTCTCCCAATCCATTTCAAAAAAGACCTTTGTCAACCAAACCAAAATAAAATTGTATACAAATTAGAAAGGTTGTTTTGAATTTAGTTCAACCTTGGAAGTTGTAAGATTTCTCAGGTTCCTGGAAGTTTTTTTCCCCTTTAGTAACAGGTAGGTCATGGGCTACTTTATGTTAGATGTTGGAAATTGATAAAGTTGCGTAGTTAGAGTTATGTGACTAGTACCCAACTGTGTAAGACTCAGGAAACGTAACTCAGTGTTGAACTCGGGGACTATAAAGATAAGTTAATGAAAAAAGATACAGTAACAAATAAGCATTAAATACTAAACAGCAATTGGTTGTCAATAAATTGTGCTTTGAGTATTTCCCAGCTAGGAAATGATAGCATACATGGGAAATGCCTTATGTAAAATAGGAAACTGGCTAAAACAGCATGGGGAAGGTGCACATCAGCTTTGTTACACACCAGGACTACAGTGTGTGCAATCAACTCTACTCCCTCCTTCACTGATAAGGCACATTAATAGGGACAGTCACATGAGTTTCACACTGAGACACACAAACCGGCCATGACTGTGACAAAGAGCAGCATACCCAAGTTCAGGTCAAACTCTCATAAATGAGAGGCTGAACAAAAGCGAGGAATTGTTAAAATAATTAGGGTTCTAGGACCAGGGGTGCCTACCAAGCAAACCCAAACTCAACCAGAATGCATGGTCACAGTTTAGGAAAATGAAGCTCAAGATTAACCAATCAGAAACTGACCACTAAACTCAAACTAGGAACTCTACCAATCAGAAGTCACCTATCAACCTATATCTAGGAAACTCGCCAATCAGAAACTGCCAACTAACTTCCAACTAGGGGCTTTCTACTTTAACCAATCAAACGTTTTCCTCAGCTCTTTGGTTGAAGCCCCATTCACTTTCCATCTGGTGATGCCTGGTTAATGATCTGCTGCTTGCACAAATACACTCCTTAAAACTAAAATAAAACAAGACAAAACAGAGTCACATTTAATCCAACTGTTTAAAATCCTGTAAGGGAAAGTAAACTAGATGTTAAAAATGCATACCCTTTGTGACATTATTATTTTTATTTTATTATGTGTTAATTTAAATTTTAGGAATAGCAAGTTAAGGCCCACAGACACATTTATTCAAGATCTGGGTGAGGGGGCTTTGTGCATACGTGCACACATATCACAAAACTCAGTCACACGTTAATGAACAAAGTGTCCCAACTTCTGTCACCAACATCCCTGTTTTGTTCCTCCTCCCTGTGGACCCTCATTTACAAAGACTTCCTACTTTGAACTGCATTTATGAAGAAATAATTCATTTTCACATTGAAATATTATTAAGGATGTATAACTGCCAATTAATACTACTAAACAAAGTGAGATCATCTGGATTATGAATTCTAGGTCAAAGTTAAGCAATATGATGCTTTGAGTTCCGATAGCCTTTTCTGGGGAGAGTTATGTTGCTATGTTATTTGAGTTTTTTTTAAAATATTTTTTTAAGTTGTAGATGGACGCAATACCTTTAATTATTTATTTTTATGTGGTGCTGAGGATCGAACCCAGTGCCTCACACCTGCTAGGCAAGCGCTCTACCACTGAACCACAACCCCAGCCCCTGTTATTTGAAATTTTTAAAATTTCCCAAGGATATAGTTCAAAGGTTTCCATTGTTTCCAAAACCTCTACAGATCTAGTGAATCAGTGATCTGACTAGGCAGAGATGGAACAAGACAGGCAAGAACTTTCTAGATCTCAGTCAAGCTTCTGTCAGATTCTCCCTTGGCTTTCTCTTGTCCTGCCAGGGCCTTGTTTTAACCAACCTCTTGATCACTCTGGCAGACAGCTGTCCCCATTTCCCTCAACAAAACAGGAATCATGTTTGATCCCCATGTATTGCATTGGGGGGAAAGAGAGAGAGAGAGAGAAATTGATATTTCACACTCTTTCTCTGAAAATGGTTTTATTTTTTGCTACAGCTTCCCTTAATTCTATTTTGAAAGTCTTTAATGCTGTAATTTCATAGCTATTGTATTTTTAAAGTACATTCTCCTTGATAAAAGCCATCAAAAAATGCAAGAATAAAAATAATAAAGCTGAGGCTCTTATATTAAAAAAAATAATACAGAGAAATATGACAAGATCAGAATCTGCCCTGCCTTAATGCAGCATGAAAGAACAGTTTAATAAAGGGAAGGAAAATGGAACATGATCTCATTTGTGGGGAGGGAGTGAAGGGAATGAATTAAGGCCACAACAAAATTCAACTGAAGAATTGCTAGATGAAGCTCTGAGTGGGCAAAATGAAAAATCAATGAAGGAACGGAGGGGAAAAGGTACATTTTTCATCTTCATGATGCTTGATTGGGTTTGTGGAAATTCATTTTCAATTAATGTGTCTTGTGGCATTCAGCCAGGCTACATATGAACAAGGCACATATTTTAATCAATTTTTTTCTATTAAGTTTGAAGTAATATATAATAATAGAACTATGCTACTCAAAAGAATCCATTGAAACTGCCTTCTGAGGTAAAAATAATCTAATTTGGTATGATTTCTATCTTTTATGAAAGATAATCTAACTTCTCTTTAAGGAGAGGGACTGTAGGACTCTCTGATTCTCCAGGGTGCCTAAAAATGACTTGACTATAAAAATGTCAAGTAAGCGTGGATAAACTGGCTTCCCAATCAGACTGCTTTCACTGAGAAGGCAGGAAGGATGTGACTGGGGACCTGGCCTTTGCAGGCTTACCCCTGGCTGCTGAGAAACGAACCTAGGTGGTCATCCCCACTCAACGAGGCTCTAAAACGCTCATTTGTTTGTCCCCTCAACAAGCATCTAGACGTTGGTGGAGCCCAGACCTCAACCCAAGTAAGTCTCTCCAATAGGAGAGGCCCAGTCTCTTGTATTCATACCATCCTTCTGGTCAGAGGTTTGTCTGCTCCCATCCTTCCTGGGACAACAACCTAGCACTGCGTTGCTGCCCTAAATGTGAGGCAAGGACGGGAAGAAGGCTGGCATGGGCTCTTTAACAAAGGACTTGCTGGAGCCCTGGTTCTTCGGGTTGTTCATTTCCCTGTGACTTTAGAGGAGGCAGGGGGAATGGAGAAGTGAGGAAGCAGCTCATTTATCCCTGTGCTTTCCCTGATGAATGCAGTTTCAGAGACAAAACACCAGATGCTTAACAGCAATATCCAGGGAGTTAACTGTTTCAGAATAATGTAATGAACACACACACGCACACACACACACCTGGTGCTAAAAATAATAGTATTTTCAAAAGTGTTCATGAATGAAGTTCAAGTGCCCTGGAACATGAGTCCTCCCCAGCTCCATTCCAGTCTCCTTCCCAGCTTCCCTTCCTGCCTTCTCCCATCTGTCCAGCACCCACTGCCAAAAACCTCAATCAGGGACTCAGATATGATCAGGCAATAGGGAGCCACTGAGGAATTATGAGCAAAGTAATAAAGATGATTTTTCTTGGCTTGGTGTTGATCACCTACCACAACTGGTCTCAACCTACATTTCTAGCCTCTTCATTTATCAATCTCTCCTCTAATCCAAATTAGATCAATGTTCCCTGGACTCATTCTATGCTTTCTGGCCTCCATGGTTTTGTTGTTATTTATTCTATATATCATCTGGCATAACCCTTCCCACTCATTCAATTCCTGCCTAAAAAATTCCAAGCTATCCTGCAAAACTCAGTCCAACATCACCTCCTCCCTGAAGGCTCTCCACCCACACCAAATTTAGTGCTGATTTATAGGCACTGTGCTATTAGCACTTGGCATGCATGCTCTCAGTGGCCCTTACAACCACCTTATAATCATCCGTGGAGGAGGGCCTATGATGATTATTCTCATTTTACTGATTAGGAATCAGAATCTTGGAGAGAAGTCATTTGTTCAAGATACAAAGCCTGCTCAGGAGCAGAATCAGGATGCAAAGGCAGATTTCATTTACTCAGAGCCTTCAAACTTAACCACTATGTTGTCCAGCTTCTGTGGTTCCAATACACAAAGCTCGCAACTGGGCTTACTGCTTCTGCCTCAGACCTGAGGAGTTGAAATGTCAGCCAGAAAGTCCTCTGAGAGCAGGAACTCATGTCCATTTCTGGACTCAGTTCACAAAAGGCAATTCTTCTTTACTGACTGTCCCATCAGAAGAGAGAGCTCCCTGTGTGCTGTTCCTGGCTGTGCCTCAATCCCATTCCCACTAAGCAGAGATCTGGGTTTTCCTTTAGACTTCAGCAGAGGGGCAGGAGGTCAGAACTATTCAAAGACAGTGGCACAGGGAAAAGAACTACAATTTGACAAAGATGACATGAAAAAAAAAATGGGTGATAACAATTTCGAAAAACAAGCTTTCATGAGCAGAAAAAAAAAAAAGATGACTTAGTCATACCATACACAAAAAATAAATTCCACATGGATTGCTCTTATTTATTCAATAAATATTTATTGAGCATCTACTACAGGCCAGTGACCAGGCCAGGTATTAGGGATACAGCTATGAGCACAACAGACAAAGTCCCTGCCTGCATAGAGCTTACATTCTAGCAGTGAGGCAGCAACAAAATAAATAAGTAAAACAGACGAGAGAAGCACAAGGCATGTTAGCAGGCCATGAGTGCTACAAAAAAAAATGGAGTAAGGAAAGGACAGAGAGTATGGGCACATGGGTTATAATTAAAAACCTAGAGAAGAAAAACAAACCTTCAAAACAATCACAGAAAATATCTTTATGACAAACGAGATGCACAGCATAGCACAAAAAGACCGATAACTTTACCAAGATTTAAAAGTTGTACAATATGAGACACTACAAACAAGCACCGTTGACTAGGTCACCCAGATGTTTTTGATAAGTGATTAATATTGATAATATGTAGAGTTTATGCAAATCAGGAGAAAAGATAAGAACCTAATATAAACACGAACAGAGGATGTGTCACCAATATGTGAAGGAGGATGCTTGAATGGTCAAGGAACTTATGAAAAGTCATTCAGTCTTAAGACCTGGAATGAGCAGAAGTCAAGCTGATACAAATTAAAATTAAAACAATGAGATGCTATTTCATAATTGGCCAAAATTATAGTCCACACAGTGCCAGGTGGTGATGAGCATTTGGAGAAATCTGCCCCCTCATATATGACAGCAGCATAGTAATAATGTTTTGGAGAGCAGCTGGGCGGTATCCAGTAAAGCTGAGCTACATCAACCCCACGCCCTGGCCCATCCTTCTGCAAGTGTATTTCCCAGTTAGAGAAGATGGAGGCATGTTTGCTGTAGTTTGTAGAATTGGAAAACTAACTAAATGTCTATCAATAGGATAAATAAATTACAATATATTCAAATAAAAGTATATTACACAGCCAATGAAATAAAGAATTTAAATGTATATGTAATAACATCGAAAACAAAACAAGAAGAAAGAGGAGTTTGCAGCTGGGTACCGTGGCACACACCTATAATCTCAGCAACTCAGGCAGCTGAGGAAGGAGGATTACAATTTCAAGGCTAGCCTCAGCAACTTGGTGGGACCCTGTCTCTAAATTTTAGAAAAGGCTATGGATGTAGCTCAATGGTAAAGCACCCCTGGGTTCAATCCCCAATACGACACACACACACACAAACACAAAAGAGTAAGTTGCAAAATATGTACAATATAATTTATTTTCTATATTATAGATAAAATTTGTGCAAAAATTTTCAACACAAAATAAGCCATATAGTAATAATAGATACATATCTCTGTACTAAAAGCATAGAATCATGGCCCGGATAGACACCAAATTGCCTCTGAAGAAGAAAGAAGGGTGAAAGAAGGAAAGGGGGTAGAATTGGATGGAATTAAAAAGAACAACCTGTTCTTTATTTGCTTTTATAACCTTTTTATCTGTTTCCTTTTATTTAAAAAAATCAAACAAAAACATGTCAAAATGTCAGCATTTTTTAATTCTAGAGAAGGGTACATAGAGATTTGTCTTATTGTCATCTCTAATTTTCTGTAGCTTGATTTTTTTTTCTCCATCAAAAAAATGAGAAGAAGAAAGGCTAGCTTTGGAGTCAAAGACCTTGGAGTGGAACCAGTACCACCATTCTTTGCTGAGTGACCACTGGCTATTTAATTTGTAAGACTCTGAGCCTCAGTTTCCTGGACTTACAAAATTGAGCAATCAATACCTCTCAGAGAGGGTTCATATGGGAGAGTGAGGTCTATATACATACCTTGAAAAAAGAGACATGCTCAACAACTGATAGGGACCTGGAACATAAACGACTCAGCCTCACATACTTCCTAGGGGCAAGAACTGGTCAGCCAGGTCTCTGAGAACTAGTTCAAAGCCAATGAGAAATTCAATAAAGAGAACATGGATTTAGTGACATTTACAAAGACAAGACCTTCTCCCTAGGGCAGACAATGGTACCATCAAAACATTAATCAAACTCTATCATCAAGTGCACCTATGATAGTTCTTTCTAGAATGCATAGAGAGCAAAGATGCACACAATTGTGCTCCTTCTAAAAGTTTCACATTTTGGATAAAGTATTAAGGTTTTAAAACAAGGATGGCACTAATACCATATTAAACAACTCTAACATTTTCATATATTATTAATAAATTCTGCCTCAAACTCTTGAGGAACACCTCCTTTGGGTAAGAGCACAAGTATCCATGAGAGGAGATGCACCTGAAGAATCAAGTCTAAGGGACCAGTTAAGGGCAGGGCGAGAGAGGATGGGGATGGAGTACGTTTGAACACACAACTCGGGTTTTGATAGGCAGTAATTCAAGTTCACACCACATCACAGTCTAGGCAAGAACAGGTGAACTAGGGGACAAGAGTAAAGGCAGGGCAGAGCAGCTGAACATAGGCCATGTGAAGAAAGAATGCAGATTTAAGAAGACCATTAATTAGCCCAAGACTGGGGCCAGGATGAGGGAAGGTGTTATGAGGCTTCAGGGCATAACATTTAGGAGGTACCCTAAGGCTAATACAGATGCTAGGGCCTCTACTCACTATCTGCTCCTCAAAATAAGGCCTGTCTGGCCTCCAGGTACTATCCAAACGAGAGAAGTAACAGGGAAGCACGCCTGGGGGACTCAGCCGGTGCTCCACGTTCTCTGAAGGTCATGACACTCCCTTTGTTCCGATTATTGCAACTTTTCAAAGTGGGTAATGAATCTATTCCACTAGAACAAATGCCAGAGACTTTTCCATCAGAGACTTAGAAAACCATGAGATGAGTACAGGAATCCCTGGAACTAATGTAAGTCACCACCATAGAGTAATGTCTAGGTAAGCTGTTCTTCAAGCTCATTCCAGGTCCTGAGGAACTGTGTGTGCCCAGAAGGGTGTATGGGATCCTTGCTTAAATGGGGCACCATGCACAGGGTATGACAGTGGCAGCTAATTTCAGAAGTGGAAGATTATTCATCTGCGCCCTTTTCCAGTCACTCCCTACTTGCTTCAGCTGGATAGAAATATCAATATGCAAGACTAAGGAAAATACTGACAAGAAAACATCTGCATACCCGCTCTGCCAGAAAGATGTGGAGGGAGAGAACTACCCAGTGTCAGAGGCGTGGTGGGCCTCCATGAACTCCCTCCATCAGCCCAGTCCACTGGCTTGGGGAGGCTAACACCCCCTTCATCAAGACTGCTCCTGCTATGACCAACTAGTTCCCAGCAACACTGTTAAGTTTTGATGAAAAACCAGCACCTGTGGATGTCAAGAAAGACCGCTATAAAAATAAAGTATACATGAGGTACATTTCACTTCAATATATTTTAGCCAAATAGCTTCATCAGATATATTTCTCTTTCCATGAGGTTTGTTGACTATCCAATCAGGCAAAATGCTCAGAGTGACAGAAGCAAAGCTTTTCTTTTTTTTTTTTAAATATCTTTGTTTTATTTATTTTTTTATGTGGTGCTGAGGATCAAACCCAGTGACTCATGCATGCGAGGCAAGCGCTCTACCACTGAGCTACAGCCCCAGCCCCACAAACTTTTCTTAAACAAGGATAGAGAGGCTACTAGTGTTGATACCCATTCAGAAAGGACACCTAAGGGCCACTTCCCATATGCAATCACACTACAGCAACATGGCGCTGCGTGTCTTTTCTGGGGTGTGATCCAGTGGGCCGCATTTCCTTCCCAGGGCACTTAAGTTCTTCAAGTTCTCTTCCCATCACCTTATCTGGTGTCCTCGGCAGCTTGTCCATAAGAAAGGATTCGTGTTCCAAGATCCTAGGCCCGCCTACACTTCCTGAATTATTGTGAATAGTCTTTTTCATTGCAGTTCTTTCCTGATGTCTGAGAACCTAAATGTCTAAAAAGTGCTCTGTGGATCTCGGAGTTCTCTGGACTCTGCAGTTTGAGGATGTACAAGTTGAGGTTACAGTATGTGGGTGTTTTCACAAGCGAGAGCCCCACAGGGTCCAATTTTCCTTTGAATAGCATGTCCTTCCTGTTTTGTTCCTTGGCTCATCACAGATAAACACCACCTCCTCCTGCAGAGGGCGTACGACTGTTCTTCTCATCAGGAGCAGCAGAAGGAATCGCTTCCACCCAGAGCAGACTACCACTGTATCATCTTCCAAAGAGCCGGAGACTAAATCTGGAGAAGAGCTCGTGCGACATGATCTGGAGACAGTTGAATTGAGTGGATTAGGGATAAGGGCTCAGTGCTACAGCTCCTTCCCCTACCCCCACCTGGCTGATTATCAGCAATGAGAAACAATCCTCTAAACAGGGCATTTAGCCAAAGTGTGCCTCTGTGTAGCACACTCTAGCATACCACAACAGCTTTGAAATGAACTGTGACAGCACATGGTTGAGCCAACTAAATGGAAGTTTCTTGGGAAGAATTTAAATTTTAAAAATTGCTTTGCATGTAAATATCCTACTCAAGAGTCTCATGGCTAAGCTAAAGAGCAGCACAGAGCCCAGAAGGGAAGAGAACAGAGTACCCAAAGATCTGATTTGGTCTCCATGGCCTCCAAATGGAAAAAGGGCAGTCATGAGTATTGGTCAGTACTTTGATCAGCTACTCTTGCTTTCAGTCACTTCCCTGTGCTTTAGGTGTACACAGCAGGAAGACATTCACCAGCAGTAATAATAATAGCAGCAGCTAGTATTTATTGGGCATTCTCTATGTTCCAAATAACACAATGCTTTATTAGACATCATCTCATTTAACTCTTACCCAAAACCCTCTCGGGTAGATAATGATATTAACTCCATTTAATAGGCCTCATATGATATGAATAACTTTCCAAAGTTCCCTAAACCAGTGGGTCCAAGTCTGTCTGACTCTCAAGTCTAGCCTCACACGTGTTTTCCAGGTAACTTTTTCTTGTCATCCCTAACAATCTCCAATCTCCACCTGCAAGAGGTGCTTGTGACTCAGGGGCTGGGGAGATAAGTTCAGGGGCTCCACACAGAACAGACAGGAAAAGCCCTGTTTGGCCAACTGGCCAAAGAGCCAGAAACTCAAAGTCACTTCTCTCTGAAGAGCCACATGTCATCCATCCTCCTTCCTGCCCCCATTCAGTTTGTTCCCCCAAAGAACTTTCATCACATTATGATGATGGCATCATCACTCTGAATAGGGTCTAAAGATGGTGAGTAAATACTTTGACAAGCATTGGATAGGAATTGCAAAACTATTTTGCTGTGTCTTCCACTTAAGAAGTGATCATTGTTAATATTATTTTACCAAGGCATTCTCTTTGTTTTGTTTATTTGGTGGTACTAGAGTTGAACCCAGGGTCGCTCTACCACTGAGCCACAATCCCAGACCTTTTTACTTTTTATTTTGAGAAGGGTCTTGATAAGTTGCTGGGGCTGGCCTTGAACTTGCATTCCTCCTGCCTTAGCCTACTGACTCACTGGTATTACAGGTGTGCATCACCAAGTCCAGCTTGTTTGACTCTTTTCTAAAGAAGTACAGTATAGCCAAGTGTAAAATCTTCTGATAAACAGAAGTAGATTGTTTCAACCTGGAGGAGAGCACATACACCCAGATGTGCATAGTGGGAAGAGGATGCAGGAGAACCACTCAGTCTCTGTGTTAGTGGTAGGTTCCCAGCCTCCAAGGACATTAGGTAGACTGTCTCTATTCTCAGTCTCTATTCTCCATTTAACAAGCATACCTCAGCCCCCTTTGTAATGGATCCGCCCCTAGGATGGATCTGGATGGCTATAGAAAGATTTTATGATCTGCCTACCCCCAGGCCAATACAGAATTAAGAACGAGTTGTTATAGAATCCTTCCAGGACCCAGGATCTGGGGGTTGGCAAGGAACAAAGCTCACCTGACAGCACCTGGATAGTTTCAGACTTGGACCAGCTTTCTCACTTTAGTTTTCCTGTCCCTGCTGACTAGTCCCCTAGGCTCTCTTCCATGGAGACTTTCCTACTCCAAGTTCACCAGCAGCTTTCCCCCTCAGGTCTGGCAGCTTCCCAGGGAGGCTGGCTGAATTCACGAACAACATGAAACCCAACAAGGTGAATCAAGCCACTGCTCTGAAAATGAATCAAAGCCATGCTCAGGGCATGGGTCTCAATCCTGGCTGCAGACTGGAATCACCTGCGGAGTTAAAAAGCAACCTAAAAGGCCCATAGTCCCCAGTCTGCACAGGTGGGGCTTTTATTGATATCACTGTTGTTTTGCTTACTATTTTTGTCAGAGCCAGAATCAGCTGGAAGAGCTAGAGAAGGGAAAGAGAAGCCTGACCTCCATGACAAAAGATATAATCCAGTAGAAAGACCTAGACTAGTGGGGGCATTTAGCCCTGCACTTTTCAGAAGACACTGGTTTTTTTTTTTTTTTCAATGAATTGACCCTTTAAAATGTGTACTCATCCTACATTTCCAAAGGCCCCCTCCCCACCCTAAGCCCTTCCTACATAGCACGAGTCCTTACTGTCCCGCACAATGGAAATCAGGTCATTACTGAGCTAAGGACTGCAAAACATGGGCCAAACACTTTTTATTTAGATTACTATCATTACCACTATCATTATAAAATGATATCCTACTGGGGTGGAAAAAACAGACTGCTTAATGTTTAAGGTTTCCAAGAGCCTCAATAGTAATACTTGGACATTTTGAGCTGGAAAAAAAGAAGCCCATCATGTTAATAAATTGCTTCACAGACATTATGACCAAAATGGCACTAGAGGTGGATGGAGACTGGATTTCCATCCTTGGTGAAGGTGAAGCTGTGGCATAGACGAGCTTTCAGACTTCACATGAAGGAAAGAAAACTATCCCTAACATTTGTTGCCTTCAAAGGCTGGCTCTATCCTAGGCCAAATTGGCCTCCTCACCCCCACCCCTCTCTTTTTCTGTCTCTGGGTAGCAGGTGTTCACAGATAAAAATATACTTCTCTTCTAAAGCCAGAATTCAAGAGATCACACTGACCAACTCAGTCATCTGGATTTTTCAAAACTTGGCCCAAGTGATCTCGAGGGATTTAGTTATGGTTTGGTTGATATCACCCATTATGCAAAGTCATAATGCTAAGATCATAAGAACAGGCACATCATAGTAAACAACAAGGAATTCTTTATATAGAGTTACCAGATTTTCTTCACACAGCCTTTCAGATCACAGAACAGAGAATTCTGGAAGAACACGGAAGAGCTCCTCACTCAACTTCCTACCTCACAAGGAAGACACCCTTGGTGAAGGTCTAACTACCTTCCCAGGGCAGCCAATATCAGAAATGTTTTATATATTTAGAATGAAGAGCTGAAATTTTCTTCTTGCAAGTGCCACCCAGTGGTTCTTGCCTGGCTCTGCCTCATAATATAGAACAAAAATATATTCCCTCTTCTACAAGAGCTTCTTTCTAACAAGTGAATTCAGCTCTCACAGTGCTTCTTGGTCATGCCCTCCCCAACTTCTCCAACCAGTGCCTGAGCTACTAGAATCCTTGACTCCTTCCAGTCTGGTCCTGCTCTTCTAAATGTGCTCATTTTTCAATGACACTTTTCCATGTTTCTAACTTTAAGGAAAATAATATGTATTCCCATAAATGTCTACAAGAGCTGAGATTTTTAAACAATTCTTTTTTGGTAGAAGTTAAATGGTATACTAGAAAAATACAACCATATTTACTATTTGATTTAAGTAATTTAAATTCAGGAGGAAAAGAGCATTCTTTTTGTCTCCATTCACTGTTAAAACCCAGCTAGCCCCTAGGTGGCGCTATCTCTGATCGTGCCATCCTCCTGAGCCCAGGATTGCACCCCAATGACAAGGCTTTCCAGGCTGCATGAGAACATAGGGAAGTTTGGGAGACGTGAAATCACAGGTAGAAAACACTGCGTGGACATTGATATTCATATGCTTCCCTATACACACATACACACACACACACAGAGGGCTCTCCGTCTCCATGGGTTTCATGCCAACCTCAGAGAATGAGAGAGAAGAGAATGAGGAAGGAGGGAGAAAAGAGAGAAGCGGACAAGGAAAGGGAATGTGAGGAGCAGAACAGGAAGATGTACCTAGAAAGAGAGAAAGGACAGAAGTGGCAGCTGGGAGAGAGAGACAGGCAGGTTCGGGAGGCATGCAGAGCCCTGAGCTCAAGTGGACTTCTCCATTCACACCCCTGAGCTGTAGGCACCACAGAGGGTACCGCTGTCCTTCTAGACTGAGTGCATTTACAAACTGCCTTCACAGCTTTCTAACTGCAATACTTTGTCTGGAGAAAGCTCTCTTTTAGAAGGATAATCATCAGTCCCCACCAGACTTATGAAGAAGTCCCTCCCTGGGTTAGTTCATGTAGGAGCCACAGAAAACCACTGAGAGCCAGATCCATTCTAGGGTTCAAGCTTCCCCACCACAGGAAGCACTCCTGGTCCTGAGGCTTTGCACAGGTGCTTACCTCTTCAACCATCTGCTTGACTTTCTTCTGCTGGCAATGCACCATGTCATCTAGGTGTCTGATCCGCTCACGCAGGCTGGCTGATGCCTCCTCCAGCTGTTGATACCTAACAGGGAGAAAAAAATCAATTGAGTCCTAAACCAATGCAGCTACACCAGCACAAGAGGTCACTATTTTGTAGACATACTGCCAAAAACACAAGAGAAACTCCAAGACAGGTTCTTCTTACAGCGTACAACCTAGGTGGCTAGTTAAGAATCAATTATCCTACCCTAGAAGGAAGACAGGACTCTTCCAAGTTCCCATTTTTAAGTTGTGTCCTGTGTAAAACCAACTGCTACACCATCTATGGAAAGAGAATTTTTTTCTCCACTTACAGGTATGATAGCAGAAAAGGAAAGGGAATATAAGAGGCGGTATAGAAAGATGCACCCCAGAAATACAGAAAAGAGAGTAGTGGGGGTTAATACAAGATTGGAGCATCCAGTTGCCATGATTAGGACAGAAAAGGAGAGGCTAGCAACACAACAAAATATGTGAAATCCAGTGGCAAGAGTCCTGGGAAAGTTGGAGTCAGAGGTACTCTATACATCATTTATTTTGGATAAACAGGGAACATGTTAAAAGACCTTCCCTACATCCAAACAGAGTAGCTCAGGTCACAAAGCATTTCATACTTTTGTTTTAAAGCAGCACAAATGATTCTCTGCCTTTGCTTGGTTCAAAGAAACCAAAGGAGCCGCAGATGACTCTAGCTTTGGGGACCTCCAACATGGAGCACTGGAGGAAGGGTTTGGTGGTCTGCACCTCCAGGCTCTGCCAGGTCCCTCCTCAGTACTACAGCTAAAACAAAAAAACAAACAAAACAACAACAACAAAAGAACCACTATTATAACCTTGACAACTCTGAAGTTACATAAGAGGAAGGAAAACAGGTATTTTTTTTTTCAGCATATAGCATGTGGTGGAAGTATGGCCTAAAGGTCCCTCCTAATGTGACCAATAAGAGGGACAATGCTATCAACATCATCACCCTTCCTCCTTTAAAAAAAGAATTCCCATTTTACAGCCAAGTAAAGAGCCTCAGGGAAGTCAAGTAACTCACCCGAAGTGCTCCAATCACCCCAGCCTTGTTTCCTTCCTGGGAGAGCCATGGGAGCATGGCACGCCACCACTCTGCCTTTCGATATCTAGAGGGACAGTGAACTACTCCTGTATTTTCCATTCAGGGTTTTATATGCCCATAGTGAAAGGGCAATACAAGGTTTGGAAACAAACAAAAGCATTTTAAAATTAATTTCCAGGACAAACAGTATTAGTCACGGTTGATGAGTTTTCTCATCAACAAGGTGCATCCTGCGGAGTTCAAGGCTCTGGAGAACATTTATAGACTGAACTTTTGCACTTGGAGCATCTTTGATGTGCTCCCGTGTGCCGACAACCAGCGGAGCCGTGCAGGGGAAAGGTGGCTGTAAGCGCCTAAAGAAACCTGCTCCACACTGGAAGCTCTCAGACCAATGTCACACTGGTATAAGTTTCTAATAAGTGATGACCACATGAGTGAAAATGCAAGGGACAAATGAACCCACAAAAACAGAGCATACCCACCTTCAAAATCTACTACATGACAAAGGGCTTTTCCTCTTACCTTTCCTTGTCAGAATCAGTGATCTCCCCTGACATTTCTGTTTCGTGCTCCAAGAGTTGAAGTTGTAGTTGATGCCGTTCCTAAAATCAATAGATATCATAATCAATGGATGGGGAGCTACACAGCAGATAGGCACGTGTCAAGCAATTCTAGCTCTAGTGGGTCCACATCTGCATGATATCCCCCTGGGCTTTTCACACCACTCACCCAGAGTCCAAACAAAGCTCAAAGGTGCCAGATCTGTTGATGTACATTTACAGCTGTTATTTACAGATTTAATAACAAGTACCTTGGATAAAACCACATTCAAGCCGGGCACGGTGGCTCACACCTGTAATCCCAGCACTTTGGGAGGCTGAGACAGGGGAATTGCGAGTTCAAAGCCAGCCTCAGCAACAGCAAGGTGCTAAGCAACTCAGTGAGACCCTGTCTCTACATAAAATACAAAATAGGGCTGGGGATGTGGCTCAGTGGTCAAATACCCCTGAGTTCAATCACTGGTACCAAAAATAAAAATAAAAACATATTCAAGATTTTTTTTTAAAAAAGTATTCCATTAGCCCAAGCTCAGATGTCATATGTAAACTTATAGTTCTAAATAATGGTAATCAATGCTCTGAGTTAGTAGCTCTGAGATTCTGGTGATGTCCTGTATTCTAATCTGGTGGTGCTTACACAGGTGTGGTCACTTCTAAAAATTATACTATGGTTAGAATAATGGTCCCCTCAGAGATGTCCATGTCCTGTAAGCATGTCATCTTAGACAAAAAAGGGAACTCTGTACATGTGGTGAAGGATCTTTGGGCCCCTTCCTGGAAAAAGGCATTAGAGTTAGAGAAGTTGGAAGATGCTACAGTGCTGGCTCTGAAGCTGGAAGAAGGGACCATAAGCCAAGGAATACAGGAGCCCTCAGAAGTTGGAAAGGGTGAGGAAATGGTTGCTCTAAAGCTTCCAATAGGAATCCAGCCCTGCCAACATCTCAATTTGAGGACTTCTCACCTCCAGAACTGAAAAAGAATAAACTTGTGTTTTTTTTTTAATATTTATTTTTTAGTTGTAGGTGGACACAATAGCTTTATTTTTTTTATGTGGTGCTGAGGATCGAACCCAGTGCCTCCCGTGTGCTAGGCGAGCACGCTACCACTGCGCCATAACCCCAGCCCAAACTTGTGTTGTTTTAAGGCACTAACTTTGTGGTAATTTGTTACAGCCATAAGAAGCATATCTTTCATCATATATATGTAAATTTTAAAGTTTACCTTTAAAAAAGTAAGAATTTGGAAAATTTTTTCTTTGGAGAAAGTAGAAAAATGTTAATAAATGCAAGGTGCCCATCATCACTGAAACTGCACTAGAAATCCATTATAACTGTCAATGAGATACATTCCTTTAAAGTAGAAGCTTATCAAGCCCTGCTCACTAAGTGCAAGGAGAGTATTTTACTTTCAGTCCTCTTCTAAGAACTATTATGCCTCATCGTTATGCTTAGGAATCCTCTCTAATAAACTCCTACAAATTATATAGATTCCAAACCTCTTTTCCACCAAGTTATTAAAAGCAAATCTTTGAAAATCTACCTCCCACTCCTGAAGCTGCAAGCAGTGTTACCAAGGGGAAAGCAGGAGGGGCCAGGAGTGTCCACCCTGGCCAGGGCACATTGGAAAAATGAAGGCAGGCTGACTTTCGCTAGGACTTTGTTATTGTTTTCAAGGCTCCACAGCAGACATATATTCGTAAGGTCTGGCCTGGGCAGAATGTGCACCCCACTGTGTGCTATGCCATCAGCCCTGAAGTAAGGGTGACAAACCTTTCACAAGTGGGTATTTCTCTGCTACTCAAACAGAGGGTCACACAACAGGACAAGACCTAACTACAGAACACGATAAAAATTCTGTTTTTAAACACTGAGGTACAACCAATCTTCAGTGGACACTGCACAAGACTTTCTTTCATGTGAATGTTATCTGTTCCCGAGGAGACCCTGGGAGAGCACATTCCTTAGATTTTCACAGATTAGAAACAAAGGTGCTTCCAATATCACGCTCAGTGAGAAAAATAGAAACACGTATGAAGTAGAAAAGCCATTCAAAAGCACACGGTCTGTCCTCCAGCAAAATCCAAAAGTAGAGGACAGCAGAACACAAAGCTGTGGACGCACTGCTCACATGCAGAGGGACAGAGATCTGGCCAGATGCCTGCTTTCAAAGATTTATCCCTGAAGAGGAAAGACCGTAAGTGGGTATATCTAATCTTAGCCAAATAAAGGAAGCATTTCTGTAGTCTAAATAGACAGGAAGATTTAGAGAAAGGACAATAAATTTTCAGTCACTAAAGAAAAAGCCAACGGGATTTGAGGAACCTTTTGTGTTCCCTTAAGTGCTGACGAAGGAAGGCTAGGCTCACCTCCTCCCTGGCCTTCCCTCCCATAGGCCTCACATAAGGGCTGCACGTGGAAATCAGTGGGAGCAAACTAAAAACCTGCAGAAAGAAGACCACCTATAAAATGGGCCCTGCTAAGAAAAAGCTGACTGCTGGGGCAGACACTTAGGCAAGACTGTAGCAAAATAAAAATTGGGGTCATTAATTATTAAGCCCTTTACCATGTGCAAGATACCATGCTTAGTTAGCATTTGGCATGGACTTTTTTCCCCATTTACGTCTCACTAAAGCCATTAGGATAAGAACTAACATTATCAGCATTTTCAGAAGAGGAAACTGGATTTGGAAAACACAACTAAAAGAGAGGAAAGGTCCAAACCGTGGGTCTGACTGATTCTAAACCCTATGTTCTTACCACACACATACACTCTTTCTGGAAGATGCTTCGCTGCCGAAGCCACCTCTCCCATGCTGCCTGCTCTTTACGCAGCAGTAGAATCTGCCATCTAGAGACTGTATTTGACTTAACCAACATCTTCTGCTTTGTAGGAGAATGGTGATGAGGGAGAAGTTCGTGCAGGTTCTAGAAAGACCTCTGCTGTTGAGTCTTTACTACTGTGGATATCTCCAGCCAATACTGATATTAGTCCTAAATGAACCAACAAAGTACAGGTGAGATTCTTTTTCCCAGGGGTAGAGGTGACAGCATAACTCCCAAATTAGGACATTAGCTCAAAAGGAGCCCTCGGGAAACCCAGAAGCTCCGCAGCACTGAATTCCTTTTTTTTTTTTTTTTTTTTTGGTTGGTACTGAAGATTGAACTCAGGGGCACTCAACCACTGAGCCACATCCCTAGCCCTATTTTGTGTTTTATGTAGAGACAGGGTCTCACTGAGTTACTTAGTGCCTCGCTGTTACTGAGGCTGGCTTTGAACTCATGATTCTCCTGTCTTAGCCTCCCTAAGTGCTGGGATTACAGGCTTGCGCCACTGTGCCTGGCTCACAGCACTGCATTTAATGCAGTTCCTCCTCTGGTTAGAACTCACCTTGTCAGAGAGCTGTAAAGGGGTTATGTTGCAGACACCAAGCGGGATGTAAGGGGACCTCTCCTCTAAACGGAAGCCTGGCCCGTGACCTTGCTCATTGTCATTTCCCAGTCTCCATCATCAGTTTGGAGATTCTCAGCATGCAGAGTGAGTTACAGGGTGCTCATAATCTCTGTCTTGACAGGTCACCTCTAATCTGCAACCTGGTAGGCATCTAGAGAGCCAGTCCTTTCCCAGAAACCAGCCACAGCTTTGGCCCTAAACTCCAGGGCCATCCCCCAGAAGTATCAGGTGCTAAATGTCACCCATTCTTCCTCTTCCTTCCTGTCCTCTCCCCTCTCCTGCCCTTCTCCCCTTTTCTCCACTTCCTGTACAGTTTCCAGCCTCTACCCTTTCTCTACACTGGCTTCATTATATCAGCTGTGCTCCTGCCTCCCAGGCCCCTGTCCCCACCCTTCAGCCTGTTTACCACTCACAGAGAATGTGGCCTTCTGGGCTCCTCCTAGTCCCTAGTCACAGGAGTGTCAGGGAAAAGTCAACATGCCCCAGACACATGCCCCAGAAACAACAGGATTGGGGTGTTGGCTGAACATCCAAATAGGGGTGGATTACTCAATGGGTAAACGACATGCCTGCCTGGAGCATCAGCAAAGCAAGGTTGCTAAAAAAGGAGTTTTTGTAAAGAATTTCATGTATGATATTTTTTTGAAAGCATGGAAATTAAGTAATAAAGTTACTAACGGAAAAATTCTAACTCCATTTGACTTCCTCATATTTTATGTTATAGCTTTTTTTGTTTTTAAATTGCAAACTAGGGGGCTGAGAGGAATCAGTGTTGAGGGCTTCTGTATTTTCAGATAGGCCTGCAAAGCACCTGCGGTAATACAGTGGAGGCTAGGCAAGCAGCACCGTGTCTGGTACCTTTTCCATGCGCTCAATGAGTCTGTCCAGCTCCCCAATCCTCCGGTCTTTCTCTTCCAGGCTGATCTCTGCTGCTTGCATTTTTTTATTGGCTTCTTCAATTGCTTTCAGAAAACTGTTGGTTTCTTCCTGCAAAAGAAATATACTGTTCTCAGTACAGGCATAGACTACCCAGGCTACTCACTGGTCCAAACAGCTCTGGACTTGGTAAACCATGATTTCCCTGGAAAAGCCAAACCTCAGGAACTAATTCTCTCACAAATGATGAACTCAACTTCTGTGATTCTGGTTCTCACCTCTGAATAGACATCATGTGGTTTTCTAATGGGCCTCTATACTATTTATCCTTTGTCACTTGAAAACTTATGTACAAAAGGCATAAAGAGCCTGTGAAGAAACGTTTAAGTAACATTGAGCAGATGCTCAGAATGTCATTGTACTTGCCAACAGTATAAAGGGAATTAGGGCCAGGTCTGGATCGAAAGGCAGAATTCCCAGATCTTTCTCCCATACTGCAACATACTAACTCACTCTTTTAAGGAGGGGTAAGTAAGACTCCAATGTGTCATTCGACACATTTATTTATCAAGCCTCTAAGGATGCAGACAAGGCAGACATGGGAGTCACTGCCTGCAAAGGATGTGTGCTGTCCTAAGAAAGCAAGATGTGACACACAGCCCAACTCCGTGACAGGTATAACAGAATTCCAGGGAAGACAGCAGAGATGGAGTGGCTTCCCCAAGACTGAGGACACTTCTAGATGCATGAATGGAAGAGACCCAGGCATAGAGAGGGTGGCACTTGCAGGGGGTTTAGGGAGCCCAGGTAGACTCCAGGATGGGGAAGCAGAAATTTCAGATAGAAAGAGATGCTACCAAATGGTTAGCTGAGAAAGGCGCATCTAGAGACAGAGACTGGGGCTATTCTGAGCAGGGAGGGGAGATGGGAGGGAAGCACGCGAGCAACGAATTCCCTGATCCCTTACCACCTTCCAGCCCGCTGTCCCTGTTGAGAAGGAACCTGACTGTCACACCTCATGTCCCACATCACTGTGGGCGCTGCCCCTACGCACCAGGAGCGCCTCTTTCTCAGCACTGTGCTTCCGCTGCTCCTCCTGCAGCTTGTCTTCATACTGGCTGTACAGCTTCTTGGTCATCTCTCTCATCACCTCAGCATTGGCTTCTTGGGAAGATTCTACCTGCAAAGAAATTCATTTCAAAACTGCAGCTTTTGTAGGTCCCAGAGTGATTAACAGTTTTCCCTCTAGTTGTCTCATGCATAGACACACAGAGGTAGCAAGGGGGTCCCCAGAGCTCTTAGTAGAAGGAAGCAGCAGGAACTCTCAGGACAGGGAAGGAAGGAAGGAGGAAGAAGGGTGAGCAGGGCACAAACCAAAGTGGCACTGTACATTAGGTTTTTAGGGCGTTCAGGTCAAAGATGCTCCACAGGTGTGAATTTTTCAAAAGGTAGAAACTTAAGTTCTCTATGCAACCCCATTAGTTACACTGGCTAAGACAGTCCCTAGGTCAGACTTCATTTAAGTTCAAATAAGAAACATGCACTCACCCTTCCCCACCTGTGTGCTTTCCCAAATGTTGCATTTTGACCTAGTGAAGACACTAAGTTGGGCACTCTAAGTGGCCTGAGCAGGCACAGCCTGGAAGATGAGACAACTCAGTACCACTGAGGGTGGGCAGGACTGAGATTGGGGGAGCTGGAGCCTCTTTTCTGCCCCAGCCTCATCCTTACATGTGGACTCTGTTGTGGACCTCATGCTGCCCAGGGCTTGCTCCTCTGCTCCTTCCAGGTAACCAACTATTCCAGAGAGCCAAGTCTGTGCATTCATAGCCTCAAGAGAAGGGAAGAGTCCTTCAACCTCCACAGATTAAGTGATGTTTACTCCAAAGATGTGACAAATCTCTTTTGACACCCTTTAATTCTCTCATCACTAAGCAAGTGCAGGCACCAAGAAGCCACCAAATGGAAACTCCCAGGCAGAGTTATCATTAGCAAAGAGTCTCAGTCCACCGCACACGGACTGCAGGAAAGAGCTCTGTCCTTGAGGCCTGATCACTCCACATTCAGGTCATACAAAAGACCCTGAGTGCCCACAACTTTCGTTCTTTTTGAGTGATAAAATAACAGGAAGAGTAGGGGAAAGAACCCTCTTGAACACCCTTGGTCAGCACACAAATAAGCATCAGCCTATGAAACAGGCCTGGACTTGGAGGCCTGGACTCTGAAAGCAGTAAGACTGCCAAGCCACCTATTGATGTTCCTTCATGTCTGGTGACATGCCACCCCAGAGCAAACAGAAATACACAGGACCGACGTGCTCAGTAAACACTCGATAAGTACCTGTGGAATAAATAGGAAGATGAAGCTCCTATGCTCAGGAAAAGACTTGATTCAGTCATTTCAGACTTTTTTCAGCAACAAATCTTTTTAGTTCAAGCCTCACCCTGAGGGATTTCCCACAGTGGGGAGAAAATGTAACCAAAAAGAGAGTGGAGAAAAGGAAATGGAAGAGTTGAAGATGGGAGGCGAGAGAAGAAGGGAAAGGTTAGTAGGACATGTGGGCTCCTGGACTTTACCTTCAATCTCAGCAGCTGGTTCTCCACTTGTGCCACCTCTAACTGCCTCTGCTTTTCCCGTAGCTTGTCCATCGATGCTTCATATGTCTGCTGCAAATTTCTGATTTGATCCTTAATGTTGCTGTTTTCCAAAGTAACATCCACAAGGGTTTTCTACTTGGATGAAAATAAAAACAAAACCGGATCTAGTGGTGTGAGAAAACATGGCCAGGGTCATGTGCTGCTGCATCCCTTTGTCAGACCACCCTGGGAACTAGTGTTTGAGGGACTGAGGGCCTCCCACAGTGGTGGTCACGTGGTCTGCTGTCCTGTGGCCTGAAAGACCAGCTAGCCTTCCCCATGACTTCCCACAGCTGTCGCCAACACCACTGGCCACTGCCTAGGATGGATAGAAGTGGATTACATGGAGTCTTTCCAAGGAAAAACGTTCATAATACATCACTTCTCAAGGGAAAAAAAAAAACAGGTTTGAAAATAGTAAGTATAGTATAGTCCCATTAATAAAGCCAAACCCAAATAATAATTTTCACTATGGTAGAAGTATAGATATCTGTTTTCTTCTTCTTTTTTCTCTGTATTTTCCATATTCCCACAATGAATTTAGATAACAAAACATAGGCTTTAGCCAGGTGCAGTGGCACATGCCTGTAATCCCAGAACTTTGGGAGGCTGAGATAGGAAAATTGTGAGTTCAAAGCCAGCCTCAGCAATGGCAAGGTGCTAAGCAACTCAGTGAGACCCTGTCTCTACATAAAACACAAAATAGGGCTGGGGATGTGGTTCAGTGGTTGAGTGCCCCTGAGTTCAATCCCCTGTACCAAAAAAAAAAAAAAAAATCATAGGCTTTACAGAATGGGGAAATCTCCCTTTCTTAAAAGTGTCCTCACTTCAGTATTTCCATCACTGCCCATTGGGATGTTAACAACGTGGCTGACACGACTCTGATGCCCCACATACTTCACCTTCCTCTCTTAGGCAGAGAAGGGTGGTGACAAAGAAGTACCAAGGAACAGAGTTTGCTGACTTAGACAAGTGCCTGGCAAGTATCAAGACCCTGGTGATTATTGCTTCAGGCCACCTACTGGGGCAAGAATGTTCAAATTAATAGTGTGACTATTTATTGCTTTAGTTTCTACTTGGCTAACTCTCCTTAGAAATGGCTTCCATAAACTCCAGAATTCCCACCACTGAACACTGGGTTACAGCACCTTCTATCACTTCCCCAAGTCATCCACAACTTTAGGAGATTGAGAAATTGGTGCTGGACTGTTTCTAACACCTGTGCCCTCTTTGTTAAGTAATCAGCCTCTGAAGTTTCCTCAGCCTCCACTTCGGACAATAAGAAGTATCTCATCCAAACCCTACTTGAGTCAGGGAAAAGAACCGATGATAGAGGTAATTAGATTTTAAAGGAAATACTGAGGCCATTTAGAAGTAGGGTCTTACCAAACATGTGAGCTTCAAAGGGCTTTAGAAGGTACCTAACCCAACCCTCTTCCTCCAATCCCCTCTGGCTCTACAGATACTATTCTTGTGTCCACATAAAACTCACAGTCCAAGCCAGAAGACCAGGATTCTTCTAACCCTCATTCTGCCACTAGCTAGACACCTAGTTCACATTTCTCTTTGCTGGCCTTGGTTCATCCATAAAGCAAAGGAGATGAACATCCTCTCAACAGTTCTTTCCAGCACTGATAGTCTATGAAATCAAACCAAGGGTCTGGTTTCCCTGTCAATAACAATGAATGTGGGTAGAACCTTCGAGTGGAAGAAGCTGAAATCTTGCATAAATAAGAAGCCAACAACCTTAGGATTCAAACACTGGTTTGATTTATTAGTTATAAAACTCCTCTGAATGTTCAGGATTGAAAGAATGGACAATAACTAGGAATCAGGGCCCCTGGGTTAAAGCTGCACTTGTTCTAATAGCTGATGTGTGGGGTCCATTCCTGGAAGGTTAATCAGGGAGCACATCAGAAGAGTTTGCAAATCACCTGGAAAAAAGTCTTTCTTTGGCAAAAAACAAAAACAAAAAAATAGAAACAAAGTACAGATACCAACCAAGTCTGAACTCTTCCTAGTAGACTGGGTGAGGTGGTGGGCTGGGTGAGGTGGCATCCAGGAGGGAAGGGAAGGGAGCCTTGGCAAGCCCCCTTGGTGACAAGAGGAAGGGAAAACAAAGGCTCCTGCATAAATCAGAGCCAAAGTGGGACTGGGCCTGGGGCCAGGGGAAACTGGCATACACAAAAGAGAGCCAGGAAAAGCAAGGGACTCAAAGATCCCGCCAGAAATGGGCATCCCAGACAAACCCAAACACAAGACTCACCCAGACCCACAGCTGGACAGCAGCCAGCCACTGCTGACACTGCTGCCATATGCTGATAGAGCTGTTATTAGAGAACACTCGGTCCTGGGGGAAGTGAAGAAGCCCAACATGAAAAATCTGTTTGCTTATCCACTAAATTATTTATAGAGGACCAGAAGGGATTTGAAATAGTCTGTGGAACTTTTACGAAGAGCATAAAAAGGTAAGAGTCCCATGAAATTGGAGGAGGGGCAAAAACCACTGTTTGACGTCTTTGGAAAGGAAGGCCCAGGGAAGCTATTTCAAGCAAATATAGCGCTTTGTTTTGAACATCTTCAAAACGACCTACATGTCAGGTAGGGGACTACATGGTTAGAAGAGTAAGAATGGGAAGCACTGAATGGCTGGCTCCTAAGAAATCAAATTAATCAAGAGAATGATCCCTTAAAGTGAGTTGACCACACACACTTTTACAAATGTAGGATACCGTGTCTTTCTGTATCTCTGTATAAGACATTCTTTGGAATGCACACACACTCTTTCTATTGCAAAATAATTTCTGAATTAAGAAAAAGTGCTTACCAGCCCTTTGGAGCTACTGGTCATGAAAGTATAGACTGTCTTTGGCTAAGTCTGTCTTCTCTATGATTAGGTGGAATTTCTTGGACCACGAGGACAATAGGAGAAGGTCGTTGATGTTTTGTGTCTGCCACAGCCACTGAGGACTACTCAGTTATCTGATGGAGCAAGTGACATCTCTAGCACTGAACTCAGAAATCAAAGTCCCATTTTAAGGAGGGTAAAGCAAAAGGGTAGTTTGGAAAAGTTTCCTTCTACTTGGCTTCAGCAACTCCTTGGCACAGTCTTTACTGTGGTTGTGCTTAGAGGACTCTGAATCTGAGCTCAAGGCTTTCTGTGACTTTACTACAAAAGAATAAGACCCCTCCTGGTTAAGCTCAGCTGCCCTGTAACAAGGAGGAGCCAGGTAGCAGGAAGCAGATGAATACCTGCAGGCCAATGGAGTCCGACGCCAAAGCCGAGTTCATGGCATTGAAACTATCCAGGGCTGATGACTGGGTCTGGATGTGACTCTCTAGGTAGTCCTTCTGAGCATGGGAAACCTGGACAGATGGAGGAGACAGTCACTCAAAACCAATCCATACACACCCACTGCCACCTTCAGGACTTTTCCTCTGAAAAAAAAATTTCCTGGTGAAATTTTCCTCTGAGAGTAGTCACATCCACTTCAACAGTATCTACAGTAAAGCTGTAGATGAAAAGTCAACATTGGTATGACCCCGAAAATAGAAATGCAAGACTACTTCTCCTTTGGGTGGTATGTGCAAGTACTCTTACAGCACATCACTGAGGCCTCATGGTAACTGTGCAGGAGTCAGCACTGCCCTTTACATAAAGAAGCGGAATGGGGGGTCGGGGGAGGCGGCATTAAGTGAGTTGCTTACAGTCAACTGGCACGGAAGCGGCACAGCTAGTAGAAGCCAGTTGGAATGACTTCTGCCATCTTGTCCTTTCTCATCACTGACAGAACACACTCTGGGCTCACCCAATTCTCAAGGATTGTTTTGTTGCTGTCTCTGCTGGGTGTGTGTTTAATGAGTTTGAGGAAGTTTCATCAGAGGCCAGTCTCAAGCTAGACCTTACCAAGGGCTAGGTAGAGAGGCGAGCAGGCAGTAGGACTAGGGACAGGGGTTTTCAGCAAGGCTCAGGGGTGAATTTAGTATGACTGTAGGGGTCACAGGAAACAGCCTGGCACAGCTGAGCAGGAGGTACGCCCTGCTGGGTGGAGGAGAGAAAGAGTTGAAACCAGGACTTGAGCATGTGGCATGCTCTTGTCCAGTGGCATGCTTGTATGATAATAATTTAGCAATCCTAATCTGGCTGCAGGATGTAGTTGGAGAGTGAAGACACCTTGGGCAGAGAGGTAGGGACAGTCCTAGAGTGAGAAAATGAGGCTGTGCAAGAAATGATGATGGGAAGCAATGGGCAGGTCTTGTTTACACTTCTATTGCAAATTCAATCCTTTGGCTTTGAGGATAGTCATTAGTGTCTGTCAGGGTATGACAGAGTGAATTTCCATAATGAAATGAGAATGTCATACGTCCCCTCCTCCAGGCCAGCGAAAATGGGCCAGTGGGTATGTTTACGTAGCCCCACGCCTATAATCAAGGCCACAGGGCCTACGTGAGCAGGAAACCCCACAACCCAGCCATGAACTAAACTCAGGCACAGCTGTAGCAACTGCCCTCTTTCCTGCAGATGTTGACTCTTACAGAAGGGATGTCACATGTGTACACAAACACCTATCTTTGAGATTATTAATAACATATACTCTATATCCCACAAGCATTAGCTTGGTTCAACTAGAGGAAGCTTATTTTCTTAAATTTTTGAGTAGATAATACATTAGCATGGTGCACACATTTAAAAAGTATAAAAGGTACACACTGAAATAAACCCCAATCACTCTTGTCACACCTGCCAGGTTATCCCCATGCCCTCCTCTACCCTCCAATTAGGAGCCATCATAAATAATCACTTTCTGGATTATCTTTTAGTCACTTTTGTGCATATACAAAACAATTCTGATGCTTTTATTCTTTCCTTCTGTTTTATATAAAACAGGATATTTTGGTATGCAGATTTTTCTACATTTTTCTCTTTCATCATCAACCTTACATCCTTGAAGGCTCTCCCTATCTCTTTTCAAAGGGCTTAGTTACTCCTCTTTTTTTCTTTTACAGCTGAGTCTTCTGTTGGAGAGATATAACAATTTACTTTCTTCTTCTTGATGGATATCTAGGTTTCCAATCATTTTACTTTTACAAGTAATGCTGCAATAAATGTTCATCCATAAGTCATTTCTCACATATATGAGAGTTTATCTGTAGAATAAATGTTAGGAATAGACTTTGGTGGGAATGCTTCAAATATAGAGAAGATGATCCTTGCCATGAAAGTTTCCTTTAAATAATAAAGTCAAATTTGTAAAAAATTCCCTCAGTTCATTTAAAATGTGGTGCCATTCATTTAAAAAAAAGTATACTCAAGTATCTTTGGGGACCAACTGCTGAGAGAAAGTATGCAAGCTCTACCACTCCTTAGAATAGCCATGTCCTGAGATATGGACTTACTGACAACTCCTGGCTGAGCTGATGAATCTTCTGTCTCATCTCATCATAGTCTCCATACATCCGCTTCCTTACTTTTTCCAAAGTGGCTCTTACCTGCAGCCCAAAAAATGTAAGAAATCAAGCATTTTTACATTTTCATTCAATATATCCAAAACTTTACTGAGAAGGGCTCCATTAAAATAATAATAGTAATAATTTGAAGTACAGGACATCTAGTAAATTAGAGGAGATGATCCAAAACCTAGTTAGAAATCAAGAGAATAATCCAAATTTTATATGTAACATGATGATTAAGAAATATTAGTTATCCAAGTAAAGGCAAATGTGATTTTAGAAATTCACCAATCACCCTTCAACTACATTTGGACAAGTTCTGACCCTTCCTATCACATATTTTTATGAGTAGAAAGTTTTGCAACAGTTGATTCTATAAACACATGGCTAAGGGGACCAAAGAACCAAAAGGCAAATATCAACCTCTAATTTTCCCTATTTCTGCTCTGATTGCTAAAAAGAAATTAATGGAAGATGGAAGACAGGAAAACATAGCTAGATAGTCCATAAACTGCAGTGTGGGTTCCTCCATAATCACCAACAGTCCACGAGGCACCAAGTCTAAAAGACTTGGTGGTTCCCAAACAGTATTCACACAAACACTATTTGAAGTTCTCGATCGTAACTGTCAGAAAAGCACGAGGGCCTTAAACATTTTTTTAAACAAAACAATAAACCTTACAAACAGACCCTGCTTCCTCCTTTCTTCTGATGCCCCTAGATGGACTAAGTGCTCAGGGATCTTCAAATAGAACAAGAAGTCACCACTCCAAAATATCTTCCTTAGGCAGGATTTGTGGGCAACAGGTTTTATTAGAATGTGTATGTTTAGGGCAGAATTGGGAGACTTAATCTTGAAGGTGTGTTTGCATAGCAAGCACATTTTTTTATGAAAAATTATTATCATTAGCCATCAGGAAAATGCATATAAATGTATAATAATATTCCATCTCACCCTAGTAGAAGAAATATTATAAAAACAACAACAAATACTGTACAGGACATGGAGAAAGGAACTAGTGTACACTGTTTGGGAGAATGTAGTTAGTAAGTTAGCACAGGCATCATGGAGAACAGTGTGCAGCCCCTCAGAAAATTAATAGGAAGCACAGTGTTTTTAATGACACAGTAAGTTGGTGGTGATTTAGGGGCAGAAAGGAGGAAAGACCCTAAGCCTTCCCCCATGAATGCTAATACCAGAGTCTACTTTCTTGCTCTTAACTATGAACATTTCAGGAAAATTAGGCCAAAAGCATGCCTTTCCATTGAGGGCAGATGGAACAACTGTCATGTGTGGCCCTGAGCTGGCTCGTGTACTGTCACCTGTGGTGAGTGGTGAAATCTGGAGCTGGGTGTCTCTCTCACCAAAGAATACCAGAGGAAGCCAACAGAGCCAGCATGCCACTCACCAGGGAGAGGGCAAACAAACCCATAAACATACTTAGGAATGACCAGGCTAGAGATGGATTGGAAGGTGGGACTGAAAATGAACTTTACATTGCAGATCACAGTGAAGGTCGGTAATTCCAGGTCAGAACCAGCCCTGCAACTCTGGTACGAGTCATCCACAGGTAAGTAAGGATCAGCCTGAACCTGTTGTCTTTGTCTTAGGCAATTTGAGACTTGCGACTTTGCTTAGAAGGCTTTCCTCTAAAGCAATAGTATGTTATTTAGAGCATATAAATAAGAAAGACCTAAATATTTCCTTCAGGAAAATATAGGAGGCTTTGAATGCCCAAGCTGTTAAGAATAGATAGGAGGAGGGCTGGGGTTGTGGCTCCGTGGCAGAGCACTTGCCTAGCATGTGTGAGGCACTGGGTTCGATCTTTAGCACCGCATAAAAATAAACAAATAAAATAAAGGCATTCTGTCCATCTACAACTATTAAAAAAAAAAAAAAAGAGCCAAAGTGGGACTGGGCCTGGGGCCAGGGGAAACTGGCATACACAAAAGAGAGCCAGGAAAAGCATGGGACTCAAAGGTCCCACCAGAAATGGGCATCCCAGACAAATCCAAAGACAAGGAGAAGGAGGAGGAGGAGAAATAGCAATGAAATATTCCACATAGTTAAAAAAATTATCTTTGGTAGGTAGAATAACTGGGGATTTGAGGCTGGTGATTGATACATACATTGTGTGTGTGTGTGTGTGTGTGTGTGTGTTGCTTTTCTAGCTTTTCCTCACATTTTCTGCTGAGCATTTATTATTGTTTAAATTCAATAATAAATGTTCTTGGGCTGCAGTTGTAGCTCAGTGGTAGAGCACTTGTTTAGCATGCATGAGGCATTGTGTTTGATCCTCAGCACCACATAAAAATAAATAAATGTATTATGTTCATCTACAACTAAAAAAAATTTTTTTAAAAAACAGTGGCTTTGTATGTTACCCGCAAGCCCACTAAATAAAATGAGGCCAGCTTTACAAACTTCACATGAGAAAACAGACTAAAGAGGCAGAGGTGATATGCTGGGCCACCTGGAAGCATGAGCTATGAGCTCATAGGCATGGGAGCCTCTCCTGCCCTCTGCTTCTCACAAGTACATTCTAAGCTACTAGTCAGTGCTTGGGGTCCATTGGTGTTAAAGCAGCTCATTTCCTCTTTCACCTGATCAGTGTGGTTTGGGCAATAGGAACATGACTCAATCTAGGGGGATACTGGCTGGGGCTAAAAGAAACAGAGACAGATATTAAAAGATGAGAGAACACTCCAAAATGTGACAACTATATTGGTTGAATGGTAATATTATGGGTGATTTTGTTTTGTTCTTCATACATTTTTGTATTTCCCAAATTTTCTCCAAAGCATATGTAACTTAAAAGATAAGAAATATAGCATTCAAAGAAATGACATTGAGTGACTTGTTTGGGGCAATGTCTATGGTGGTTTACTTGCCAGCATTCATTTCAACCCAAATAACTGGTCTGAATCCACCATGTCCTTCTAGTCCACTTGCCTGGGATTGGTTTGGGATCAGGCTGTGACCACTCCTAATGAATGATACATAAGGGGAAATCTAATGGCTGGGGGTGGGGGATGCAAAAGGTATCCTAGCTGAGTGGCCTCTTTTCTTCCTCCAGATACTGTCGTATTTTCAGAAGATGTCCCAAGACTAAGGCTGAAGGAGGAAAAAGCCAATGGAACACAGAAAAGGAGAACCACAGCCTGGCCATGCCCAGCCTACCACCCAGCTACTTCCAGACTCTTTGCCCTGTGAAATCATTTTTCTTTCTGAGTTGACTTTTCTCTTACTTGTATTCTAAAGCATCCAAAGTCATAGAGTTGTCCAAACTTATACATTAGGCATGTCCAATGTGAAAAACAAAAGCACTTACAGAGTCCTCAGAGTCTTCATACCATATATGGCAAAGGAAGCCATGGATGGGTCTCCTAGGATCCTTACTTAGTAACATCTATCCCACAGTTCAGCTTAGCTCTTGTTGCAGAATTACATCTATGCTTTTAACATTACCATGAAGATATGCAGAAATATTTCCATTCAAAATAAAAATAAGAATTTTTACAAAATGCCTTATTATATTGACATCTATGTTTCCAACTCTACCTTCTTACATGTTACAAAAGGAAAATAGACAAGAAAACAAAAAATCCTTCAGTGACTCACATCTTTGATGTAGTTCATCTCTTCTTTTAGCTGATTGGTGGACCACCCATACACCACCATTTCTTTCTGCTGATTTGGATCAGATCTTCGCACCACACCATAAACAACACCCTGTGGAAGTTTCCTGATAGGTTCTCCATTGCTTAGTTCAGGAGGCTAAAATAAGGTAGAAAAAAAAAGAAAAAGAACAACTCATGAAAATGACTGTGAAAATGGGCCCACTGTATGTTGATACAGATGGTGCACAGTGCTGGCTGCCTGGCAGAAGGGTGGGTGGGGCTCCCAGCTTGGGTTGGAACTGCCTCTACCCTAGAGGAAGAGCACCTTAGCCTAACTTCTATAGGGGCCCTTGTCCACTGACCTCAGATGCATCTGCACGGCCCCATCTTCCCAGAGGGGCATGCCCTTTTTCAATTCTCACAAAGTGCCAGAAGAACTTGGGTCATGACACAAGTGTTTGAAACATCACACTTATTACACCAGTTCCTCTTATGACTTTTGGCTCATCACTAAATACATAGCTAAAATGCGGAAGGTTGAGGTTGGCAGTCATCAGGCAGCCAAATTGTCCTCTGAGGGTAGGGCTCACCCTTGGGGCCAACTTCTGAGAATAAAAGGTGGAGTTAGTACACAATCTGCTGTGATCATTCATGAAATATTTCTGAAAAGCCAGGCAGAAGCCATGTGACTCCAGTCCAAAAGAATCTTCCTACTCCTGCTGACAGATCCTTAATTCCCTCAGTTAAAGTTTTGATCATTGTTGAAATGCAAATCCCTTTAAGAAAGGATAATGTGTCCAAGTCTTAATACACCTTTGTGGAATGAAGACTCAGGAATTAAGATAAAGGAGAATTAAGGTTGGCTGAGCACCTACTATCAGCTAGAAAGTTCCTTAGCTCATTAATGTTCATAACGACTCTGTCACAGCAATCTTCCTCTTACTTCATAGCTGAGAAAACTGTAATTGAAAGAGATTATATAACTTATGCTATTCAAATGTAAATTCAAGCGCATCTTGTCTGACATTAAGTACATCCCCTTATACTATAGAGTTTACTACATGTAGAGGGACAGAGTAGGGGGCCTCCACAACATGGAGGAAAGAAACCCAGACTAAGGACTGGGACTACATTGATAAAACAGCCTCCTTACTGGGCATGGTGGCACACACCTGTAATCCCAGCAACTCAGGAGACTGAGGCAGGAAGATTATAAGTTCAAAGCCAGCCTCAGCAACTTAGTGAGGACCTAAGTAACTTAGGGAGACTCTGTCTCAAAATAAAGGGGGAAAAAAAGAGGAAGGGATGGAGATGTGGCTCAGTGGTTAAACACCCCTGGATTCAATCCCTAGTACAAAAAAAAAAAAAAAAACACAGCTTCCTCTTCATTTTTCCTGGGACTGATCCTGGTACTACCATGATACCATAGCACAGAGGTAGGAAACCTATCAGGGCAACCCCACTCTCCCACGAGCTCCTCAACCACCTTTGCATAGATTATTTCCATGTCTTCACAATATATTTTTGACATACAAAACTATAATTTGCATTTAAAAATCATTTATTGTGGCAGAACAATGAGTATTTATGATTCCGTTCAAAATTTGTAAAATATTTTAAGAGCCTAGAAAGAGACATTATAAATTATTAATACTATTGATCTCTGAGGAGGGGACAGTGGGGTTGAAGAGGGACACTGGAGAGCCGGATTACTTTGTTTTTTCTTTATAGTCTTCCACATTATTTGTATACTTTCTCTCTTTTTAACAATGAGAACTTTATAAAAAGAAATAAAATGCATTCATAACTTCCCACCTTTCTGTGCATTCTTGGGAGGAGATGGGATCTAAGAGTCTGGAACACTGTCTTGGCTCCTGATAAATGCCCATGTGTCCCCAGCACCTGGATCCTGCAGGCACTGCTGCTACCCCCAAAATTTGTTTATAAGTTTAGGTGAGCAGCTGTTTCTCAATGGGATGGCAAGTCAGCATTAAGATCCCCAATGTACTAGACATGTAATTAGGAAGAGGAAAAGCTCTACTGAAAATTCCCACATACCAGGAAACAAAAACATGTTCTTTCAGTCATGGGCTCCACCCAGTTCCTGAAAATCAAGCTCATGAGAACTGGAGGCTTTGGTGAGATATAATCCTGCAAAGCAAAGTGGACCAGCTTGCAGGAAAACTCAGGCAGCTGGATGCACAGGATTCTGTCCTCCAGGATGAGACATGGGTGCCACCACCAAGAGAAGAAACAAAACACCAAGAACAACGGATCCATGGAACACTGCCTGAGAGGGCCTGGATCTAAAGTTGTGTGCACGGAATGATACTGAAGATGCAGTCAGTGAAAAACAGTAAACTGCATATTCCTATTTTTTTGTTTTAAGAATATGTGTGCTAGCCGGGTACGGTGGCGCATGCCTGTAATCCCAGCACTTAGGGAGGCTGAGACAGGAGAATCGCGAGTTCAAAGCCAGCCTCAGCAACGGCGAGGCGCTAAGCAACTCAGTGAGACCCTGTCTCTACATAAAACACAAAATAGGGCTGGGGATGTGGCTCAGTGGTGGAGTTCCCCTGAGTTCAATCCCCAGTACCAAAAAAAAAAAAAAAAGAGAGTATGTGTGCTTACATATAAAACATCTAGAAAGATGCAATACAAACCTTTAGTGACAATTTCTTCATAATTCAGAATGTCACTTTACATTGTTTTGTACTCTGAATTTTGGTGGGGGGCAGGGGACACAAAAATCCAAGCATTATTTTTGAATTGATAATGTTTATTTCAATTTTCCAAAAAAACTAAAAGTAAAAATTATTAAAACATCAAGGTCTAAATAAAAGATCTCCAGGGAAGGGCTGAGCCACAGGACTCTGCTCAGAGGCAGGCCTTTGGCAAAGCCACACCACAGGGAGAAGACCGTGGAGCTCCTGATTGTGATAGGGAAAGGGAAGGGGAAATATTCATATATATTATGATATTAATATATTACTCAAGAATGAGAAGAACAGCATTTGCTCTCCAGTGATTTTCTTATAGAATATTTTCTATAATCCTCATAATAACACTGCTGTGTAAACATTACTAGTTCTCTCAAGGTGGTGGCATTCAAGTTCTTGTCTTTCCAAATCTAAGCTCTTTCCTTGACTACCATGCCTCAAAAGTAGCTAAGAATCAGGCACCTCTGTGGAGCATTCCAAAGTGTCCAGGGACAGGGAAGCCTAAAGCCCAAGCCCGGGGCTATCTGAAAGAGGCAGGCCCAGGATGAGGGGCTCTTCCTTCTCTACCCTACTCTACCTGGACTCCAGCCTCCTTGCTTCTCTTCAGTCCTTTTATCAGACAACCTCCTTTTTGCCTCAGGCCATTTACTCCTGCTCTTCTCTCTACCTGCACTGCTGGGCTGACCGGACCCTTCCCTCCAGAAGGACTTCCCCAACCCTTTAGACCAAGTTGGCTTCCTCTTGATGAGATGACCAGAGCCATAACCTAGTGACCATGGGTATCCTTATAGGTCTAACGTCTGCTCCCTTAGCAACCGTTAGTTCCAGGAAGTCTAGGCCTTGCTCCCAGCAGAATCCACAGCATCGAGCAGTGACGGACACAATAACTTTCTTAATAAATATTTGCTGAATAAGTAGGAAGCTTTAAAAGCTAAAAAAGGTTCTGGAGAATCACCCTGAGTATAGAAGTATGGTCCAGTTGAAGAGAACACCTTTGTTCCTCTTAGGTGGAAGGACGGATAGCCGACATTTGCCCCGATCACAAAATGTATACACAAAAAAGTTCCAAAAGAGCAGAGACTGCCATCCATCATTTTTACAAAAAGTCAGTATACTTGTGGTCAAAAACTAAAGCACACAGGAAAAATTAAAAGAGCTAATGTTTGGCAACAGTTATACCTGAATTTTTTTCCTCTTACAGCTTTTATATCTCTCTGCAAGATAAATATTAACTGATGCATGATAAAACTATTGTGATAATATTAAGAAACAGTCTATCTTTGAGAGAAACATGCTGAACTATTTATGACATTTATTTTTTTACACAGGGTGGAGGAAGTGGATGGGGGTGTAGACAAGGAGAACTGGCCATGGGTTGAGGGTGACTGGGGCTGGGTGAAGGGTTAGTGATTCATCACACAATTCAGTCTCCTTTTGTATGACTTTTTCCATAATTAAAAGATTTCATAAACCCTCCTGATCATACTGCTGAATATTAAAAAGTTGAATTTTAAAAAGAATATACTAGGGCTGGAATTGTAGCTCAGTGGCTAAATGTTTGCCTTACATTTGCAAAGCCCTGGGTTCTTCAATCCCCAGTTCCAAAACAGAAAAGACAAAAAAAAAAAAAAAAGGAACCCCCCCCTGCCCAAAAAAGACCATATACTAGACCTATTACCAGCCTCCTGGGCATAAAACAATATCAGGCAAAATCTCCTTGAAAACAAAAGACCCAATATGTGCTGGAAGAAAAAGAAAGTTGTTACCAAGAAGGGAAAAGGAAACAACCAACTGAAAGGGCCAAGCGTAGGCCCTGAGCAACAGAATTAACAGCAGTTAGAGTCAGAATGCAGTCGTACCATTAGGGTATTTCTAGTGAGTACTTACAGCTTAAATTTTACCTCCAGGCTCATACTATGGCTGTTAGCAGCAAGTGCCTCAGAAACTTGGGAAGGAGAAACTAAAGGAGAGTATTTAGTAAATTGCTGCTATAAGGGATTCACTGGCCATTGGAGAGTTTGGGTCAGTGAGGCCAGTGATTGGTGATCACATTTTCCAGCTCCTGAATCTTATAATAGAACAAGCTTCACAAGGGCGGGGACTCATCTGCCACATTCACTGCTGTGTCTTGATAATCAGTGTAAATAGGTACTCAATACATGTATTTTGAAGGAAATAGATCAAATTTTTGGAACTGGGACTATGCCAGAAATCTGGCGTGTTTGGCCATCAGAAACACTGACAGTCAATTTGTACAAAGGAAGAAAATCTTGTTGTCAATAAGGGCTCTTGGGAAATAAATAACAGCAGAAACACAGCTTAACGCATTAGAACTGATGGCACTAGACTGCCACAGCCAGCCACCACCCCAGAGGCCAGAACTCGCAGCTAGTCACATGTCCAGGCTGCCAATACGACTTAGGACCATGGCATGAATGACTTGCAAAGTAGAAGTCAAGTTACTTCCAAAACATCTTGCGGTAGATCTCTTCTCTCTACCAGCATCCCAGGTGCCCTGGGATTGCTGAGAGCTGAGGTAGAAGGTAACCTATCCATCTTGTAAGCAGAGCCAGTACTTTCAGGAATATGCACTAGCCTGTCTGACCTGTGTGTCCATCTTAGCAAATTTTTCATCCTAGGTCATTACTCATACTTGACATTGTTTTTCCTTCTTATGACAAAATGAACATTACAGCTGAGCCCAAAGGCCTTTCCACAGCCTGGACAAGAAATAGGGAAGAGAAGGCTGCCAGCTCTGCATCCTCAGAGAAATGGGAGTCTTTGATTTCTGAGAATATTTGTTATTTCCAACAGTCTCACAGATTGAATAGAGACCACTCTCTAATCAACAGCCCCAAAGTAAAAGGAAAGAATATCCAGGAGAAAAAAAAAAATCAGGAACAGCTTTTCTGGAACCTAAGGGTATATATAGGACACGCCTTAGGTAACCCTGACTGATAAAATGTAAATAAATCTTCTAAGCAGCTTTGCCTGATAAGAGAGAACATGCAAGTTGATGTTCCCAGGGCTGCATGGCAGAGTTACAGACCAACCTTAGGATTGCAAATTCACTATGTATCAGCCAGGTGGCCCTGTGCAAAGATAGTTACTTTGCTGAACTTCAGAAAAAGTGAAAAAGAGTTTTATAGTCCAGACAGTTTGCAAACAATATTTCTAGCTCCTTTTCAGTGTCAATAGGAGTATGGGGTAGAAGGTTGAATGGGAGTGGGGGCTGCTGGGGGCAGCCAACATAGCCCTGATCTGATTTGAAATCAAGCCCCTGCACTTGTGGGATACACAATGGCTTTACACATATATTAGTTTGAAGAAAGAGTTCCACAATGAAAAGAATTTGAAAAAACAATGAGTCTAAGCTAATGTTTCCATTTACTAGCAGAGGAAACTGAGGCCGCTAGAGATGGCATGACCTGCCAGAGTTCTGCAGTGGTGGTGGGGGAGCCAGGACTAGAAGCTCAGGCCTCATCCCATCCTCTAGGGCTGTTATTTCTGAGAGGTATCAGAGTCCCTGCATGCTGTCACAGAAGGCAGCCCCAGCCCCATCTGCAGCCCTGAATCATGGCAGCACACTCCTTCACCTGGCAACAGCCTCGATGTTGTATAAACAGTCACGCCAAGGACAAGAACCAGAGGGCTTATTCATCCAGGGCTTTTAAAGGAAAGGGACTATAAAACCTGATGGCCGGGGTTTCTTCCTGTGAAACATTTTACTGGCTACAAAATTCCCCACTCTACATCCATACCCACACATCTGCTCTCCCTCACTCAGTTCTCAAGGTCCAGAAAGAGCTTCTTTAGAAACATCAGGTCACTGAAGGACACTTAAATGCTGGATGTTAATAACTACTGAAAATATTGTCTGCTTCAAGCCATTCTATCAATTTGCAAAAGACTTCATGACAGGCACACAATCAGTTCAAATCAGATTCCCTGAAACTCAGCTATGCGGTAGATCCTGATTCAACACATCTATCACAGCTGGCATAAATCCTGTCTCATTTCTTTGTGTTTATGTGGCAGGGGGGTGCCTATACACACATGGAAATACAGTGCCAATGGATCTGGACTGTCATGTGGAAACACACATTCTCAAAGTTCTTAGAAAATTACAGATATTTATAACTTCAAAATTATCTACTACCTATTTTAATTCTAATGTGCAACAATTTTATAAATATATTCCATACTCATCACTTTCTCACCATGAAATTTGTACCTGCAAACTAATCAGCATCCCTTCTCCCACATTACCAATGATTTTTAATATACAAATAAGAGCCACAGCTAATTCATCTGAGCTGTTCATACAATTTAAGGTAATTATATCATACAAAGAAATTTATGGGTTGAGCAGTGTCCCCAAAAAAGAGAAGTTGGAGTCCTAGCCCCCAGTGCCTCAAAATTTGACTTTAGTTGAAGAGAGGGTCAAGTGAGTCCTTAGAGTGGGCCCTAACCCATTTTTACTGCTATCATTATAAAAAGGGCAAATTTTGGACACAGGGACAGACACACACACAGGGAGAATTCCATGTGCCACATGAACAGTGTGGTGGTGCAGCCACAAGCTAAGGACTGCAGGAGCCACCAGAAGCTGGAGGAGGCAAAGAAGCACTCTTTCCTTGAGCCTCCAGAGTACAGCCCTGCCAACACCTTGACCCAGACTTCTAGTGTCCAGAACCATGAAGGAATAAACTTCTATTGTTCAAGTCCTGCAGTTTGCAGAGCTTTATTTTGGCAGCCCTAGGAAATTAACACAAAATTCAGTCATCACAAGTAACAGTCATTCACTGAGCAGCTACTCAGAGCCAGACAGGGAGCTGAGTTCTGGGAAGAAAGAATAAAAAGACACTGTTCATTGCTCTGCATGTGTCTATGCATAAGTGAATGTCATATACAAAAATTTCAGAAATATATATCTGTAGGTATGTGGAGTTCTTAGCAGCAGATGGCTATATGCCATGTGAGAGGGGCAGCCTGGAGCCTGGAGTTTGAAGGAGGGGTAGTCACTGAAGCATGGGGAAGGTGTCTGTGGGGAAGTTGATTCCTGAAGGACAAGGGAGTCTTGGGTAAAGTAATGCTGGCTGGGAAGAGACTGCAGGCATGGGCAGGGCTTAGCAGGGGGGTCTGAGAAGGAGGTGCCAGTTACTTGGGACGTTCTTTAACAGCAGAGAAAAATGACCAGATGTCTTCTAAATGTGTGCACCTATGCTCCGTTGAACATTCTGCCTAGAACTTTCTGGGAATCTGTTCATATAAGTAAACCATATTTTAAGTACTGAAATATAGTAACATACCAATAAAACATTGGCATTCTGTAAAAAATATCAAAAACCACCAGCATGGCCACCCACTAGGACAGGGCCCAGGCTGCAGAGCTGGTATACGGGGTAGGCATCTTTCTAAGAGAAGCCAGTTCCAAACTATGCCAGGTGGTTAGGTCTATGCAGAAAAAGGAGGCATATAGGTGGAAGGATGCTCAGATTTGTGGAGTAGGATGTAATGAAATCAAAAAGAAGGTAGAAGGCATGGCCCCCCACAAAATAGGAGAGGCAGGGCAGCAGCATGCATGGAGGGATGACTCCAGGAGGGTAACAGGGAGAGCAACAAAGGCCAAGGCACTGGGTTTGGCCTTCAAGGGAAGAGATCTGACACTTCATCACCGCCTCTCCAGTCCACCTTACAAGCCAGACACTGTAGTGGGTACTTTGCCTTTATTAACTCATTGACTCTGAAACCAGGCATTATCATGCCTGCTATGAAGATAAGGAAGCTTTTTGTGTGGGAGTGCACCTGTGACCAGCAGAAAGCAGGGTCCGGAATGAAAAGGAGCAGGCAGCCAGGCATCTGCCTTAGGAATAGGAAACCTCCCAGTTCACCTCATGACCCCACAATTCCACAAAAAGACACTAACTGTGGTAATTGCCTCCAGCAGGCTCTAAACACACCTTCATGCAGCTGAGCAAAATGTACCACAGGCAACACAACCGTATTTTGAGTAATTCCTCTCTCAGATGACTTGAGAACAGGAACAGAAGAATACCCAGCTGGCAGTGGCATCTATACATGGCCAACCACCCCATGGCATCCCATTACTCTAAATACACTAAGCATTTTCCATGATGGTGTTGAAGAATAAGGTTCAGCCCACCCTCAGCCAGCTGTAGCTCTAACAGGGCACTGGAAATCCTCTGAGAAGCTTTCGGTTATAAGGAGTGAATAAGGTTACTGACATTTCCTACTTCCGTATCCATGCTGGTGCCAATCTCCTGGTCTTTGCATACCACAGTTCCCCTTTCAAAGGAACCAAGTTACCTGACCAGGGGAGGGTCATCCAGGGTTTTGGGTACTTTGTAATTTTGTGGGTTCCAGGGAAGGGCAGACATATTGGAACCACATCAGAAGAATTGGCCCCTCCAGAGTACCCTTGTGGGTGCGTGGACTCTGGATCCCAATGACTCAAGCCCAGGAACCTGTCCAGCACACGATGATGAAAGCACTCAGAAAAGCCCCATCAGAACCTTCAGGTGCTGCCACCACCCAAGGACTTCAATCCTAGAGAAACAGCCAGCCCCACCCTCCTCCTCTCTACCCTAGTTCTTCTACAGTGAGTCACCAGCGTGTGACAGACAGGTACGCAGACTGCACATCTGGTCTCCCTGGTATAAGAGGCATCCTGGTGTATACAGTGCCCCAGTAGTTTCTGTCCTGAGCTTTTCTGCACCTTGAAGCTCATAAGTACCCACAGTAGGATCTGGGGATGGAAGAGGAAGGGAGATTGGGAGGACTTTGGCCTCCACCAAAGCCATTTTTGCCTGGTTTATGTAAGAGGGTTCAATATATAACATTGATTTTTTTTAAAGTCTACCACCTTAACAAATCTGAAAAGCACTACTCAAGACAAATAAGCAAATTGGTATACAACCGGATTATCAATACCACTTGACATAGTTAAATGTATGCCTCTTTGCTTGGATCACCTGATTTGTCTTCAGCAGTGACAGCCCCTCCAGGACATCTACCACCCCAGTTTCAGCACTCAAACTCTTTATGAAGATTTCCCCAGGCACGCAGCTTGGGTTCAATTCGAACAGACCAAATTCCCAACTCCTCAACCCCACATTCAGGCGCAGCCAGGAAGGCCCTTGTCCTGTCACTCACCCCACTTGGGCCTTTTCTTTAAAAAGTATTCTAAGCAGCCCTTGTGCCTGAAGCCATCAGCTATAAAAGGGATATACAGGGAAAGGAGCAGTGGAGGCAGAAGGGAATGTCCCCCCACCAACAGAGGGTCCCACTCAATCTTGGTCATCATGATGCTCCAGCAGCCAAGCTCACCATTCCCACTCTCAGTGGTTATGAGTTTTTTGACCCAAAACTTTTTTTTATTTGTTCTTTTTAGTTAAACAATGACATTAGAATGTAGTTTGGCATGTTATACATACATAGAGTATAACTTATTCTATTTAGGATCCCACTCTTGTGATTGTACACAATGTGAAGTTATCTTCGTCATGTACACAAATACAAGGCTAGGGAAGTTGTGACCAATTAATTCTACTGTCTTTCCTATTCCCCTCCTCCTCTCTTCCCTTTGCCTAATCCAATGGATTTCTATTATTCCCCTCCCCAACCTCCCTTGTGACCCAAAAATTTTTTTTAATTTTTTTTGTTATTAGTGGCCCTTTATTTTATTTTTTATTTATTTATATGTGGTGCCGAGGATCGAACCCAGTGCCTCACACATGCTAGGCAAAGTGCTCTACCACTGAGCCACAACCCCAGCCCCCAAAATTTTTTTATTATAAATGTTCAAAGCTACAGAGAAGCTGAATAAATTTTTCAACTACATAACATAGTATTGTTATCACAAGAAAATGAACATTTACTCAATGATAGCGAATATATTAGATATTATTTATATTCAAAATTATGTAAGTTATCCCAGTATGTCTTTCGTAAATTTTTTGACCCAAGATCTAATCAAGGTTCACACATTACATTTCATGTTAGGTCCTTTAAGTCTCTCTTACCTACTACAGAGTCTTTTTAAAAATATCATTGAATCTATGGAAAGGTATGAACCATTGTTTTGTAAACTGTTTCACATTTTGGATTTTTCTTCCTTATTTTAATTCAGTTAGACAAGTCTAGCAAGACTATTACGTAGGTAATAGTGCACCTAAGAAACACGTAACCTGGCCTGTCCCCCATTAGATCACTTGGTTGAAATGCTGACTGCCCAGTTGCTCCACTGTAAGGTACACTGACCCTTTTGAATCAGTAATTTATCTTTCAAGATGACATTTTGAGACCACATGAATATCTTATTCCACAATTATCTTTCACCAATTAGTTTTTGCCTCCACTGATGAACCTCCCTGGTGGTTACAAAATGGAGATTTTTCTAAATTAATTAGCTGGCATTCTATAAAAAAGCCCCTTTCCCCTCCCCAACACTCTAATTATAAAAATGTACCTATACATTTTGACATATCATTAAATGTGTCTATAGTCATGTTCTTTAAATTATTATTCAATGTGTTATAACCAATTACAGGTTGAGTATTCCTTATCCAAAATGCTTGGGACCAGAAGTGTTTCAGATTTTGGAGTTTTTTTAATTTGGGAATATCTGCCACAGACTTTGCCAGTTGAGCATCCCTACTCCAAAATTTTGAAATCTGAAATGCTCCAAAATCCAAAGCATTTTGATTGTCATGTTAGTGCTCAAAAAGTTCTGGATTTTGGAGCATTTTGGAGTTCAGGTTTTCAAATCAGAACTACTCCACCTATACTGGCATTATTCTTTGTGATGCTCCACTTGTTAACATTTGATCATACAGTGTCCTTTCAAACTGGCTCCTGTGCCCTTTTCAGGTCCTTGCTCATTTCTGAGTGCTACCCTGCTTTCTAATTAGGTGCCCCAGGCCTACCTTGTCCTTTCCTTGCTTCTCCCTGGAACCGCCGTTTCCCAGATCTTTCTAGTGGGACTCATTCTTTGCAAGCAAGTTTACATCCTCTCACTTTTCTCTACCTTTTCTTTCCTCCCTACTTCTTTTCCCAGTCCTTTGTCATCGCACTGGTATGGGTAGCACTTTGTCCTTGGTAGGATGTGGGGAAGGAAGGGATGTCAGAGGAAAGAAAGAGACACGGGGACCTCCAGTAAACTTAGGGACATTATTAACCAAACTACTTACCAACTAATGAGAAGCTTCCTTTTCTATGGTTTACCACATTATTGGTTAACTTCAAGGCAAGGCTTGTAGTTCAAGAAGTTTCTATCTCATGATTCCATTTTGGAAACATTTTGTTTTATGCTATTTTCATACGAAACATACACAAGAAAAAGAACTACCTAATCCCTGGCACTTTTATTCCCTTTTGTTTTATTTGTCCTGATTAGCATGCACTACCTCCTAAACTCTATAAAATATATGTAATTATTTTGTTTATTTTCATTCTTGTTCCACTAGAATATAAGTTCTGTGATGACAGATATTTTTTGTCTACCGCTCTGTTTACTACTATACTCCTAGAATAAATAGTGCCTAGAATTCAGTAGGTGCCCCATAACTGCTTGTGAATGAGTAAAATAGCTTGGCCAATGTGTTAGTCAACTTTTGGGTGCTACAACCAAAATATCTGACAAGATCAACTTAGAGGAGGAAAAGCTTACTTGGGCTCACAGTTTCAGAGCATTTCAGATTTCAAAATTTTGGCAGAACATCATGGAGGTAGCCTGGCAGCAGAGGAAAGCTGCCCACCTCCTGGTGGCTGGGAAGAGAGACAGAAGGAGGAGCCGGGGCAAGATATAATTCCCAGGGGGATGCTCCCAATGACCCACCTCTTCAAGCCATACCCCACCTGCCTACAATTACTACCCAGTATAATAGTCTTTTCCAATTATTAATCTATCAAATGGATTAATCCACTGATTATGTTACTAAGCTCTTATACTCTAATCATTTCACCTCTTGCATTAACACAGGAATTTTTAGAAACCTCAAAGGAGAACTGTAACAGCCAGGAACACAGGCTGAGATAAACAGAACCTCCCATTTAGTCTTTAAGCCTGCACTTCAATGTCCCTGCCCAGCAATCAGTTATTCTCGTCTCTGTGTTCCCAAAGCCCTTTTCATGTTGCTGGATCTGAATACTTGAAATATCACACCATTGTTTATTTATGTCTGTCTCACCTGAGAAACTGTGAGTTCCTCTAAGGCCTTAAAGACAAGGTCACACTTATCTTCACGGCCCCAGCACTTAGCCCAGGAGCTGGAACATGAGTGTTTACCATTTGGAGCAGGACTCTTGCGTCTAGCCAAGAAGGTGTCCCTTCTGCCACCAGAGCAGCCAGCTGGGCTTTTCCTCCATGCTTGGGCCTGAGCTGGGCTCCCAGCTGGCTATTCCCAGCTGCTGAGAAAGACTCCGGCCAGGTGGCACCTCACAAAGGACCCTTTGACTCAACTGCACGGGGCTGTTTCAGGAAAAACCACGTTCGCTGTCACAGCACCTGTCACTAAGGCCAGTGTCCCTGCAGTTCCAAGGCAATACAGGGCTACAGTGTTCACCAAGAAATAAAAGCAGGTGCAAGACACTGGCAGAGCCACCAGAGAGAGCAGTCTGGCTTCTGGGAGACAGGTGGGCAGGCCAAGAGGGGGCTTTTCATCCGCAGAGTGGCTGATACACAGCTCTGAGAACAGCCTGGTGACAGGAGGAGAGTGGGTTAAACAGTAAAAGTCCAGGAATGTAGGAGCTTGGCCTCAAATATAGCTCACCTGCTCTCTTCTCTCAATCTTCTTTTCAGTTTGCTCTGAAACTGGACTCTCGGGTGGCACAGTTAACCGAAGTCTGCAGACATTTGCCTGGAAGAATTGGAGAGGAGAGACAAGTTAGGAACCAGCATTTGGGGCAGAAAGAGCAAGGTGACTTTGGGCTTCCCACAGCCTGTTTCCACTAGGCAATGAGGGTCACTGTACCAGTCACAAGGGAAGATTGAGAGGACAAGGCCACCCTCTGCTTAGCCCAGCACAGGACTTACCAGCCTGCTGCTCAAAACAAGGAAACCACTGAATAACTTAGGAAAGTTCAAACATTTTTAAACAGTTCAAGTTCCATAACAATTTATATGAAATGACCTTATTTCACAAGTATAGGCCAAAATGAAGCTAGAGGAATAAAAGACAAAATATACCCAGTGGTTCTCTCTAAAATATAAGATTTCAGGTGACTGGGGTAGGAGGGTGCTTTCTAACTGGCTATATATTTAGTTTTTTCACAATAGAGATATACATGCTTAATCCCAACTTTTTTAAAGTCCATTTACCCACGTTCATAGTAGCATTATTCACAAGAGCCCAAAAGAAGCAACTCAAAAGACCATTATCAGATGGATAAACAAAATGTGGTATATATGAACAATGGAATATTATTCAGCCTTAGGAAGAAAGGAAATTCTGACACATGCTACGACATGGATGAACCTTGAAGGCAGTATGCTAAGTAAATAAGTCAGTTACAAAAGGACAACTACTGTATGATTCTACATATATGAGGTACCCAGAGGGTTCAAACTCTGAGAAAGCAGCATGGTGCTGTGAATGGTGGCATACCCCTAACATCCCAGCAGCTTGGGAGGCTGAGACAGGAGGATCGAGAGTTCAGAGCCAGCCTCAGCAAAAGCAAGATGCTAAGCAACTCAGTGAGACCCTGTCTCTACATAAAATACAAAATAGAGCTTGGGATGAGGCTCAGTGGTTGAGTGCCCCTGAGTTCAATCCCTGGTACCCTCTACTAAAAAAAGAAAAAAGAAAAAGTGGCTGCCAGGCGCTAAGGTGAGGGGGGAATGAGGAGTTGTTTATTGGATAGAGTTTCAGTTTGGGAAGATGAGAAGGATTCTATGGGTGGATAGTGGTAATGGTCACAAAACACTGCAAATACACTTAATGCCACTGGACTATACACTTAGAAATGGTTAAGATAGCAAATGTGATGCTTTGAGTATTTTACAATTAAAAAAAATCTAATGAAACCAAAGCTGCCCATGTTTGCTGAATACAGATTTAAAGAAAGAGCATTAAATGGAAAAGCATAGGAGACTACGAACATAAGATTATAAGTTGATAAAACATCTGACTCCTTCATTGGCTGTACCACCATGAATACTTGGCCCTACTCACTGAGAGTCTTGTCAGTTTACTAAAGGCTGCCAACAGAGTTCACTAAAATATTGGAATAAAGGCTCCTAAGTGATTTTTTAAAGTCTAGAGCTGGGTTGTAGATAGCTCAGTGGTAGATCACTTGCTTAGCATGCACAAGGCCCTGGGTTCCATCCTCAGTACTAAAAAAACAAGTCTAAATTACACTGTTTCTCTTAAAATAAAACAAAGCATTATACCATTCATGGAGAAAAATTACAACTTATGTGATCTATCAATATTCTATTGAAAAGAGGGACTCTAAGCAAAGCCATTTCCCTGTTTACTAGGACAGAAAACATACAACCACAATCTGTAATGTGAATGAGGCAGTAACTATAATGGCTAACCATGGATTCCACTTACTGCATGTCAAACACCTGTAAGCATCTTCCACCCATTTATTCATGTGATCCTCACCAAGACCCTATGGCAACAGGTTCTCCCACCAGCCCTAATTTGCATATAAGGAAATCAAGTCCCTGAGGGGCCGCATGGCCTACAAATGGCAGAGCTGAGATTTGAACCCAGGCAGTCTCCAGAGCCTGTGCTCTTAGCTCTCAGATCCCTGAAATGCCACATGGGTTCAACTCTTGGGAGAGCCACTTGTCCCAATATGGGTTGAACTGTGTCCCCCTAAGCTTCATATGTTAAGTCCTAACCCTAGTATCTTAGAATATGAACATAGGGCTTTATAATGGTGCTCAAGTCAAAAAAAGATCAAGGGTGGCACTAATTCAAAATGACTAGTGTCCTTATAAAGTGGGAAATGTGGAGGCACATACACTTGCAGAAAGAATGGCTTGTGAACTTAAGCCAAGGACAAAGCCTGAGACAAATCACTCCCTCATGGCCCTCAGAAGGAGTTGATCCTACTGACACCTTGATTTTGGACTTCTAGCTCTCAGGACTGTTAGACAATAAATTTATATTGTTTAAGTCACTGGGTTTGTAATGATTTTCATGGCAACCCTGGAAAGTATACCCTACCCCCCCTTTTCTTGGCCCAACCTGGTTAGCTGGGTCACAGATCTGCACTACTCAACAGGCAGCCTCTGAGCAAAACTACCCTGCAGCCTAGAAGCTTGGGTTTGGATGGGACTGCAAGAGACTTTCTAGATCCAACCTGCCCACCTATGAAGGCATCCCATACTCAGAAATGCACCTGAAAGGCGGGGACCCAGCCTATAGGAATCATTTTGCATGAACAAGAGAATCCATGCTTGAGACCCAAGTTAGTACTTCCACATATGCCTTCACCTCCCTCCAAGATATCACATCTTACTACCGGGCATTTCCAACTTTCTGATGCTGAGTTTACCTGTTCGGTAGAATTTCTACCTAACCTACCTGGGATTGTCCTTGAACCACAGCAGAGATGCACTTTCTAGATCGTTCTCCTATCTGCTGAGACCTGTTCTGTATGGTCTAAACAACCCCAGTTCTTTAAGATGAGGTTTCGAGACCCCTTTTCATCCTCACTCTCCTCTTCCCCCAATGTCTTCAGGGTCAGATATGGTCTGACACCCTGGGCTATCAATGGCTCTAATGTGGCCAACCTTGCAACCAGCCTTCAGAGCACACTGCCAGACCTGCTGGCCAAAAAGAAACAAAGCCATTCCACCAGGTAGTTCTCTTTCCTGACATGCAAAGGCACTTAGGAAAATGTAGGTCCTCCAGAGAAAGGCAGCCCTCTGGCTCCAGGCCACTCAGACACATTGAAACCAGTCTGGCACATGCACAAACATCAGGTATAACCACTCTGTGTAGCAAACCAAATCCACCATATTCAGCAATCTTCTCTGTTCCATGGCATAATTCTACAGAGAAAAGGAAGTACTTTCCTCCTGCACAACATCCCATACACACATGCATGCACACGTATGTACTTGCACATGTACATGTACACACAGCACACACAGACTCCAACACCTACTAGTCAGGCGACTAGTTACTTATCTCTCCATATCTCAAGGGTAAAATGAGATATACTAGGAAGGTATCTAGCACATAGCAAGCCTCTATGGATGTTAGATATTTTTATTATTATCTAAATACTATCACTATCCTAGAAATCTATATCCTCCAAAATGAAACAGACCTACCTGGCTTCACCACCCTGCTTTCCATGAAAATAACAATTTAGTCAATGGATTTGGGACATTAGCACTGTAAATGATGCCTTTTGACTGGCTGATTACCCTAGAGGAGTAATCCCTGATGCCCATAATTTTCAAAAAGGCACTTTATGAATCCAATCACCCAAGAGTGAGAGGGCCCCTCCCCCAGGTTGAGCTCATTCTTCATCTGCTCTCAGGGAACTTTGATATTCCTCAACAGTCTTCCTACAGTGTGCAGGCACCTTTTGTGAATCGAGTTCTCACACTGAGCCATGAGTACCCAGGGGTATACAATCCCAAAGGGTATAACACAATGCATAAAACAAAATGAACTTGTAAAATAAAACATTTGGCTCCAAAGATACTTGGCAGTTGCAGCAGGTGCTTGAGGCTGCACCCCAGGGCCCTGTCTGGGGCGGTTACTCTTGTCAATAGAGGTGCTTTGATGGAAACATTAAAGAGTACAGCTATTCTTTAATAAATGCTGACCCATTGACGGTACAGAAGCAACTTAAACTCAGCTGGGAACAGGATCACATATCTTCTGCATTGTCACAGGAAAAAGAAAACTGCAGAACAAATGTTGAGAATAACCTCATTTTTAAAAAATATACACTGATAATTTGTATAGATTTAGAGGAAAAAAATATCTTTAAGGAAACACAGCGAACTGTTGATGCTGTTTATCTCCCCAAAAATGCGGTTTCTGTATTGTTCATAACTGTTTGAAGGATAAGTTTTTAAGTAGTAGTAGTAGTAGTAATAATAATAATAATAATAATAATAATAAAAGATGGAAAGAGAATATGCCAAAGAGACCAAGACGGACAGACCAATCCTCCCTAAATCCACAGGATAGCTTCAATGGCAGCAAAAATAATAATCTAGAGGTCTAGATGGTACTAGGAATTCCTAACAGAGGCACTAAGGAAAGTGAACCCTGAACCCCTCCCTACTAGGCTGACTTGGCACAGTCCGCCTCCCTCTACTCATTCACCTCCAGCAATCTCCCCACAGGAAAATCCCCCTGATCAAGATCAAGGCCCTGTAGCTTATCTCTAAGCATTTTATGATGCTGATCACTATGGTTTCCTGAAACTTAAATACACAATTCCCAGAGCTGACCCAGGCTAAGCAGTACCTGAAAGGCAGAAGTTCTCACAGCAGCTAGCTCAGCCCTTGAGTTCTGAACAATGCAGAGCATTGCTTCTTCCTTATTCTGAACACCAATGCTATTGGACTAACCATCCCTTGAAGCAACAGTCCATTCCAGGGGATCAAAGCAGGAAACTGGACACCACATATTTCATTACTCAATCACTGAGCATCCACTAATTGTAAAATACTTTTTAAAAGATATGAGGGTACCATGTTGATAAAGAAACTGCTGTGCCCAAGGAGCTTATAATCTAGAAACACCCTTACACAAGGTAATTAAGAACACTTGCCTTACTCAATACTGTAAGGCAGGATAGCTGAGTGGCTAAAGCATGGTATAACTGCACTTCCTGGGATTCTTCTGGATTCTGACATCTACTAGTGATGAAACCTCTGGAAAGCTACTTAATCTTCAGGGCTTTTGTTACCTTATTGTAAGATACAACTAGTAATATTATACTGTCTTAAGATTTTGAAGATTAAATTAACTAATATATTTAAAGGGCTGGAATAGTTTTTGGTACATATTAAGGGTTCTCTAAGTGTTCTTTATTATCATATAATCTTAAGTGGAGATAGGATTATATGGGAACAAAGGTGCCTACAAATGACACTTGAACTGGGTATAGAAGGACAAAGAACTTTCCAGGTCAGCGAGGTCTGGAGAATCCATCATCATCATAAGAGACAACTATCAGGCAAGGTGTTCCAGACTGGCCAAAGACAAAGCTATTGGCATGTCCAGAGGATGATAACTGAGCCTGCAACCTGACCTAGAGTAAGAAAGGAAAATGAACAAATACGTAGGGGCCAAACTCTCACAATCAGGCCCCAGTTAGAAGACAACAGTCACTGAAATCTTTGGAGGAAGAAACTAACATTCAAATCTGGGTTCACTTCAATAATTATACTGAATAGTTACTGAGTACCTCTCTAGATTCCCAACACTACAAAATGGAAGAAAAGGAAAATTTAGGGGGAGATATCAAGCAAACTTTGTACCACAGTGGCTTTTTAAGCCCCTGTAGTACTTAGCATAGTATCAATACATAATAGGTATTTGCTCAATGAATGTCAGTTGGGGTTTTTTGTTGGTCTGTTTGGGTGGGCTTTTGTTGTTATTTTGCTTTGCTTTGCTTTTGGTTGAACTAAAACAAAGAAAGCTACACCTGAAACTCCCTGGAGATTCTTCCACTTAATTGGAAGAAACTCTCCTGGGAGGGACAGCCAGAGAGGGGCAGACAGCATTCAGGCCTCCTCCAGAAGAAAAGACACAACCAAGCCCTTGTTTGCAACTCCAGGAACCTAGGGAGCTCAATGGGGCCCCTGGAGCCTTGTTTCTGACCCCCTTTGTGAAGGCAGAAATCCCTCACTTAGGAGTATTCAGGGGATCTCCATACCATCATGCTCTCAGCCTCTGACACCTGGGCTCACCCAAGGGGGACAAATCTATCTTAAATAAGAAGAGGTAGAGAAGATGACCCAGGGAAGTGATAGGGCCTTGCTAAATAGTTTACAGAGATGGATTTCCCTAAGGAAATTAGCCAAATGCATTTACATTTCTCTCAGGCCTGGTCCATTCTGACTGAGTCCCTGCCCAATTTCCCCTGACAACAGAAGGTGTGGCCTCTGTGTAGCTGGGATACCTACCCACACTCTGCTCAGCACAATTATCCAATCTCTGGCACCTGCAGGCCAAGCTGTGCCGGGGCCTGGAGCATGCCCCATCTAGATTAGGCCTCTCAGGTCTGCTGTGGCCCTGAACTTGTAGCTTGATTATCTACCTCAGGGTGGGGCAAACTTTTTCTGCAAAGTGCCAGATAAATATTCAGTTTTTTCAAGCCACTATAAAAATCATTCCTAGCTCAGAGACATATAGAACAGTACACGTTCTCTCCTTTCTGCTTACTGGGACACTTCTCCAGGTGGTATGGTGTCCTAGAGGCCCTCTTTCCCATGTCAGAGAAAAATTCATCAATAGGAGGACAGTAACCTCTCCTCCTCACTCTCTCTGGCTCCTTCTGTATAAGGCACACAATGTACCCCAAATGTCAAAATCCAGAGAGAAAGCACAGGTGGGATAAAAGCACAAAAATTATCAGTGGGTCTGGGAGTGCTCTGACTTCCTGCCCCTGCCCTCACCACCTTGCCCTCCATCTTATAAGGCCCAAAGGACCTTTCCAGAACACTGTCCCAGGAGTGAACCAGGAAAGCTTTCTTACAGAAGTATTATAGAAGTATTTTCATATACTAATAAGAATACTTACAGAAGTATTCTCATCCTAGGCTGCATTCAGGGAAGCCTCCTTAAAAATGCAAAAGTTATTCTCTACTTTCAGAAGTTCCTGTGAATTGGCTTAGGGTGAAGCCAGGGCATAGCTCTTTTAAGTTTCCTAGTGATTCCATACAGAACCAGAGTTGAGAACCACTGACTTAATCAAAGAATGAAACTCCAACTGAACTACAGAATGAAACAACTAGAATCTCTGGAGGCCTTCCCAGAACTGTCAAACTCCTCACCTAGTCTAGCATTCCCATCACTTGTCACCTTTTTCCTGCTCAGGTGGACTGGCTTTGTCCCAAGGCTTCCTGTGTTTCCATTTGCCAACTGGACATTAATTGTGGCTTCTTTAGGACTCTGGGCACTCCTCTATGTAGGCACCTATTCCATCAGGCCTCAGGAGGGAGGGCCCCTAAGACTTATCTTCAGGTAGTTAACCACAGGTGAAACCAGCAATAGTAGGGTGCATAAATCATGGGAAGGAAGAATCAAGGCAGACTTCCTGGAGGGGATGATCCTCATCAGAGGGAAGCAGGAGGAAAGGCAAAGAGGCAAGGAACAGCACTAGAAGCCCAGAGAATGGCAATTAATTTGGAATACTTGGGACTATGTGGGAAGATTACGTGGGGTAGAGGACAAGACAGCTAGCGGCCAGGTCAGAGAGCCTGGATACTGCACTAATAAGTTGGAATTTTTTCCTGGTAGTACCAAGAAGGTTCCTAAGGCAGAGGAATCAGGTGACTGGATTTTGCATTTTTGAAATATTACTCTGACCATAAAGAATGAATTAAAGTCAGCAGTGTGACTGACACTTAAGAAATACCATTCATCTGAAGAGGGAAATGGGGTGAACACTGCTATAGTAGTCTACTCTGTTAGAAAAGCACTGCAACCATTTTAAGATCATAATGTGGTTAATCACTGAAAGTATTTGGGTTAATGCATTTCAACACATTTTTCTAATCAGCCCTGGACCCACAGCTTCTTGCATGCAACTGGACAATTCTTGAGGCTTACTGACTTGAAAGGGTTTCCCAAGCGACTAGAAGCATGGTGTTGACACCAGCCTCCAAGTTCCCTGCTCAGATGTGGATGCACAGTATAGAAACAACAGGGACTTCACAGGCAACCCTTCTTCAGTGCCTTGGAGACAAGGAACACAGATCAGAATCCCATTCCAGAACCTTTACAGAACAACCATGGCATCTCCATAAATCAAGTTTCCTTAAGAATTTCAAGTCTGGCCTGCGTGGTGGTGTATGCCTATAATCCCAGTGCCTTAGGAGGCTGAGGAGGATCAGTGGTAAGTGTCCCTGAGTTCAATTCCTAATACCCCCCTAAAAAAAGAATCTCAAATCTGTTCATCCTACACTGAACACAGCAAGATGGAAGAACAAAAACACAGAAGTTGGGAATTTTTTCTGGACCTACAACTATCATTTTTTAGTGACTGAGGCTTTGGGGGTAATCACTGAGGATGCTATAGTTTCAAAACTACACAACTTGGTCTGTCAGGAGCTGGCTCAGGAGGACCGTGGTGAGAAGCCAAAAGGTTATCTGGGTACAGCAGGACCCACCTCTCTTCCTACTGTGAATGCTGCAGCCAGCTTCCTTCCACCAGATGGTGAGATCCCACAACATCCGGTGTCCCTTCCTCATATCTCGCAGGATGACAGAGCTTACATGCACAGATGTTTTTGTGAACTGGGAAAAAGAAGTGAGGTAACACCTGTCTGACCCATTCACAAGCCACCTAAGGGAATTCTTCATTTCGAGCTATCAGACAGAAACGGGACATTAGAGAGTGGTGCATTAGCCAGGGGGCAATGACTCTCAGTCCATTCTGGTTTTAAACAGAGGAGGCCTCTGCCAAGGCAAGGACAGGCTAGGAAACAATCCTGTCCTAAGGCCTTATTGGGATTTGTTTTGGTTTGGATTTTATATGCCACTGAGGAGCCATGACACCAGCAAAACCAGCCAACAATCTCTCATTATCAACAGAACACAGTGTCACATACAACCCTTGATAGGTCTAGCATCTCACACCATCCTAGCCAAACAGCTTAGCCAAAAGTACTGGGGTACACAAAGCAACAGGTACTTTCCACCTCAAGCCCATGACCTGGCCACACAACTGACCTTTCATTTCAAAGGCTCACAAAGCAAGATAAACTTTCATTTAGAAAATTCCTTTCAAAATCATGAAGTAATGTCAATATTTTAAAAAATGTTTCCCCCACTCTCCAAGGTCATCATTCTAGCTGTGGTTATTCTCCAAACAATTTTATCTCCCTGCTGTTGCCATAGATAAAACTATTTTTAGTGCACAACTGGTTTGAAGGCTTTTTTTTTTTAATTTCACAACTCCTGTTGTTTGGCATCCATAAATGTTTCTCAGGATTTTGTTTACCAGCTAACAGAAATTATTCTTCCTACTTTCCCCCCACCCCCTGTGAGAGATGATTTTAGTTAGGAAGGAAGTACAATTGCAGGTGGCAGTCACTAAACAAAGGATAACCGGTGACAGGCTGGTCGCCCACGCTGACTCAGAGAACTAAACTCCTGCTCAGTGTCAGCTGTCACCACTGGTTCTCTGGAATGACTGGATTAACACAGCCTGGTTCCCCACAGACACCAACTCGATAAGCTCTTCGAATGAAACAGATTTATTTTAATGGCTAATATGTTCTTGCTAAAGACCATCACTTGTCTACCATTGGGGTGAAAATGAAAGAATGATATAGGCTTTACTGAAAATTTTCAACTTTGAAAACACTTCATAATTGTTTAATTTGCAATTTTATTTTCAAAACATCTTGTTCTTGTTTTTCTAAAAACCAAAAAAAAAAAATTAAAAATAAATGTTTTGTTCCAAGTCTGGTCCAATATGCCACTGTCATACACCATATGTCAAATACTCCATTTAGACAAATGGTAGTTCCCCCATGCAGTATCCCAATACTGCCCTACAAATTCCTACTCATGATGCAAGACTAAACTCACACATCATCTGCAGTGAAAAGCCTCCCTTAGGTGCCTCAGGAAGAACCCTGCCCTTTAGCTTCACAGAACTTTGGAAACACTTTACCCCACTACATGATCAGTGCTTTGATAATTTCATGATAACAGCTTGTGTTAATGTCTGCCTCCACAGGTAAAATGGACCCCATTGCCCAGCACCGTACCACACAGAAAATCTATAAATGTTCAATAAGCCAATTAATCAACTGATCATGTTTCCCACCACACATACCCCTACACACAAACACAGTACCTGTGACATTTGCAAAACCAATGGCAGAACTGGAAAATATAAAGATATGAAGAACACCAGAACCTTTCAATATCCTCTTTCCAGAACAAGTACCAGATGCCTAGCATAGCCCTGCATAGTCTGAGTCAGAGCCCTGGGTCCTCCAGTCCAAAGTAGTTATATAGTCTTATTCAAAAAGCAAAGCATTCTCAATAGTGTTCACAATGTGCCAGATACCAAAGCACTTATAACTAAAGAAATACTCAAAATAAAATATTGGAGAAAAATCTTCAAAAATATTATTAGGTATACTAGTCACATTTGTGTATCCACCTACAATATCACTTTAGCTACCCCATCCATTCCCTATCTCTGGAGGGGAAATGGATCCCATCTGGGCTCAGAGATATCTTTTCAGTGACTTTTATTCTCTCTCAATCAAAATTTTGTTCCAATTGATAAATATTTCCAAAGAAAGATGGCAAATATCCACCTTGCAGTAAGGCCAGGCCTGTGGTTGGAAACCCACTAGGACCTAATGTGGCTCTCGTTCTATGAAGTTAATGATTGGACAACTAGAATTCTGTCAACCTGCATGCACACAAACACACACATGTCCAAAACCCATCACTTGGCCCAACCCAATTGTAACACACACCCATCTTCTACAGCTAATTAAAGACAGCTCATAAAGTGACATGACCATCACCACTTGGTTGAGGTATATAAAAGCAGATAAGCATGTCTACAAGACTAGCAAACAGACAGAGGTACCAAATGGGCTTTTGGTTTGGACTTAAGTACCTATTCGGCTAAACCCTGGGGAAATATGAAAGTTTCAATCACAGTGAAAAGGTGTCAAGTAGTAAGTACAGAATATCATGATAGAAGAACTAACAAGCCACAAACCAAACCTCTAACAGTTTGCTCTGAGACCCTGATCTCAGAAGAAATTCAGAATGTGAAAGATGCATGTGCCTAGCCATTCTTCACAGAGCATCTGCAGAGGTGGGACAAGATGTAACAAAGATTGCTAAGAAACAGGTTTCCACAAAGAAATCCCCCCTGAAGATGGTAAGCAAGACTACCCGGACCACCTCTGCTGCCACTGTGCTAGTATTTAAGCTAGAAAGAAGAAAGTGGCTTACATAAACTGACCTCCCACACAACTGGGCTCCTAGGTGGCCAGCTGCTAACCCCTGGTTTGCAAAGAGGCACCCACCTTGGCTAAACCCACTCCAGAATCAGTATTATTCTGTCACACTAAACACAAGTGACATCTTCTTACTTCTAATTAATGGAAGAAGGAAAATTTGAGTTTAAAATACCATCTTTTCTTGTGGGCCTCAGGGTAGAGATACTACAGAAATGTTTCCTTTGTTTTTTTTTTTTTTAATATTTTTTAGTTATACATGGACACAGTCTTTATTTTGTTTACTTATTTTTATGTGGTGCTGAGGATCAAACCCCAGTGCCCCACACGTGTGAGGCAAGCGCTCTGCCACTGAGCCACAACCTCAGCCCTCCTTTGCTTTTTAAACTGGTGCCACCAATAAATTTGACTTGACAGAGCAAGCAGGAAGGAGAGGAAAACTCTGGGAATTCCAGAAAGTCTCCCAAGACCTCTTTTCCAGCTGGTGAGGCGCCCCTCGGGCGTCAAGAGGGAAGGTCATAACTTGAGCTGAAAGTGACAGGAAAGTTGAGCCCATGGTGGGTGTCAAGGCCAGGGGCTGGCTCCCGCGCGACCTCAAACTCAGATACCTACAGAAGTGGCAGGGGAACGAGACCACAGCAGCCACTTCCCCATCTACTCACCCTCCTGCTGGGCGTCCCGGGTGCTCTGGAGCCCCCGCCCGAGAGCAGAGTGACCGTGGACGTGGAACGCAGCATCCTGAAGCGGCTGTCGGCGTTGGGCTGGGCACTGGAGCTGCTCCGGGGCAGAATAAGTGTGCCGGGCGCGCCTTTTGCGAGGGTGGCTCCGGCCACTTGCTGCTCCAGCTTCAGTGCGGCTGGAGAGGGAGGAGGCGGGGCCGGGCCGGAGGCGGGGCCCATCCAAGGCGGGGGCCGGGCTGGGGGCGGGGCCCAAGCGCTCTTGCTCAACTGGTCCTGCTGCATTTTCTCCCCAGCTCTCAGACTCTGCCAAAGTTGAGCGCTATCCGTTCCCTTGGCGCTTTATTCTGTCCCGTGGAGTAAAGAGTCTTCGATACTTGGGAGGCCTAGGCTCTCTGTCTTCTGAGGAGTCGAGGTCCACCTGTACGTCCAACCTCACGATGCATTGCTATCAGTCCCACACCCAACTGTGGCTATTTCCCCCACACCATCCCCAGCAGTCTCTGCCACACCCGGGGATCCCTGGAACCATCACACTCTTATTAAGTATTTATTGAGTGCCTATCCTATGCTCCTCCTAGCAACCAACACAATCGACTGACCCCTGTCCTTGTGGAGTTTCCAATCTGTTGGGGTCTCGGGAAAGATGAAAGATGAGAGATGTCGGTGCTAAGGTAGGAGAGGGCACACAGGGAACTATGACAGTACA
>CM053401.1:91351445-91500320 GCA_028644305.1 Xerus rutilus | reverse complement strand
AACAATTCCCTACTGTGGGTAGTGCCCATCTTTACCTGCACTATTAACAATTCACCCCCTACTTACTGGCCAGTCCCGGGGTGTCCCCGGGGTGTCCGTTGTTGTTCCTTCCCTTCTTCCGATCTCGGTAGAACCTCCAGATGCCAGCACCTGTGCCAAACCAAAGCGAAACTGAGTCGGCGAGGGAGCCGCGAATGTAAAAACACACACGATTCTGAAGAAAAAGAAGCTCGTGGCTCGAAGCTTGTTTATGGCAGCACTCTGGGCTTATATATCTTTCCTACCCCCGCGAGGGGCGTGGGAGGCGTGGGAGGTGTGGAACTGCAGACCCAGGTGTGGAAAATGCTCAGGCTGCTAAACAAGCTCAGACCACAAGAACACGGGAGTTCAAGGAACGGTCAGCACCTGTGGCTTCTCTCAGAAATCAGGGTACAGCTGGTTCTGGTAAACAAAGTAGCCATGCACGCAAGAATGCTCTCACACTCAGCAACAGCCAGGCACTAAGCAATTCGGTGAGACTCTGTCTCTACATAAAACACAAAATATGGCTGGGATGTGACTCAGTGGTCGAGTGCCCCTGAGTTCAATTTCTGGTCAGGAAGAAAGGAAGGAAGGAAGGAAGGAAGGGAGAGAATGAGAGAGGGAGGGAAGAAATTACAGCATTTGCCAGCAAATAGATGGATCTGGAGAATATCATGCTAAGTGAAATAATCCAATCCCAAAGAACGGAAGGCCAAATGTTTTCTCAAATATGTGGATGCTAATTCACAATAAGGTGTGGGAGGCGGCTAGGGAAGAATAGAATTACTTTGGACGAGACAGAGGGGAGTGAAGGGAGGGGAGTGGTTATGGGGGTAGGAAAGATAGTAGAATGAATCAATCAGACATTATGACCCTAGGTGCATATATGATTGCACGGCTGGTTAACTCTACATCATGTACAACCAGAAAAATGAGAAGTTATACTCCATTTATATATGATGTGCCAAAATACATTGTTCTGTCATGTATAACTAATTAGAACAAATTTTAAAAGTTTCCATAGTCAAATAAATTGAGAAAAGCAAGGCTAAACAAAAATAGGTAGGTTTAAGATAAGACCTATTGTCCTAGAGCACTTGGAGAATCTTCAAAAGAAGAATAGCTGCGTTCTAACTTAACTGACCACAGCATCACCACCACAAACCACTGGATGCTTATTAGAAGAGAACTTTAGTAAAGTAGCAAAACACAGCTCAGCTGGGGGAATGCTGCTCCAAGGCAACTTTTCATGAATGTGCCCACTATATTTTGAATATTGTTTGTCCCCTGAAAACACGTGTTGGAATTTAACTTCCATTGTGAGGTATTAAGAAAATAGAAACTTAATATGACGATAGTGTTTAGAGGTGGGACCTTGGAGAGGTGATTAGGATTAGATAAGGTCATGGGGTGGAGCCCCTATGATTGGATCCTGGCAGCTTTATAAGGGGAGGGAACGAGACCAGCACACACATGCGCACTCTCTGTCCCTTCCAGTGTGATGCGATGCTCCACCTTGGGACTCCACTAGCAAGAAGACCATCACCAGATGCATCCCCTTGACCCAGGACTTCCAAACTGTGAGCCAAAATTAACCTTTTTCCTTTAAAACTTAGTCTATGGTACTGTGTTATTACAAAAACAAAACCACAAATGAACAAACAAACAAAAAACACAGCCCAAATGATGTAAACTCCAGTTCACACGTAGTTTGATTATGTGGGCTAATAATTGCCAAGCCCGGAGAGCCAGGTCCAGAGATAAAGCCTCTGCTTTAGACAAGATGGTCAAAATGGAGTACTGCCTCCTCCAACAGACTGATGGATTTCGACTCACTAACTTTTCAGAGGTTAAAGTCCCAAGGCTAAGGACCATCATTTGTCAAGATGATGCCCGAGCTGAAAGTGGGCTTACCTGGGAACCCTCTCTGAGAGAGGAGAGGGCCCAACTAACCCAGGAAGTGAGAGAAAGAGCAGCGACTGGCCAGTGTCAGCACTAATGCTGAACAGGTGCAGGGGTGGGCCAGCTGCCCACCATTTCTATGGTGTCTGCACTATCTTGATCTTCACTGGGGAAAATCATCTGAGGTAGATCTGGTGGTGAGCAGAGGAAGAGCAGAGGGTTCTGGGGCAATACAGAGCCTTGACTGCATGGCATCAATGAGGTGGGTTCCCTGGGCACAGGCTTTATGGAGAATTTCTGGGGATTTTGGGGAGCTGGGTAGTGGTCTTCAAGAGTGTACTGCAGCCCTCCAGATCAGCCACTGTGGGAGCACAAAGAGGAGTAAGACCCTGAAGGGCTTAGGCTTATGAACCTAGTAGGCAAGATGCATAGACACACCCAGGAACAGTGGAAAGACCCCTGAGTAAAGGCCAGGAGGCTGGGTTCTGTGGGGACTCTGACACTCTGTGTCCTCCTAGGCCATGACAACTCTGTGGGGCTTTATACTTCCACATGGTGACTGAGGGCCTTGGGACTGAGTGCTGAGATGGTTTAGCTTTGATATTCCCAAAGCATTCATAAACAAAATGATTCCCAAACATTTTTTTTGTTATTGTTCACTGTTGACGGTCATTTCCTATAAAAATGGAGGGTTACTATAAAGATGAGGCAGGCCTCCATGCTGCTGGGCAGAGTTGCAGACTAAGTTCTTGAAAAAAATAGATATAGGTCCTTTATTTGGAATTCAGATCAAAAGCCAAAAGAAGCCACCAGGATATGACCTTCATTCTCCACCCTAGCAACCTTGGACTGTGTTTACTTTCTGGAACATGCTATGTACCTCCATGCCTGTCTTAGCTTTGGTTCCCTGAGGTGCAGACTCTGAGGTGGGGACTTGTGTGCAGGGAGTATGGGGGAGAGAGCTTAGAAGACACTGCTGTCTTGCAGTGAGAAAGCTAAAACAATAAAGGGAGGGGTGGAGCTGTGGCACACACAGAGGACTTGGCCTGTGCCACTCTTGAGCTGAATGGCCCTTCCGAGTCATGGTCCAATGAGGCAAGGGGGCTGAGGCTTCTTACCCACCACCAATCCCTCAGTTTGTGCTTGCCCTGAGGAGGGGACCTAATATTGGATAAGACAGCTTCCTCCTGTCAAGGGCAATTCTTGGGACCCATTGGTATCCACATCTTCCTGTAGCAAGAAGAGTGAGAGGGATGTGGCAACACCCTGTACATCCACCACAGTGCTTTTGCCTATGCTCCTCTATCCACTACAAGGACATCTTTGCTGAGAAGCCTCCCCTTCTTCCCCCATCATGTATTGGGTAACCTGGAACTCCTCGATCATGAGATTGCCTTACACATCTCTTACAGACACGTGGTATTGGACAAATAGCCAGAATGAAATTCAATGTGCTGGATGGGAAGTCAAATCCCACAGCTACCTAGAATGAGAGTATTCAATTTTCTTTCCAAAGCCTCAGTTTCTCATTCGATAAAATGGATAAATGGTCATTAACACTGCTTTTTTTAGGGTTGTTACAATTAAATGAATAAGATACCTGGCCCAGGATAAGTACTTAAGAAGAAGAGCTGAGAGCCTGTCTCTCATAAACTTAATTCATTGGCCCATTAGTGAGGATCTGATTATTCAGTAGCAAGGAGGAGGAAGGAAAAAAGGAATCAAGGAGAAAGAAGCTGTGGGTAGCTGAGACCGTGAATGGACATCCTGGGGGCGCTGTGGGCCCTCAGTGGGGGAGGGGCATTGGGGATAAAGGAGGACAGAGGCTGGGGTGTGGAATTTTAACCATGGGTGGCTGGGGGTATCCTGAACTAGAGGGAGGGAAATTAAAGACCCAGGAGTAAGCCTGGTCCTGAGCCTGTGTCCTGTCTTAGAAAGTCTTAGCCCTTCACTGGTGCCTTATCATCATAGAGATCTCTGAGCATACTATCTCCACTGTGTTTATTATCTCCTTCAACAACATTCTTAATGAATAAGCAGACAGACGTATCGTAAATGCCAGGTGTTTCCTCCCTCTAGTTTAGATTTCAGGACAATGCATTTATCACTATTTCATCATATGGGCCACCACATATACTTCTGGAAAAAGGAAACGGCCTGCATTAGCAGAGGCTGGAGAGCCAGGCTCCCCTGCATCCTGTCTCCCACGGGGTGGGGCGGGCCGGATACCCAACTGCAAGCCCACTTCCATCCCCTCCATCTCCTCCCTCCACAAAACCACTCAGGAGAGAAATGTTTTCCTGTCCTGGGTGGAGAGAGACCTTTGTCCTTTGTCCTGCTTAGATGAGAGTGAAAGGGGAAGTCTCACTGCTATAACTCCGTGCTCCCAGCTTCCCACTGTCCTGCGCACGTCAACACAGTCTCCCTAACAGCACTCTGCTTAATGTGTGTGTTCAGATTGTGGGTATTTTATGATATATATGCTTTGCTTAAAATCATATAGGATATGTACAGATCCAAACATGTCTTGAGTTATAGTAGTAGTAGTATTTTTTTATAAACACTAGACTGAAATCAAACCACCTCATTTGAGTAGCTCAGGATATCATTCTGACTAGACAGTTTGAAATGGGGGTCAGAAGAAAGCCTCATTTGGGCCATCCACAGTGAATTCTACTATTTGGCAGAACCACCACTTTCATCTCTTCACTAGCCACCTATTCACTTACTAATTCAATACATACTCATTTATTATTTTCAGTGTGCCAAGTGCAGTTCTAGGGCTGTGAGAAATGCAGAGATATGAAGGAATCGTCTCCCACCCTGAGAAGCTTACAGTTTGGAAGGTGATAGAGGGAAAATATGGCAGCACTGTGTGAAATAAGTATCCATTTGTAGACCTCAGACAGTAGTAGAGGAAGTAAAGTAGGGAAAACGGCAGGGAAGGAGACTGGGCTGTCCTGATGCTCATATATACTAATGCTTTTCATGGTTGCCCAGAATTTTGCCATTAAATCTTATGATAAAGGCCTCAGGAAGCTAATGAAACATTGTAAGCAGAGGACTCCCATTAGACCAGACTGTCAGTGGTCCCCCTAGACTGAGCAAATGAGGGCTGACCATGGCTTATTCAGTTGTCTATCCCAGGCACTAGCATGGGCTAGTCAAAAGAGGTTCCATAAATACTTGTGAAAGAATGAATGAATGAATGCATGCATGAAGATGTTTTAGAATAGCAGAAGAGATGAGAGGATGGGGGGAGGGGACTTGGACCTTTTGAAATCTAGAAAAGGTTTAGAATACCCCCAAAGGAACAAGAAATAATAAGCAAACGACAGATAAAATGATTGCCAAGCTGCTCCATATCCTTAGCCGTCAAGGCTGTGCAAATTGAAACCAAAAAAAATACCACTTCACATACACCAGAATGGCTAGAATCATAATAAGTATTGGTAAGATACAGGAAAAAATTGGAACTCTCCTGTGGTGCTGGTGGGAATGTAAAACGGTGCAGTCACTTTGGAAAGCAGTATGACAATTCCTCCAAAGGTTAGATGGAGATTTAAAATAGGGCCCAGTAATTCCACTCCTATGTATGTGCTAGAGAAGTGAAAGCATATGTCCACTCAAAAATGTGTCCACAAGTGCTCATCGTAGCATTATTTGTATAAAAAAGTGAAAATAATCCAAATCTCCATAAACTAATAAATAAGCAAGATGTGGCATATTAGTCAGTCATTTAAAAAAATGAAGAACTGATACATGCTACAATATGAATGCACTCTGATAATAGTATATTAAGTGGAAAAAGCCAGTTGTAAAAAAACTACATATTTTATGGTTCTGTTTACATAAAATTTCCAAACTAGGCAGATTCACAGAGGGAAAAAAATATCTTAGAAGTTGCCCATATCTGGAGTGACTATAATTACTAAAGAGAATGGGGCTTCTTTTTGGAGTCATGAAGATGTTCTAAATTTGATTGTGGCAATGGTTGTGCAAGTCAAATGGGTTAATTGAATGGTATTTGAAATAAATCTTGATAAAAAAGGAAAAAAAAGATACAGTGACACTCCAATTTGTCAATAATACTGTTACATATACATGCATTCCCACAATGGTTGCCAGACCATGGGGAGGTCCCATAGTGGAGTAAGGAGCATGACTTGTCATAGAGCCAATTGGTCTGATTCTTTAACTTTCTCTGAGCAGTTTCAATGATCAAGGAAAGAAAAGTAGGTAAAAGAGTCCGTAATAGCTAATAATACCTTACACTTACTGAGGGCATTTATGGACCAGCACTATAGAAAATTTTACCTGTATTATCTCATTATACATATGTTTACGTAATGTATATTCATCCTTCCCAGTGAGATAAGTGATCTTATAAACCCCAAGTTACAAATAAGGAAATTGAGATCTAGAAAGATCAGCTGACCAGACCAGGGTCTTGTAGCCAGTCAGGAAGGTGTGGGGACACCACCCAGGCAGCCTGCTCCTGAGCACATGCACTTAACCTTGTCTGCACTGCCTTCTTAAGGCTGAGGGCTGGAGGCAGAGGTGCAGCGGGAGGTCAAGGAGAGTAGGATACCCTCACCCTGGGAGGAGCCCATGTACCTGTGGCCTCAATGAAGGTGAAAAACTGGTTCTGTGAGTGTGACAGTGAAGAGCTGCACATAAACTAAGGAATTTGTGGTTATGACTCTTCCTTTGAGATTTTGGAGATGGGCTAGTTTAAAGCTTGGTGCATTCCAAGGTGTGGAGGAAGTGGGGCTGGACGAAGAGCATGGGGGTTGGTCATGGGCTTTTCCCAGCCATGACAGGTTGCTCTTCTTTCATCCTAAGTAGTAAAATGATTAACATCTTTCCAATCTCAAATCCCATGAATTTCACAGGGATGAACATGCCAAGGATACATCTCCAGGGGAAAGTTAAGGGGAACTCTATCACCTACCAACCAAATTAGGAGGCAGAAAAGGACTGTGAAGAATTCAATCATCTGCCAGTGATTTCCAAACTATTTATTACCAAAGGTTTCTTTCAGCAACACTCTCTAAGAATAGCACATTTGGAAATATTTTGTCTATCCAATTGCATTTCAACGAGTAATTAACTTGTTTTCAACATTTCCATTAATCAAGGAGATTTACAATTGCCAATTAGAGCTTCTGATCAGCAGAGACCACCAACCTTGACTGGCTGGAATGCCATATGCCCCAAGCCAAGAAACAATGATCTCATCAGCCACAGAGGCAATACTTGAATAGCTGTAATCTCTTTCTGCCAAGCTTTTCCAAGTAAAGTAATGGTCTGCAGGTCCCCACGAGAACATCTCTGGACCCTGAAGGATACTCAGGGCATGTGTCCGGATTCATTGTCCCTATCATGTCCCCTATGGTTAATGCTGACTTGCTATCAGGCAGAGTGAAGGTCAGAGTAGGGGGACAGTTGGGAATTGAGCTCAGGTTTGGGTATCTGGAAGACAAGACGATAATTAAAATCAAACAAGCTGAGACATTGAAATTGCACAGACACATTTTCCCAGCTGGTGCTAAGCAGATATTTTTTTCATCCTTTTCAGGAAAGGTACTCCCTTAGGCTAGAGCTTAGGTTAATGAGATCCAATAATATAAGCAATTTTTGTAAATTTAGATTTTCTTTTTTAAAAAAGAAATGGGCAATTTACTAATGTGTTTTATTTAACCCATAATCAAAAAAAATTCAACATTGATATTATTTTTACTATTAAAACAGCGATGAGATATTTTACAATATTTGGTACTAAGTCTTAAAAGTTTGTATTTTATACTCATAGGTCATCTCAGATTAAACCAGTTACATTCCAAGTGCTCAGTAGTCACATGGTACTAGTGCTAGATAGCTAGTAAGAAGAGCCATTATTGAGGACCCCAAGGGGAAATTGGGACCCTTCCCACACCTCCAAATCAAGGCTGTTCCTGCTGCTGCACAAGCCCTATTTTTGTTTAAATACAAGTAATGTCTTCTATGAAGATAACCTTCAAGGTCACACAGCCCAGCTGCCCATCAAAGGCATAGCTGCCTATTGAAGGAGTATGGAATCTACAGAAGTTCACACTACAGAGACAAGCTCCCTTAGGGAAGCCAGGGCCCAGGGACCTAAACTCCATTCTATTACATACATTCTAGCTCTTTGAGGAGCACATATTTTCCACTAAGATCTTCCCCTGGACCTTCTGGTTTATCCCCTCCCCAGGTCACTGTACAGTTGTCGCTCTATTTAGGTACAAACTCAATGGCCATTTTCTGCCATACAGACTGGAATTCAGAGGAACAAAGAGCTTCCATGGTTCCCTACAATGACCATTTGCTAAAGGTTCAAGTTTTCTGCCCTTGGGCTCTGTGAGACATTCCTCCAGCAGTAAAACAAGTTCTCCTTGTCACTTAAAGTAATCTCAGTGTTTCCAGATGCTTGCAGCCAATAGAGCATAAAAGGCCTGCCTTACCCAGAGGCCCTAGACACATTCCTAGGCTCAAATTCAGCAAGAGCCTGTGTCCTTATCTCAGATTCTTCTTCTAGATGGCTGTGGGGCTATTCCAGTTTGTCCTCACATCCCATCAGATTTATGGGGATTTTGGTAAGCAGCAAGACCACTCCAAGGAGAAGAGCAGAGAAGGATGTATACTATCTCCACTTCCACTGAATGGTCTATGAGAAGACCAGGGCACTGTGCACCAGATCCTAGTGTCTCCTCCACATTATCAGAACCAGAGGCCTCCCTCTGTGGACCTCTGCCCTGTTCACCTCAAATTCACAGCCCTGTCTCTCCTCCTGTGAGTCCCAGCTGCCCATCAAGTCTTCCCCAACCCCCAGCTGGTATTACATGCGCCTTTCTCTGCATTCCTGCACCCCTTTACTAGGCGCATGTGTAGTTGGTTAGCTCTCGCTGCCTTCTGTTCTGGCTCTCATGGGGAAGTTGACTGCATGCCCAGCTACTTTACGTAGTTGGCAGTCCTTTGGTGGCAGGGACAGTATTAATTACCATTTATGTTCTCAGTTTTCTTCCCAACCACCTCTGTCCTTATAGTCAGTGAGCAGCAGGTATTCAATAAATGTTCATTGAAGAGAGGAAGGACAGAATGGAAGAAGAAAGGGAGTGAGGAAGGAAGGAAAGAATCCTTAGGCCAGTTATTTAACGTGTAAAATAGCATCTAGTCAAATCAAAATCTGGGCCCGTAGAACCTCACCAAGGAGAGCCAGCCAGAAACCAAACTGCAGCCAGCAAGGTGCCATCAGGGCAGGGCAGGAAAAGCTTTTTGGGAGAAATCAAGAAGCTTTCAGCTTCATCATTCTGATCCAATTCCTTTAGTGGAATTGTGCAATTCCAATTCACTTTCGCATATGTATCTGATATGATGCCCACATCTGTGTACAGGACAAAAACAGCCTTTAAGAGTAAAGTGGACACACAAGAATTGAAATCAACCGTTTTTTGAAAAAAACACCTGATGCCAAGCAAATGCTTCTTGAGAGACCAGTTATTTCCAGGAACTCTGCTGGGTCCTCGGAATACAATGGCCAGCAAAACAAGTGCAGAGCATACACTTGTGGAGTTAGTAGACTGTCAATTGCACAAATCAGAAAATGGCTCTAAAGAATACTGAAATCTAAAGACAAATAAATATTAAGCATCTATTTTAAGAGGCAAAATTGAAAGGGAAAAAAGGTTTGAATTCAGAACAGAATTGAGTTCAAATACTGGGTAAGCAACCACTAGCTATAAAATTTATTAAAAAGAAATAACATTCAGGGTTTAAAAATCCCAATGGTTCTATAAGCTTTATAATGACAGTGGGCATTCTCCTGATGTGCAATTTGCACGCTATAGATGCAGCCACTTTTAACTCTTTTAGCTGTTTCCTCTGGTATTAACTCCATGTATTTAAATGGCACCCTGAAATGACAATATTTGGATTGGTTTAAATTTCAAATCTTTTCTACTGACTTTCCATATGAACGTCAAGGTTTTAGTCTCTCAGATTTCCATGCCCACTTCCCCTCACCATTCTCCAAACAGATATGTCATACTTTGGGTTAAATCTATGTTCTGTGTTTTATTCTATGACCATGTGACCATTACTCACAATAAGGCCATGGAATACACTATATAGTACTTTTTTTTTTTTTTGGTACTGGTGATTGAACTTAGGGGCACTCAACCACTGAGCCACATCCCCAGCCCTATTTTGTATTTTATGTAGAGACAGGATCTCACTGAGTTGCTTAGCACCTCATCATTGCTGAGGCTGGCTTTGAACTCGCGATTCTCCTGTCTCAGCCTCCCCAAGTGCTGGGATTACAGGCATGCTCCCCCACACCCAGCTTATAGAACTATTTTTTTGTCATAAAATTTTTTGTTTATAAACTAAGCTAATAATTATCTTTTATTTAGCTCTCTATATACTTTTACTAACTCCTCATTAACTCTTCTTCAAAAGTGACAATCCCTCAGAGTGACTAATCTGGTCACACAGATCAGTGGCATCTTTTCTGGAGATACCCCCACCCCACTTCCCTGCAGAGTCCCCAGATTTCTGCTCCAGCTGGCATGGGGCTTCTCACCACCATCCTGGGGATTTTCTGGATGGATGTCTTGGAGTGCATGACTACCTTTACCTTACATTTTCTCTCCTTGGAAAATTCCCTCATGTATTTGCAACATACCCTAGGGTAAATAGGAATTAAAGTCTATTTCTAAAACCACCTTGATAGATTTAGAATTGCAGATATAGAGAAACCATTCTCTATCAGAATCTCAAGGACATTGCTCTGTGGATTTTGAGCATTTAGTGCTACTTTTCTTGAAGTCCAATGCCATTCCGATCCTTGATAACCCCTTCCATCTCTCAGAAGCTTTTAGGGTCTTCTCTTTGTCTCTAGAGGTCTGAATCTCTTGATTACATGTATTCTTGTGGATCTATTTCATGCATCATGCTTGACATTCTGGGGAGCTTCTCCATCTCTACATTCATGTCTCTTTCAGATATGGAGAAGATTCATGAATTACATCTTTCTCCCCTTTATAACTCCTGTTCCCTCTCTATGAGACTTCTATTATTTGGCTATTAAGCCCTTCTGGACTGATCTTCTAATTTTATTATGTTTTCTGTTTTTCATCTCATTTATGTTGTTTCATTCAAGTCTCTGGACGATTACCTTAATTTAACTCTATTTTCTAACTTTTTCGTATATTTTTTTCCTTCTACTCTCAAACTTTGAAGTTCCAAGGGTAACTTGTGTTCTCTGTGTGCTCCCTGATTGCAACCTCCTGTGCTTGGTTATGTGTCCTGTGAGGATCCATCGCCAGTCACAGGGCTTAGTGTTGTCACTCTGGCTGGTTCCTTCTATCTAGATTGCCTGTTTCTTCCCAAGTATTGCTTGCTTTTTCTTGGTTTTCATCTGTCTTTGATATTAGAGTTCTCTCTCAAGTGCCTGCTGACCCTTAGCTGTCCATTCCTATTTGAGAATTAGGCACTAAATTGTTGATGGGCAGCACTTCGTGTGTGGTCAGGGACATTAACTGCAAGGTTCTTCACAGAAGACAAGAGGGTATATGACCAGGCACTTTCAATGGGGACTCCTCACCCTTGGCATCTGTAAGTTCTATGCCCTGGAGTCAGCATCATCCCTGGAAAGGCATCTCTGGGCTCCTGCTTGGAAGGATATCAATGTGTCCCAAGCCAGCAGCTCCAGGGATGTGAGAGAGGATCTGGAGGGATCCATTTGTTTCATATACAGATATTCAACAAATCCTATTTTGGCTCCACTCATGTTCCATTACACAGGACTCTACTTCAAGTTTCACCCCACCTATATAGGTGGTACTATTCCCTGGTCGGTTAAATTGACAGTTGACCCTCTCCAGCTTTCCAGGTTATTGCCATTTTTAAACTCTCCTGTTCTCTTTGATCATTGTTGTTTTGTTGCTTTAAAAAAAAAAAATCCTTTAGCCAGGCACAGTGGCTCACACCTGTAATCCCAGCACTTTGGGAGGCTGAGACAGGTGAATTGCGAGTTTAAAGCCAGCCTCAGCAAGGGAAAGGCACTAAGCAACTCAGTGAGACCCTGTCCCCACATAAAACACAAAATAGGGCTGGGGATGTGGCTCAGTGGTCGAGTGCCCCTGAGTTCAATCTGCAGTACCAAAAAAAAAAAAAAAAAAACCCTTTAGTGTCACTGTAGGTGGGTTTCAGGAAGGAGCAGTGGTAAACAAATGTATTTGCCCTGTCATGTTTAACCAAATGTCTATGTCATCTTGCGTCAGTTCATGTCTCCAGGCCTCTTCTTTTTCATTTGGAAAAGACGGTCTATGGCTGTGCCAAGAATAAAATGAGATAATGTTGGCAAAGCATTACATGTGGTGTATGGTACATAATATATGCTCAATACATAATGGCTGCTATTTTCAGTTACCAGATACATTCTGGTTACCAGATACATTCTGAGAAAATGCCATACAATATACCAAAAAATATTCAGGTTATAATGAGGCAGAACTCCTCAAATTTATTAAAGTTAGATATTGAAAATAATTATGTGTCAAAGATCTCTCCTTCCCACACCTATAATATTTGAAGAATGTGATAGGCAGTCATGGGCTGGATTATTTTAGACAATGCTTCCTGGAATCAGCAGACGGAAGAGATAACCCTTGAAATCACAAAGAAGTAATGAATCTTTTTTTCTCTTTCCACGTATTTTCATTGGTGCATTATAGTTGTACATAATAATGGAATTGGTTGTTACATACTTATACAGGCACACAAGATAACACTATACTTTCAGCCACTTCCCAGCCATTTCTCCTCTCTCCCTGCCTCTTATCCCCTGGTCCCTTTCCTCTATTGATCTCTGATCTTTCATGAGATCCCTGTCCTCTTCCCCACCTTTCTTTTCCTTTTTCCTCTCTAGCTTCCACATATGAGAGAAACATGCAACCTTTCACCTTCTGAGTTTCTTGTTTTGTTTAACATAGATGGTCTCTAATTCCATCCATTTTCCTGTGAATGACATAATTTCATTTTTCTTTATGGCTGAATGAAACTTCATTGTGTGTATATGCCACATTTTCTTTATCCATTCATTCATTGATGGATACTTAGGCTGGTTCCATATTTTGGCTATTGTGAATTGTGCTACTAAAAACATGGGTATGCATGTGTCACTGTAGTATAAGGAATAATAGTTCATGCCTAGTCTTTTGAGGAACCTCTATACTGATTTCCATAGTGGTTGTACTAATTTACAATCCCACAGTGTAGAAATTTTCCTTTTCTCCACATCCTCTCCAGCATTTATTATTGTTTGCATTCTTGATGATTGCCTTTCTAACTGGTGTGAGATGAAATCTCAGTGTAGTTTTGATTTATATTTCTCTAATTGCATCATATATTTGTTGGCCATTTGTATTTCTTCTTGTTAGAAGAGTCTGTTGAATTTACTTGCCCATTTATTAATTGAGTTATTTGGGGGTTTTCTGGTGTTAAGTTTTCTTTATATATTCTATAAATTAATCCTGTCAGAAAAATAGACAGTAAAAGTTTTCTCCCATTCTATAGGTTCTCTCTTCACCTTCTTAACTGTTTCCTTTGATGTGCTGCTTTTTAATTTGATAACTTCCCATTTATTAACTTGTGGTACTATTTCCTGAGCTTCAGGGGTCCCACTGAGGAAGTCGTTGCCTGTGCCTGTATGCTGGAGTGTTGACTCTACATTTTCTGGTAGGAGTTGCAGAGTTTCTGGTCTAATTCCTAGGTCTTTGATTCATTTTGAGTTGACTTTTGTGCAGGTTGAGAGATAAGGTTCTAGTTTCATTCTTCTACATAGGGATAACTAGTTTTCCCGACACTTTTTCTTAAAAGGGTTCCTTTCTCCAATGTGTGTTTTGGGTACCTTTGTCAAGGATCAGATGACTGTAGATGTGTTTGTCTCTGTGTCTTCTATTCTGTTCCACTGGTCTGTGTGTCTATTTTTACGCCAGTACCATGTAGGGGTTTTTTTTGTTTTGTTTTGTTGTTGTTGTTGCTTTTTACTGTAGTTCTGTAGTATAATTTGAAATTAGGTATTGTGATGCCTCCAGCTTTGCTTTTTTGGCTAGAATTTCTTTGGCTATTTTGGGTCTTTTATTCTTCCAAAGGCATTTTAGGACTGTTTTTTCTAATTCTGTGAAAATGTCAAGCAATTCATCTTTGAATAAAGATCACAGGAACAGGGCAGTGGTAATGAGGCAGCCCATCCTTCCTGGGCATTTGAATTGCTCGACTTTCCAGGCCAGTAGCTTGTTGGAACATTAGAGCTCTGAGTGACATAATGCTACAGGAAACATTTAGCTGGATTATACTAGAAAGTGATGTAAGGTAGCACTGCAAGGATGTATTTGTATTAGAGCTGGAAAATAAATTGGAATATAGACAAGGAAGAGCAGCCCTTAGGTTGACTATAGGTGATTAGGAACTAGGATTCTGAACTGCTCAGGCTTGGAGAACATACAGGACTCCTAGAAATTATGTTTGGAAGGGAATTCATCTGTAGAATCTGGCATCATTTTTAATCCAGAGTGAACTGACCCAATAAAAAGTTAATACAGAATATTTTGGAATGTATACACTTCAGGCAGAGTGAAAGAGGCTTCTCTCTTAACTGCTTGACTTCTTTAAGGAGTAATCATGCCTGACCAGTTTCAGAGGAAATTAAACATGCACATTTGGTGCCAGTGTTAGGGGAAAACAGTTGGATGTGATTTATAGAGGATGAAAAACATTTGACAAGAGTTTTTAGTGAGCACTTCCCTTTAATGGAACTGTGACTGTGGGGAAGGTCCTCTCAGGCATAGAGAAGTGGTTCCCATTCAGGAAGCCAGGAGTGCTCATAAACAGCAACTGCCCTAGTGGAAGAACTCAAATCCCCAGAGACTTCTAAATCCTGGCCCAGCATCCAAGCTTTTGTTTTAATTTTTTGTATTACATGTTCACTCTAGGAAAGGGAAAATTGCTTAAAATCCTGCCTCCAACCCTAGCTTTTTCACAAATGATCTTTGTACAAGAAGAAACATCTAGTCAAATTTTCTGGTTTGAACACAGTGCTAAGTTCCTACAATGATACCCAGCTAAAAGCTTGCACATAGAAGGGGAGACCTCTGGGGCCAGATTCAAGAGTGCCTCAAAAGATGTTCTGCTCTCTTGCAGAGTCTGGCTCCTCATCATTACAAGGTCATTATACTAAGTAAATATTAGGACTTGGTGAGTCCTCTGAGAAAAGATCAATGTCTTATTGGCCATTAACACACCTTAGTGGAGATTTCTTTGCTACAATAAAGCAATACCTTAGGAAGCAGATCATAAGGCCCCCAGAAAAGGGAAGCAAAACAGCGCTTTGTGAATAGCAAAAGCCTGTACAAAGTGTGTTGTTGTTATATCACAAGGGGATTCCAAGCAGGAGTGTGATGGTGACTCTGCCCTGAAGACATTAGGCTTAGAGGTCAGCAGTGCCCACAAAGTCAGTATCAAAAAGCCAACTGTGAGTCACCAACAGGATCAACTGTATAACAATACATGCAATCATGAGATGGGAAGACCTGGTCTATCTGCCCTGCCAAGAACTTCCGTACACTGTGGACCTGTGAGCTGGGGAGTCATTGGATCAGTAGGTTTGTGACTGCCTGGATTTTAGAGACTGTCATAGTAACTGCAATTAAAAGCACAAATTCTCTGGTGGGATTGTGAAATTATGAAGCCACCTGGGAAACACTTTGGCCATTCCTCAAAAGGTTAAACAGTTATCCTATAATCCAGCAATTCCATTCTCAGGTACGTACCCAAGAGAACTGAAAACATAATTTCAAATAAAAATTTGTATGCAAATAATCAAAGCAGCATTATTCATTATTGCCCCAAAGTAGAAAAAACCCAAATGCCCTTCAGCTGGTAAATGAATAAACAAAATATGGTATATTCAAACAATGGTATATTATTTAACCTTAAAAAGTAGTGATGTGCTGATACCTGCTCCAACATGGATAAATCTCAAGAACATTATGCTAAGTAAAAGAATTCAGACACCAAGGGCAACATATCATAGGATTCCATTTATATGTAATGCCCAGAACAGGCACATCCATAGAGACAGAAAGCAGATTAGTGGGTGCCAGAGTCTGGAGTAACAAAAATATTCTGAAATTTGGTAGTAGTGATCATTGCACAATTAACTCCATGAATGTATTAAAAACCAATGTATTGCATATTTTAGGGAAGTAATAGGGTATGGAAATTATATCTCAATAAAGCTACCACATGAAAACCCAAAGGCTACTTATTCTTTCCTAGCTGGTGCTCAGGCAAGACTTAGCCTCCCTCACCCCACCCGATACTAAGCCTATATCAGCACCCTGAAAGAAAGGGTGGGGATTGAGCAAGATGGAATAATCTGGGTAGGGAGATGACAGCATTTTAAGCAGCCAATGACCTTTTCCTTTGATAACTGATAATGGACATGTCTAGGCATCTTCACTGTTAGTAAGAACATGCATAGGACACATGACAGGATCAGAGGTACAGGACCAGCCCCCAAGTTAAGCTTCTGGCTTTGGTTGTCTCATTCAGGAAGGAAGAAAGCCAACTCCATAAGGCCCTACCCTGGTAGGCGTACGGAACAGGAAGGGGCCTCCCTGAAAGCCAGGAAGTGGAGCTAGGAGATATTGCTGCTGATGAAAGAAAGAGAACCACACCCGGGCAGGTGCTGCTATCGCAGCGTTGCGTTCTGTTGACTACTTGAAGGAACAGAGAACCTGCCCAATGCCAGGAACCTTTCAAATGAGTTTCTTTCCCAATCAAGCCTTCCCTTCCATTGACAGTTTCCCCTTACAACACAGCTCCTGAGAAAACACCCAGCATATAATGGGAGCTTGATGAATATTTGTTTCATGAATTAATAGCAACATCACTATGATAGCAAACAAACATCACAAATGTCCCACAATGGGCTCTTGGTTCATACATTTATGGATATTCATAATTGGGCAAGTTACTTAATATTTCTATGTATGAATATTTTTTGCTGAAATAGAGTGATAGTATATATCTCATAGGGTCCTCATAAGGATTAAATGGACCAAGGTGTGTAAAACATCCAGAAAACCACCCAGCATAGAGGAGTTACAGAAGGAATGTTAACTATTATTCCATGGAATACTGTGCAGCCAGCTGCTAAAGTTGTTTTGAGGAAATACATTTTTATACCTGGAAAATTTATGATAATTTGAAAAGCAGGTTATAAAATAGTGTAAGCAAAAATGCCAATATTTGTAAAATAGGCATATAAAGACAAAAGCCTAGAATATATATACCTATTCATGTATGTTTATAAATATATGATAGTAACTAGTTATTTATAAATAGTGAAGCTTATGGTGACTTTTCTTATTGTTACTATTATTAATGCTTATCTATAGTTTTAACAATAAGCATAAATTATTTGAGTAAGTGAAGACATTAGTAAAAATTTCTTTTGAATGTAAAAATGTTCATACTCTGACACAATAATTCCAATTGGGGGTCTCAGTCTAAGAAAACCTCAAATACCAAAAAAATTACTATAAGAATTAGGTAAATCATTTTTTCTATAATATAGTCAGTGATCTATAAATATGTTCAGACAATGTATTTTAACTATAGTTTCTTGCCACTTTACAGTCATGATATTACTCAGAAACTTTGTTGCAAGTGACCTTGAAAGTTATCCAATCTGCTAGGACTTGAGAGCTCTGGGGGCCTGGCAGAGGGTGTCTGGCCTGGGAGTAGGGACATCCTAGAGAAGGAACAAAAGCAAATTACCAGTTATTCCTTTCTACAATGCATTCTTGTATTTTGAAAATTTTGGTACACTAAATTTTTGTTGTCATTTTGTATCGGATATGTATTGAATATTCAAAAGTAATCCTCCAGGGGCGGGGGTTATGGTGCAGTGGTAGCGTGCTCCCCTAGCATGCATGAGGCACTGGGTTCGATCCTCGGCACCACATAAGAATAGAATAAAGATATTAAAATAAATTTTAAAAAAAGTAACCCTCCGCAGCCTCTTCCTAAGGTCTCCAAGTTTGGCCGGTGTGGTGCTTGCTATGCTCTCTGCTGCCACCCAGTGGGTATACTAAAGAAGGTCGGGTAGGAAGATTAATCCAGAGGTTCTCAGCGTGGTTCCCCAGACCAGAAGCATCAGCAACAAATTCTTGGCTAACCTAGGAACTCTGGGAGTAAGTCCAGCAGTCTGTTTTAACAAACCTTCAAGGTTATTCAGATGAGCATTTAAGGTTGTGAAACACTGGTTTAGACTATGTAATTATCTGTACCCTGGAATTCATGAAATGGATCAAGTTCTTTCTCATTTGGGAGAAGCAGAATCTCATACCTTTTGAAAAACAACTAAATTTTACCAGCCACTTTTTAAAAACATTCATCTCCTTCTCAAAAAGGACAAGAAGGCATAAAACTCAACTCCTTTCCTTTTTATGTAGAATAACCTACTTATAAATATGTAGTACTTCCCAGTCACTGAGTGGGCATTCAAGGGGCTAGAGGTTTAGCTCAGCGGTTGAGCATTTACCCATTTCCTCCAGGAGGCCTTTCCTGATTGCCCCATCCTGGACCACCACCACACTGCATCCATACCTCTTTTTTGGTGCTTTGAATGCTGCCCCTTGTTTATTCTTAGTGGACACCATTCGAGTCCAGGGCCTAAGGCTTATCTCAGTGAAGCCCAGTGCAGAGTAGGTGTACATCAAATGTTCTTTGAAATGTATATAAATCAATCACTTTGGGCTCTCACAAAATACCTCAAAATAAACACTGGAATGAAAACCATTGCAATGCAAACATTGCAACAGAATTGGCATAAGGCTAACACAGGAGCACCAGATGACCTGGGCAAGGCTGGAAAGACAAACCTTGGAATTGTCCCAAAGTCCTCTTTGAGACTCTGCCACTGATATGTGAGGCCCTCATCACAAGATTCAGGATCTGTGCCTCATCTGGGCCAGAGAGGCCAACAGCTCCCCCTACTGACTACTGCAGCTATTACACCAGAACTCACTGCTACAGGTGGCCCTCCAAAGCCTTCCCTCTTCTCAGCCTCCGCCTCTTCGAGAATTCACCTGGAACCTCAAGAGCCCTCAAACAATTCCACCCCTGCAACTGCTACTAATACCTAATTAAGGATGCTGCCTCTCATAGACCCAAAGCCTTTGTCCAAATCTGTTGTCACCTCAGAAATATAAGGTCAGTACTATCATCTGTCCTCCCAGGCCACTCCCCCAAGAGTCCCCATCCTCACAACTTGTCCTATAAGTATCCATATACTCAGGGTTTTAATCACTGTGGACCTATATGGAAGGAGATGCACCAGGCCTCACACTGGAGTTGGGGAATAGGGTGCCCTTGAAAGAGAACCTGAAAATCAGTGAGAAGTCAGAGTAAGGGATCCAGAGCTCCCAGAGAAAAACCTATGAGATGCGGAAGACACTTCTGGAGGGAGCAAGAAACTGAAATCTGAAAGGGCAAATGGGCAAGCATCTAGGGCTGACACAGTGAGAGCCTGGGATAGAGTCACATGCGTATCTAGACTCAGGGAGTTGGGATGTGATCACTTAGCCTAGGCCTCACAGATATTGCCCTCTTTTTTTTTTTTTTTTGTACCAGGGATTGAACTCAGGGATACTCGACCACTGCGCCACATCCCCAGCCCTATTTTGTGTTTTATGTAGAGACAGGGTCTCACTGAGTTGCTTAGTGCCTCGCCATTGCTGAGGCTGGCTTTGAACTCGGGATTCTCCTGTCTCAGCCTCCCAAAGTTCTGGGATTATAGGCGTGCGCCACCGTGCCCAGCTAGATATGGCCCTCTTATGTGGAAACTTCCTTATGTTGTTGACAGTACAATCACTGGAAAAAGACTGGACAGCCTTCCTTCAGGGTTGCCTCACCAACCCATGAGTTCCAGGACCTGATTATGTTCCTGTTCCTTCTGGTGAGCAGTTCCACGGCAAGTCTCTGTACTGTGGGTAGATGGGAGCACTGTGAGGGACTCCTGGTGGGGAGGAGTCAGCCAGTGCCCACACTTAACCTCACCATCAGGTACAAATCCTTTCAAGTTGCTTGTATTTGGGATGATACAATGGGACACTTGTAAATTCTGGGACCTAAATGAAACATTGAAAAACTGGCTTGGAGAAGTGAAAGAAACTGGAAACAGTGGTTGCTTCCAGGCAGAGACTGGAGGAACTGGGGTCATGGATAGGTGAGTTATTTTCCACTGTTTTACCATACTGTACTATTTGCAGTTTCTATTACATGCTGTAGACTGGATGGATGGATGGATGGATGGATGGATAGACAGACAGACAGACAGATAAAAAGAACAAGAATAGACAAGTCACAAAGGCCACCTTATTAAATAAACCTAACAATATGAAAAGGAGACTGCTCTGATGAAAGATAGGTTAATCATCAAAGCCAAGGGTTAGGGGAAGTAGAGAAACTGCCACATTTATTTATTCTTGGATCTATGCAAATTAGTAAACCCTTTCAAAAAGCAATTTGGCAACATTTATAGAGACATAAAGATTTCTTCTTTTAGCCAGGCGCAGTGGCCTGTAATCCCAGCACTTAGGGAGGCTGAGACAGGAGAATCGCGAGTTCAAAGCCAGCCTCAGCAATGGTGAGGCACTAAGCAACTCAGTGAGACCCTGTCTCTACATAAAACACAAATTAGGGCTGGGGATGTGGCTCAGTGGTTGCGTACCCCTGAGTTCAATCTCCAGTACCAAAAAAAAAAAAGGATTTCTTCTTTTCATTTGATTCCCCAGTAATTCCACTTCAGGTTGTCTAGCTAAAATAAATAAATAACTTGAAATACAGAAAAAGTCACAAACATAAATACATTTGTTATAGGAATTTGGAATTCTAGAGATCCAATAATATAGAAAGATATTAATTAATGAATGTGATTTAATTAAGGGATGTTATGCAGCATTTTTAAAAAGTGATACAGATTAATAATAGGAAACATGCCTATTCTACGATGTTAAGTGACATCAAAAGCATATACGAAATTGCATAAACTCTGTACTTGTACCTGTGTTTTATTTTAAAACTGCATTAGAAAGAAGACTAGAAGGAAAAGCACCAAAAGGCTGACAATGGTTGTATTCAGCTGGTGGAGTTATTTTCCCATATTTTAGTAACATAGTTACCCTATTTTACATGGAAAAATAAAGCAATGACATCTGTTTTGCAATCTTTCCACCTGTCAAGCAAGAGCACACCTGAGGCCTCTTGGCAGCTGAACTGTCAAGAGGAACTCCACGTGAGCAAATGCATACTGAAGATCAAGCACCACTATGCGTGTCTCTATTTCCAAAATGTCTAAAGAGCAACTTCCAGGATGTGAGGATTCCAGCTGCTGTGTCAGACCTCATAGTAAAAAACCTACCAAATATAGTTCACACTCCAATCATAAAGGGTCCAAATGGAACATGGCAAAATAACATGGTGACTAGCTCCCAGCTTGCCCTGCATGCTGTGTGCAGTGTCCCTCCTCACCCACCTGACCCTCTAAGTGGGACTTTAGAGGCAGCAATCAAGGAAGAGCAGTAGTTAATTCCAGGCCCAAGTTGAGTATTTCCCGGGATTACAGTGTATAAGGATTTTCTGGGGAACAGAACCAATAGGAGAGCAGGGAGCAACAGAGATTTTAGTAAGTGGTTCATGTAATTATAGAGGCTGAAAAGTATATGAAGAAGGGGCTGGGATTGTGGCTCAGTGGTAAAGCACTTGCCTTGCATGCGTGAGGCACTGGGTTCGATCCTCAGCACCACATAAAAATAAATAAAATAAAGACATTGTGTCCATCTACAACAAAAAAAAAATTTTTTTTAAAAAGTATATGAAGAAGCCATCATTTGCAAGCTGTAATTTAGTCCAAGTCCAAGGCCTGAGAACCAGGAGCACTGATGTCTGAGCAACAGAAGACAAATGTCTCAGCTTAAGTAGAGAGTGAATTTGTCCTCCCTCCACCTTCTTGTTCTTTTGGGGCTCTCAACAGATTGTGTGAAGGCACTCACCTTTGGGAGGACATCTACTTTACCCAGTCCACCCACTCAGATGTTAATTTCTTCTGGAAACGTCATCATAGATATACCCAGAAAGTATTTTAACAACTGTTTCATTTCCCTTAACCCAGTCAAGTTGACTGGTAAAATTAAACAGCACACAGAAAATGTTGCCACTGTTCATTCTCCAGAGAGAGAGTTGGAGAGACATTGATCTTTGTGAGCCTGGAACTAGACAAGTGAACACCTCAGGAAAGCTGAAATGCTACTTCCCAAACAGGCTAACATGGTGTTCTTTCACATCAAGATGTTGTAATATGTGTGCTCACCACATTTAAAGGGCACAAGGAAGGCGTGTTTTGAGTGAGGATGGAGAACAAAGTTCAGCCTTCAGTCCTTCCTCCACTGTGCAAGGCAGGTCATCTCTGGTCCCAAACTCAGAAATCCCAATTTAGCCAAACCCAAGCCTCAACCCTCTCTGAGTCCATCCACTTTCCTTCTTAGCCTCCAGTGATTGCTATTCTGCAATCTACTTCTATGTGATCACATTTTACCTATTATAAAAGAGAACATGCAATATTTGTTTTTCTGTGCCTGGCTTATTTCATTTAACTAATGTCCTCTAATTCCATCTATGTTGCCATAAATGACAGTATCCCATCCTTTTATGGATAATACTCCATCGTGTACATATGCATTTTGTTTATCCATTTATGTGTCAACAGAACCTAAGTTGATTTTAAATCTTGCCTATTATGAGTAGTGCCACAATAAACATGGCTGTGTAGATATTGCTTCAGTATAAAGATTTAATTTCCTTTGGACGTATATCCAATAGTGATTGTTGGATCTTATGTTCTATTTTATTTTTTTACAAACCTCCATACTATTTCCCATAACAGCTATATTAATTTACATTTCTACCAAGAATATAGAGGAGTAACCCTTTCTGCATATCCTCACCAGCATTTGTTATTTTGTCTTTTTGACAATAGCCATTCTAACTGGGATAAGATGATTGTTCATGGTGGTTTTGCTTTCCTTTCCCTAATGATTAGTGATGTTGAGCATTTTTTCATATGCTTTCAGGTATTCGTGAATCTTCTTTTGAGAAATGTCCATTTAGATCATTTGCCCATTTATTAAAAGGATTTTTTGTTTTTTATTTTTATTTTTTGCTGCTGTTGTTTGGGTTGCTCATATATTCTGAGTATTAAAACTTTATAAGATGAATAATTTGCAAATGTTTTCTCCCTTTCTATAGGTTGTTCTTAATTCTGTTGATTGTTTCCTCTGCTGTGCAGAAGCTTCTTAAGTTTGATACAATATCATTATCTAGTTTTGCTTTTGTGGTCTATTTTTTCAGGGTCTCACCCAAAAAATCATTGCCCATTCTAATGTCTTGAAGTGAGTCCCCTATGTTTTCTTCTAATAGTTTCAGAGTTTCATGTCTTATATTTAGATCCTTGACTCATTTGAGTCATTTTTTAATGTGGTGAGAGGTAGGATCTAGTTTCATTCTTCTGCATACATATATCCAGTTTTCCAGCACTATTTATTGAAGAGGCACTCCTTTCTCCAATGAGAGTTCTGGGAGACTTTGTCCAAAATAACTTAACTGTAGATATGTAGACTTATTTCTGGGTTCTCTATTCTGTTTATTGGTCTATTGTCTTTTTATGTTTTTATTAGTGCATTATAGCTATATATAGTGGTGGAGTTCATTTTGACATAATCACAAATGCAGGGAATATAATTTGCTTTATTTCAGTCCTTAGTACCTCCTCCCTCATCCCCTTCTTACCCCACCTGTTCACCCTCCTCTACTCCATTTGCCTTCCCCCTACCTAGTTATTGTTTTTAAAATTGGTACTTTATAGGTAAGCATAAAGGTGGAATTTACTATGGTACATTCACATATGCACACAGCATTTTTTTTGTTTTTTTCTTTTGTTTTTTTTTTCTTTTTTTTTTTTAGATACACATCACAGTAGAGTCTATTTTGACATATTATACATACATGGAGTATAACTTACTCTAATTAGGATCCCATTCTTGTGGTTGTACATAATGTGGAGTTTCATTGGTTATGTATTCATATGTGAACATAGAAAAAGGTATGTCTGATTATTTCTACTATCTTTTCCATTTCTATCCCCCCTCCCTTCCCTTCATTCTCCTTTGTCTAATCCAATGAACTATTCTCCTCCCCCTTTTTTGTGTGTTAGTATCTACATATCAGAGAGAACATTCAGGCTTTGGGTTTAGGGGATTAGCTTATTTCACTTAGCATGATAGTCTCCAGTTCCATCTGTTTACTGACAAATGCCATAATTTCATTCTTTTTTATGGCTGAGTAATATCCCATTGTGCAGATATAACACATTTTCTTTATTTATTCATCTGTTGAAGAGCACTTAGGTTGGTTCCATAACTTTGCTATTATCAAATGAGCTGCTATAAACATTGATGTGGCTGTGTCACTATTGAATGTTGATTTTAACTCCTTTGGGTATACACTGAGGAGTGGGATAACTACACACAGCATAATTTTTTTATAATCATCTTTTTAAAATTGTTTTATTTATTTTTATGTGGTACTAAAGATCACACCCAATGTCTCACATGCTAGGCAAACACTCTGCCACTGAGCTACAGCCTCAGCCCACACAAAGCATAATTTGATCAACCTCATTCCACTATTCCTCACCTTTCCCATTCCTCTTCCTATACCCTCAACCCCCCTCTCTGTTCTACTGATCTTCTTTCCATTTTCATGGTATACTTCCTTCCATTTTCCCCCCTTATTTTGCTCTAGCTTCTGCATATGGGAAAAAAAATGTTTGACTCTTGACTTTTTAAATTTGGCTTATTTCATTTGGCATGATCTTCTCCAGTTCCACCCCTGTGCCAGAAGATGTCATACCTTTGTTTTTTTTTTATAGCTGAGAAAAACTTCATTGTGTATTCATACCACATTTTCTTTACCCATTCATCTATTGACTGGCATCTGGTCTGGTTCCCTAACTTGGCTATTGTGAATTGTGCTGCTATAAACATAGATGTGCCTGTATCTATAATATGCTGACTTTAGGTTTTTGGTTTTTTTGTTTTTTTGATAAGTACCAAGGAGTGGGATAGTGGGGTTATATGGTTGTGCCACTTCTATTCCTTTGAGGAATCTCCATACAGCTTTCCAAAGTGATTGTACTATCTACATGTCTTTTTATGTTAGCAGTTTGCTGTTTTGATTACTGCAGTTTTGTAGTATATTTTGAAGTCAAGTATTGTGATACTTGCAGCTTTTTCCCTGCCTCTAGATTGCTTTAGCCATTCTGAGTCATTTGTGTTTCCGTATGAATTTTGTGGTAGCATTTTCCTAGTTCTTTGAAGAATGTCATTGGTATTTTGATAGGGATTACACTGAATCTGTAGATCACTTTGGGTAATATGAATATTTTAACAATATTATTTGTTCTAATCCATGAAGATGGGATGTTGCTATGCCTTGTATGAGTGAACCCCAAAGATCTGTTAAAGCCCTGGTTCACAGGGTGGCATTATTGGGAGGTGCTATGGACCTTTGGGAAATAGGGCCTAGTAGGAGGGTCTTAGGTCATTGGGGCTGTGCCCTTGACAGGGATTGTGAGACTCCTATCTCCTCTTGCTCTTTCTCTGTTCTCTGGTCCACAGGAGAGCAGTTTTATTCTTCCATGTGCTGCTATTGTGATGTGCTACACTCATTAGAGGTCCAAAGCTATACTGCCATTCGGTCTTAGATTAGAACATCCAGAATTGGGAGCCAAAGCAAACCTTATCTCTTGATAACTTAATTGCCCCATGTATTATGTAAGCATAACATGAAGTTAACATAGATGTCTGTCCATGTTTTTGTGTGTCCTTTATAATTTCTCCCATCAGTGTTTTGTAATGTCTATTGTAGAGATCTTTGACTTTATTGGTTAAATTTATGACTGTTAGGTTAGTGAGGCCAACACAGAACGCACAAACATGGCAAACGCTGCCACAGGCCGCAGGGAACAAAGCAGCAAGCAGCCCGCATGCGCAAAGGAACAGCCAACCAGACGCTGATTCGTAAGCAGTAATGGCGCCTTCTACCAATCAGTGGACTTTTCCTAACTCATTCTGGAAGGGCTCTGACCTCAGCAGGATCCTCTGACCAATCCCAGAGGATACAGGACTCTAGATACCTCCTCTTCCTACCTCACAGCCCCTCTCTTCCTGCCTTAGGCCCGCCCCTTCCTGACGGGGCTCTTTAAATTTTCTGTACCACAAAACACATGCACGATTCTCCTGGACCCGCTTTGTTGGACTGAGGAGTTCACTGGGAACGTACATCCCAATAACGCCTTACCCAGCGGTTTGATTTACCACCTTTTGGTCTCCTGGCTTGGCAATGACTAGGTATTTTATTTTTTGTATAGCTATTGTGAATGGGATTTTTTTCTTGAAAATCTTCAGCCAATTTCTTGTATAAAAATGTTCCTGTTTTTTATATACTGGCTTTCTATCATTCAACTTCATCAAATTATTTCAGTTGCAACAGTTTTTTGGTAAAGTCTAGGTTTTTCTACATATAAGATCATGCCATCTACAAAAAGGGAAAATTGGAATTCCTCTTTTCCATTTTTGAGTGCCCTGTATTTCTTTCTCTTGCCTAATTGCTCTGGTTAATTGCTATTCCAAAACTGTTAAATAGGAGTGATGAAAGTGGACCTCCTTGTTTTGTTCTAGAGCTTAAAGGGAATGCTTTCAGCTCTTCCTCATTTAGCATAATACTGGCTGTGTGTTTGCCATATGCAGCCTTTATTGTATTGAAGTAAAGTCCTATAGTTAATCTGTTGAGAGCAATGTCATGAAGGAATGTCAGATTTCATGGAATGCTTTTTCTGAATCTGTTGAAGTGATCCTATGTTTTCTCCTCCACTGTGGTGATTGTTATACCCAGATCACAGTGACCCCAAAGACCACCAGGGAGACCGAGGCACATGTGTAAAAGCAAAGAGCCTTTATTCAGGCTTAAGCTCAGACTCTCAGACTTCACCAATGCAGCGGGTCCATGCAGAGAGCCCAGTACAATAACTAAACAGGGTTTTTATGGGGGGGAAGGGATGGACGGGGTGGTTACAGTGGATATGACGTATGCACAGCATCATTACACAAGCACCAATTACAATCATATAGCACCTATGGTGACAATATTGACCATTCAGAATCTGGAGGGTGTTCGTTACATTTGACATGGCCCAATCACGACTTTTGAGAATCTTTTGAAAATGACCAATTATGAGATGAGTTTAAAAGGCCCACGTGGGGTTTGGTCAAGCATGAGTGATTGGCTAGTTTGTACAAAGTAACTATCTATAGTCTCCTGACCCTGACTCAGACCACAGGAATGCTAGGTATATTTTTTAACCTTTTTTGATTGGCTGGTCTGAGGGTGGTCCTAGGGTGGCTTCAGCCTTGAGCAATGTGTGGCTTTTCCTGGGATCTAAACTCAGGCCTACTAGTTTTTCTGGAGGGTTTGAAGCCTGTCATGGGGTTTATTTAGTTTGGGTGCTTCAGTGATGTGCTGTGTTACAAGTGTTGATTTACATATGTTAAACTGCTTTTACATCCCTAGGTTAAATTTCACTTTATTGTGATGTATAATCTTTTTGATGTGCTATTGGATGGATTCAGTTTGCTAATATTGAGACATTTTGCATGTTTCATCAGAGATAATGGTCTGTAGTTTTGTTTTGGGGTCTTTGGTTTTGGTGTTAGTGTAGTGGCACTCCCTCCTCCACAGAAAATCTTAATTAAGCTTCTCCAGAAATCTGCAACATAATTGATTTTAGGACTCTCAGCAAGAGTCTCTACTAGCCCAGCATGGTGGTGCATGCCTGTAATCCCAGCACTTAGGGAGGCTGAAACAGGAGAATCGTGAGTTCAAAGCCAGCCTCAGCAATGGCGAGGCGCTAAGCAACTCAGTGAGACCTCGTCTCTACATAAAACACAAAATAGGGCTGGGGATGTGGCTCAGTGGTTGAGTGCCCCTGAGTTCAATCCCTGGTACCAAAACAATAAAAAATAAAAATAAAAAAATAGAGTCTCTACAAAAGAGTTCAGTGTAGTTAAACTTTTTATTTCCTGTTGCTCTTTTTTTTTAAATAAACTTTTTTGAAATTTTTTTTAGTTGTAGATGGACACAATATCTTGATTTTATTTATTTATTTTTAATAAAATATCTTTATTTTGTTTATTTCTATGTGGTGCTAATGATTAAACCCCCTGCCTCATGCATGCAAGGCAAGCGCTCTACCACTGAGCCCCAGCCCCAGCCCCTCCTGTCGCTCTATCTTACTTGGCCACTGGCCTGAAAGAGATCAGCACTCCAGGTGCTGAATGTCCCTTTACTAGTTTTTTTTCCCCCCACAAACATTTATGGACTATCTAGTATGGTAACAATATAATATTTTATAAAAATGTGTTTGCAAATGCAAAGTGTAATAAGAAGGACAGATCCTTTAACAAGGCCTCTGGCCTTGGACCTGAGCTTCACAGAGATGTTTACATTTCAGAGATAAGAGAAGATGTTACTAACTGGGCTCCATGGTAACAGCTGGAAGGGGGAGGAAAGAAAGGGTAGAAGAAGCTGTCCCCTTCTCAGGTGCTATCCTTGAAGGGTTAACTTGCCCAGAACAGTAAAAGAAAAAGCTGCTTTTGTATGAACTTCTGCAAACTGTGAACTTCTGAGCCCCTCCCCTTACACGTGTGGTATAAAGTTCTGAAACTGCCTGAACTTGGGGTTCAGGGGAATTGATTACAGTGAAAGCTGTATCCTCTGAACCAACTGCAGTCAAATAAACCTGCTTCCTGTTTCCTATTCGGTGTCTTGCCTCATCTATCCCTACAACATTAGGATGTTAGCCTTGTAGCATAAGTTTGGCACAGTTCCCTCCTTTTCAATTTTTTTTTTTTTTTAAATAGCTTGAGAAGAATTGGTGTTTGTTTTTTAAATGCTCTGGAGAATTCTCCAGTGAAGCCATTAGGTTCTGAGATTTTCTTTGGTGGGAAATTTTGTTTTATTTTTACTGATTCAATCTTGTAGCTCATTGTTGGTCTATTTGGGTTTTCTGTTTCATGATTCAGATTTGGGAAGTTATATAAATCCAGAAAGTCATCTGTTTTTTCTAGATGTTCCAGTTTGTTGGCATGTGGTTGTTTATGATAATCCCTAAAGATCCTTCGTATTTCTGTGGTATCAGTTATGTCTGATTTTTCTTCTCTGATTTTATTTGGGTCTTCTCTCTTTTTTTCTTGTCTATAGATTTTTCTATTTTATCCTTTTAAAAAAACCCAACAATTTCATTGACCTTTTGTATTTTTTTTTGTTTCCATTTCTGCTCTGATCTTTATTGCTTATTTCCTTCTAACATGAGGTTGTTTGCTTTGTTTTTTTCTTTTCTAGTTGAGTTGCATTACTAGGTTGTCTATTTGAAATCTTTTTCTGATGTAGGCATGAATTTCCCTCTAATACTGCTTTTGCTTATTCCATGAATTTTGGTATGTCGTATTTTTATTTGTTTTCATTTTAAAATTTCTCCTTTGTTTTCTTCGTTGACACAATAGTAATTCAAGAGCAGGTTATTTAGTTTCTATGTATTTCTGTAATTTCTAAAGTTATTTTTGTTGATTTCTAGTTTTATTCCATGTGGTAAGAGAAAGATACATGATACGATTTTGATTTTTTTTAAAAATTTTGGTAAGGCTTATTTTGTATGGTTTATCCTACAGAACATTCCATGTGCTGGTGTGAAGAATGTGAACTCTAACTATTGGATGAAATGTTCAGCCACTTGTTCTATAATGTAGCTTAAAACTCCAAACTCCAATGCTACTTATTTTTTTGGACTGGATGATCTGTGTTGATGAAAGTGGAGTGGTGAAGTTCTTGGAGTCTCTTTCTCTCCCTCTCCCCCCCATCTCTGTCTCTCATAATGTTTGCTTTATATGATTGAATACTACAGAGTTGGGTGTATATATCTTTATCATTGTATCCTCTTATTAAATTGATCTCTTTATCATTATGTAGGGGTACTCTTCATCTCTATTTACAGTTTTTGATCCAGTCTCTTTTATCTGATATAAGCATAGTCACTCCCCACTTCTGGTTTCCATTTGCTTGTAATATATTTTTTTCCCGACCCTGCACTTTTAGTCTGTGTGGTGAAGTGAGTTTCTTATAGGCAGCACATAATCGGGTCTTGGTTTTATTTTATTCATTCAGTTTTTCCATATCTTTTAATTGGGGAATTTAATCCATTTATATTCAAGGCTATTAATGATAAGAATTTATTCCTTCTATTTCATTAATCATTCTCTAATTGTATATAGTTTTTGTTTCTGTTTCTTATTGCTGTGTTTGTAGTGTGGAGGTTTTCTGTGATGATGTATTTGGTTCTTTGTCATCTGTATATCTCTCTTACTGGTTTATTCTTTCACGTTTCGTGATGCTAGTTGTCATCCTTTTGCTTCCAGATGTAGGACTCCGTTAAGCATTTCTTGGAGGACCAGCCTAGGAATAATTAATTCCCTCAGTTTTTGCTTGTCTTGGAGGGTCTTTATTCCTCCACTTCTGGAGGATAGCTTTGCTGACTGAGTATAACATTCTTGGAAGTGTTTTGTTTTGTTTCTTTTCTTTCAGAACTTTGAATATGTCATCCATTACCTCCTGGCCTATAAGGTTTCTCCTGAGAAATCTGCTATTAGTCAAATGGGGGCTCTTTTAAATATGACTTGGTACTTTTCTCTAGCTATTTTTTAGAATTCTTGGACTTTTGTCTCTTTGACTGTAATATGTTATGGTGAGGCCCTCTTTTAGTCAAATCTACTTGAGGTCCTTTGAACCTCTTCCACTTAGATGTCCATATCTTTTCCAAGCATGTGAAAGATTTTAGCTGCTATTTCATTGAATCAGTTTTATATTTCTTTTCCCTTCTCTTTGCCTGTGTAACTCCCATAACTTGAATATTTGTTTAGTGGTGTCCCATAAGTCTTGGAGACTTTCTTCATTCTCATCCATTTGTTCATTTCGGTTTAATATAATTCAAGAGACCTGTCTTCAAGTTCAGAAATTATTTCTTCTGCTTGATCTAGTCTGTATCTTTTGACTAAGTTCTTCAGTTTGAAGATTTCTGTTTCATTCTTTTTCATGATCTCTACTATTTTGCTGAATTTCTCATCATATAATGAATTGTTTTCCTAATTTCATTGAATTGTTTGCCTATAGTCTCTTGGATCTCATTGAGTTTCCTTAGAGTCATTCTTTTGAATTTTTTATCAGGCATTTTGTTCCTTTGGAGGCATCATCTTACCTTGTTTTTCCACACTTGGAAAGTATGTTGTGTTCCTGCATTCATATTTGTACTCTAGTGTATTAGTTGCCTCTACCAATTTTATAAAGTAGCTTTTATAGGACAAGGCTTTTTCCTAAAGATGTGTCTTAGGGTGTGATATGGGTAGGCTACATTGGCTTTGGTTCCAGGTAGTTACACTGAGTTCTTTGGCTGTAACTGGTTGGGTGCAGGGTTGGAGAGGCCATCCATCTCCACAGATCATGCAGGGATTGGGGCACTCTAGTGTCACAGATGGGTGTAGTGCTCATAGCAGAAGTGGGATGTCTACTATGTGACCACTCCAGCAATTGATGTTGTGACTCCAGGGACATAGAGCATAGTACACACCTCCTTAGGTACTACTAGGGAAAGCTCCACTGTCAGCAGGGCCCTTGGGCAATGGCAGCAGCAGCACTGGGGGCATGAAGCACGGTGGATGTGTCCTCAGGCCCCACAGGAGTGAGCACCACTGGTGGTAGTGACTTTCAGCAATGGTAGCAGGGGGCCCAGGGTTGTGGACAGAAGATATTTCCCCAGGCCACTTGGATAGGTGCTTCTGGTAAGCTCTTGACAGCAGCAGAGGGTGGGTGGACTAGAGGACACATCTTCAAGCACTCCAGGGGGCTGGTACTGCTGGTGGCAGGGCCAGTGGGAGATCTTTCTGGGGCTCCCAGGTGGTACATTCCCACTGTAACCAGCAGTGGTGATGTGGAGCACAGGGACCATGGGAGGTTATACTCAGGCACAGTTTCCAACTGCTGGTTTTGATCTTTTGTCTTTAAAAATGACTGGGTGTTTGGTCTTTAATGTCTCAGTTCTTCTTCAATGTCTTCAAACTACCATTTTCATTTTTTTTTTGGCTGCCTTTTATAGTTGTTCTTGACTGGTTTAGTTTGATATCAGTTACGATTTCATAATAAGGCAGCACTTAAATCCTTTTTAAAAGTAGATGGCATCTAAAGCAATGAGTTTTTTTTTTTTTGTTTTTTTAGGGTATGCATGACCATAGAATATATTTTGATATAGTATACATACATGGAGTATAACTTATTCTAATTAGGATCCCATTCTTGTGTTTGTACATGATGTGGAGTTTCACAGGTGATGTATTCATATGTAAACATAGGAAAAGTTATGTCTGATTTGTTCTTTCTTTCTCATTCTCATCTCCCCTTTCTTCCCTTCATTCCCTTTGTCTAATCCAATTAATTTCTATTCTCCCCAATACCCCTTCTTGTGTTTTAGCATCCACATATCAGAATATCTGGCCTTTGGTTTTGGGGGATTGGTTTATTTCACTTAGCATGATAGTCTCCAGTTCTATCCATTTACCAGCAAATGCTGTAATTTCATTCTTCTTTATGGCTGAGTAATATTCCATTGTGGATATATACCACATTTTCTTAATCCACTCATCTGTTGAAGGGCACCTAGGATGGTTCCATAGCTTTGTTATTGTGAATTGAGCTGCTATAAACATTGCTGTGGTAAAGCAATGAGTATTTTTAAAACTTGGTACTCATCACAATTTACCTCACCCAAAAAAAAAAATCCCCTCTAAAAACCCAAAATGAAATAAAACAAAGGAAATGAATAAATACATCAACATAGATTGGTCTCAAAAATCATAATTTTAATGTGAAAGATCACAGAATAATATGCATATAAAATTTTAAACATAAAAAAAATTATATAGTGTTCATGGATACAGAGATGAAAAATGCATAATGTTGAATGGAAGGATACACCAGAATGAGACTGGAGGCTGCCTTTAAGAGGGAGATAAATGGATGAGACAGAGAGTGAGGACAAAGGGGAATCTTCAACTTTATAGTATTTTCTTTAATTGAAAAATGTGAAGCATATATGAATAACTGCAAACCACTCTTAATTCCTGGTGGTGAGAAACCTCATTTCTCAATAAAACTAACCCCAACTCCTCAACTGGAAATCCCCAGAGATCAGATGGCATGTTTTGCTACCTTGCCTGTTTTTGTCTTCCCACATATGGAGCTCCCTGAGATTGCTGATGTTGGTAGCCGAGTCACTAGGACTAAGTCCACAACTGGCCTCAATATCAGGGAAGCAAGCTCTGGATCTAGGCTGGTACTTCTCAGAAAGCACACATCCCTTGTGATGACCAGGGGACATACAGTGCTTCCAGTCTGCATGCCTCTGACTCTCACAAGGAATGGGCAGGCCTGGTGACCATTGTCACCCCAGCCTTTCCACAGGGCATGGGAAGGACACAAAGCATTAGTAAGCCCCAAAACATTTTGCACCACAGTTTTAGGATCCAGCAGTAATGAAACACTCCAACAAAAGGAAAAAAAAGCGTTGACATGAGGTGGAAGGAGAATAGAGTGACTTACTTCCTCTAAAACCCTGTTTCAGAAAGCCAGCCTGGCTAAGGAAGCCATCCATGTGTAAATCAGAAACAAACACTCAGGAGGGCCGGAGCTCTGTGTTCTTCCTAAGTCAGAGAAGGGGCTGCAGGCAGTTTGAACGGAGGCCAGTACAGTTTTCTAGTTCATTATCCAAATGCCGGAAATCTTTCCAGAGAGAGCACACAGGGACATGGAGGAGCCAGGAGTCCCAGAATGAGCTTGGACACTATTTACAGATCCCTTGCCTGGCTCTGCAGGAAGCCTTGTGCCTGTCGCCAAAAAGCCCCAGTCTGCATGCCCAGTGATAGGCAGGGGCAGATGAAAGACAAAGTGGCCTAACCACAGAGATCAGATCAAGAAGGCCGAGAGGCTGGACTGGCAGGCTTATCAACCAGGCCCTTTCAAAGGCAAGAGGGCATTCAACTGGAGGTACCTGGTTTGTCTTAATCTCCAGGCCCTTTCCTAGAAAACAAAGCTGTCGGAAAGGACCAGGCAGCTGGAACGCAGCAGTAAGGCCGGCCAGCAGCTGGTGGAAGGGGCTTGTAGAAGAGAGGCAGGCGGCTGCCTTCCCTCGAGCAGGCCTCAGGCTCCAAGTGCAGATGTACCAGGAGGCCAGGCGCTGTGATCTCAGTCAGAATGCCTAGACTTCATGCCCAATATCCTCAGCTAAGGACATTAGCAGTGACTATTTTGGAGGGACAGAATGATGAGCATGGCCACATACAGGGAAAATCTGGTTTTCTAGAAGCAGCAGAACTGGGAGTTTATCCTACCCCAAGGTTTACCAGTTGATGACTTGGCAAGTTGTCTTTCTGCACATTTCAGAATATGTGAAAGGGGTACCACCACCCACCTCATAGGGTGCAGATCAAATCGAGTGCAGGGATTTCTGGTCACAGGGTTGACTCAGTTGCAGCATCTTCTCTGTTAGGCATTAATAAAGAATCACGCCACTGCCCCCAAAATACCACCAGGTCCATTTCCAGGGAGATTAGTCCATGTCAAGTCTTGGGCAGGGTCCTAAAGGGATTGCCTTATGTTTTGTAGGTGGATTTCATCTCCTGCCTGTGCATACAACCCCTCCCAAACACACAACCATGAGGCAGCCAAGGTCAGTCCAGTTTCCACAGATGAAGTCCCGTTACTCCTGGGAAAGGCTGGGGACAGATATATCTCATTTCAAGATCAGCTGCCACGCAGCCCTAAATCTTCAAGTTTTCTGTGTCCCCAGAGCCCACTCCTACTGTGACCATTCCCCCAGCTTAGCAGAGACTGTGTTGCCACCTCCAGGAAGGCAGTCCACTGCCCCCCGAGCCTAGGGTTTCCAGACTCTAGCCCCAAGTCCCATATTATGCTGGGGTGGGAGGTTTGAGATGATTCCTCTCGATTGCTCTGCTGGAGACAATCCGCCAATTTCAGTTTGCAAGTGCAGTTCTGAATGGCAGGCTAGCACACATGGGCACCACGCAGTGAAGAGTATTAGCATCGTAAACTTACAAAAGGTTGTCATCACAAAGCAGGCTGGGGGTTGGGAGGGCAAAGGTTCCCCATGAACCACCTAAGCTCAGGGATTTGATAGTGTTGCCAAAAGACCACCCTTCAGTGAGAGGCCTGATGACCCCCAGAGCAGCCATGCCACCGGATGGGGCTCAGAGAAGTCAGCACTGCTGCAGAAGAAAGTGAAGATACAATGAGAGCGTCAAAGATGCCAGTCACAAATGGCACCAGATGGCAGGTTAGAAGAAAAGCTAAAAGCACATGAACAGCTACACGCATGAGGTCTCTGGCTTCAAGGGCTTTTTGAGTTCCACCTGCCTCCAGTGGCGGTGCTGAGTGGAACAAGCAGCAGGCTGTCAGGCTGCATAGAAATCCACGGGTGAAGCTCTAGGGCATGGGAGGTGGGGGAGGCCAGAGTGTGAGCCAGGCTGCAGTCCCACATACATGCCACATGCCCTTGGCAAAGTTAGTACTCTCTCTCTGCTGAGGGTGCCTTGCTTGTCACAACAGTACCCACTGGGGGTTGGGGGTGTCATTAAGATCAAATGAGCCAGTCCATGTAGTGGGTTTAAACAAGGCCTGGTATCCAGCTAACTGTTAAATAGGTTAGCCATTGAACTGTACGTGGTCTTGAAAACTAGGTACTGACTACAGGTAGGGCTAGCAAAGCACAGGAAGAACAAACAACTTTTGCCTGGCATAAATATATAAAGGACTTCATTTATACCTAATTTCCTTTTAGTTTAGTCACCATCGCTTTTGTATACTGTAAGCTCCAAAGGTCCTAGCCAGTGGCCTAAACTTGGTTCAGTGTTAGCACCTGGCCCATGACTCATGTACTAGCTGCTCCTTCCACACGTGACCAATAGCCCCAACTTTCCTGAGACTCAAATTCCTTACCTGCTAAAGTTTCTGCCTTCTCCAAAATTGATTCCAGCAAACCTCTGGAATCACATTTACAAACCCTAAGCATTGTTGACAATCTGTGGTGAGACCAAGTAAGATTTTGCACGTGGGCAGTTTGTGACCCTCCCTGCACACAATACTTATTGTTTAATGTCTTTCTGAATGGCTCAGGCACATTCTCCAGCTTTGATGAGCCCGATATGGCTCACACTCCAATCTTTCTTCATGGATGGAGACTTGGCTGGGCCTTGGCTCACATATGTGAAGTCAGGGATGACACCGTACACTGTGGATTTAAGCAGGTCTAAGACCAGGACCTGGGCATGCTGATTTCTCTGTGAAGCCTGGATTTCTGGATTTGGGACTGTTAAGTTCCTGACAGAACCTTGCTGTCATTTTTCCCTATTATTTAAAAATTCAGAACAGAAAAACGTCTAGCGATAGTCTTCCAACAAAGACAGGCTGCTTGTTACTATCGGCCAGGCCAAGGGAGGAATACAGAGAATGTGCGAGAAGCAAATGACAGTTCTAGAGGGATTTTCCCTCTTTGGCTGAGGGTCTCCTAAGCACATTCCTCCTATCAGCCTGAGGGACATGTGCCACTCAGAATCCCACCCCCAAATGGATGCTGGGGTCAAAAAAGGGTCTGATAGCTTCAAACAAAAATATCAAAGGGTGACTTTCACTATAAAATTATACCTCAATATACATGACTTTTAAAAAAGTAAACAGAATTTATAAAAAGACCCAAAAGACTTATTAAAATTAGAACATCTCATTTGCATTTGGGAGGCTTCCTCTACTTAGAACAAGGGGAACCAATAGCTGGTTATCTGGAAGAACAATACATCTACGTTGATGGGGGACAATGATGGAGCTCCAGGAAGGAAGCTGTCAACTGCAGTGGCAGCTATGGAGGGTGGGAAGTGGGTGAAAACCACCAGGGTTGCTGAGTAGCTGCTCAGAGGAACAATGGCAGCAAGCTGTGGCCACCTTTAGAACTGGAGCCGTGAGGACAGGAGCTCACCCAAGTCCTGGGGAGCATAATCAAAAATGCTGCCTGGAGCAGGGAGCAATGGAGAAATACCCAGAGCCAGACCAGTCAAGGGAAGCAGGCCCTACCTAGAGCAGCCTCCAGGAGACTGTGGAGAATCTGCTTTGGTTTCCTATAAAACAGAGACCATGGTGCCTATTGTTGCCTACCATGAGATGGGGGGGGGGGGCGGTGCATCACAGGTTCTCCTCAGTATACATGGCTGAGTTTAAGGAAAGGAAGAAACCAAGGTGCTTGCTTATTCTGGGTTATTAACAACAGAAAACGCTTCTCCCTCTGCCATTTCCTGGGATGGGCAGTGTGGATTTCTCAGAGCATCACAACCATCCAGCACCACTGATTCCCTCAGCCACCAACCACTCTCCCATCCTTCTATTTCAGAAGCTGATCGGGGCTGGAAGCCTCTAAATTCTCCTTCCAGTAGATCCCAGCTAGTCACCTTGACAGTTTCTTGGAGGACATGGTATCAAGCTCTGCGCAGTGGCACTTGCCTCTAATCCTAGTGGCTTAGGAGGCTGAGGCAGGAGGATCGTGAGTTCAGAGCCAGCTTCAGCAAAAGCGAGGTACTAAGCATCTCAGTGAGACCCTGTCTCTAAATAAAACACAAAATAGGGCTGAGGATGTGGCTCAGTGGTCAAGTGCCCATGAGTTCAAACCTCAGTACCCCCCCCCCCAAAAAAAAAGGCTCTGGAGAAAATAAAGTGGTAAAAATAGTGGCAGAGGCATGATTCCCATCATAAGAAGCTGTTTATTGAAAGGAAATCTTACTTGGAGGTAGCCACAATAAGAACATCTCTTCCCCGTGACAACCAAAAGCAACCAAACCATACCCAAAAGCAAAAAACCAACAGAATAAGCCAATCGGCATGATAGAATGACACTTTGAAGCAGGGAAAAATATAATAGATATATGGTGATTGTCTCAACATTGCATTTGGCCACATATTTGTTTTTACATAAAATATTTTCTTTCAGCTAGCTAAAGAAAACCTTGAGCAGTTAGTTATTAAAGCAAGAGACAAAGAATATGTATATATAATAAAATCAAAGAATGATAGTATATTCACACTGGGAAGGACCTGGGTCCTAATCCTCATCTTGTCCCAGGCAGTACCCTGTTAAGGTCATGAGTAATGAGATGAGCTGGGACTTGGGGGAGAAAAACCTCCCTAAACCTCAGTCCAGTCAATCCTCTCAGTGGCTTCCCAGTCTGCTATACAGCATGTCAACTCCATTGCAGCACAGGAGCGTGCAATTGCTAACGTGTTCAGAGGCCTCTTTTTAGGGTGGTAATGTGTGTGTTTTGAATGGTGGCTTCTCTTCTCTTCAGGGGCACTTTTGCTTCTTGTTGCCAGCCTCACAGTTACCAGAAAGAATAAAACAGAATGAGGAGCAAATCAGATGCTCCCTCCCCAAGTTCTTGGGTTTGCTGACAAGAGTTCAGAGTAGGCGGAGGCATTTCTGGCAGGCTCATTGGCAACTGTATACTAACAGCAAAAGCAGCAGAGAAAGGAAGACCACTTTGAGTATGACTTCAGACTGCCACATCCCCAAGAAGACAGAAGGATCTGGGGCTGGCACAGAGGTGCTCAGCCCTGTGTCAGCTTGACTGTTGCCAATTGCCCTCTTCCCCGAGCTCCAGGAGGGGAGGATTTCTAGTTACTGCTGAGGTCCCAGGGCCAAGGACTGCACCTATGTATCACAGGTGCCCAGGACTTGTTTGCTAGATGGCTTAATGGCTAAAAGGAAGAATCTGTCCACACCTAGAGGGTAAGTAGAGGCAAGAATCACCCCCAGCCATGGTGAGGGGACAGTGACCCTGGAGGTGGAGAAGGGCGTGGCTCTCTGGCTCCAGACACTCATCCTTCAACTGGGCATCACTCTGAACCCTGCTGTGTGGGCTCTGTGACTTGCCCCAGACCTCACCCATTCCCTGTCACTGCTTGCTAGAGGTTGGAAGGAGCCCTCCAGTTTGAATATCATGTCCTTCTTTCCTCCCTCCTTGACATCTATCTGAATTCCAGCTCAACCTACCTCTTGTCTACACATGCTCCAGCTTTCAAGAACTTCTGTCGTCTTCACGCTCACCCCACACCCACACCCCATCTCTCCCTTCCTCCAGGGCTTTACTGGATGCCTCCAGCCTTATCCTTTCACTTAAGCCCGGGAACTCCATCTCCCTGTGTCCTGCTGTTTTCCGCATCTCAGGCCCAAGAGCAGAGCATGGAGGCCTGGAGTGGGGGGAGGGAAGAATGGACCAAAGAGACCGGACAACAGGGCCCCATCCTTATAGAAACCACGCCACTTGTTAAAAACCGTGCATACAAGTCTCCCCTCCCCACCTGTATAAAAGAAAGTCGCGACTGGGAACTGGTCTTAGCATTGTTCAGAAATTATAATTTTAGATAAAATAAGCAGCCAAGACCATAGGTACAGCCTATAGATAAGCGACCTTCTGTCAGCAAGCTGTTACCCAGATCGCCTGAACACTGACTCCCAGTACTGAGTATCCACTGCCACTATGTCAATTCCTTTTGTCCACCTCTGATTTTAAAAATGGTCTTCCTTCCCCCCTCTCTCTACTCTTTAATACTTAAAATATGAAGCTACTAGATTTTAAGAAAGAATACTCAATATAGTGTGTGAACTTTACAAATAAGCCACCCTACAAAGGCTCTGGCATATTCCAAAATGGAACAGCAGCAGTCTGTCGGAAGGTCTGGTTAAAATATGTACAGCCTACATATCACTTCCTCATCTGCACAGTGACTGTTAATAATAACTAGAATTTTCGACCCTTTCTCTTGGCAGGGGAGAGGAGGGCAAAAGCAGCCAATGAAAATGGCCATGGAAAATGGCTGTGCAGATAGGACTTCAGCCTATCAAATTATATTTTTGAAAATGCCCCAGTGGGTGCTGGCTCCTATTCTTCATTTTATTTATTTATTTAGTTTATTTTTTAGTGGTGCTGGGGATTGAACCCAGGGCCTTGTGCATGCAAGGCAAGCACTCTACCAACTGAGCTATATTCCCAGCCCCTAGTCCTCATTTTAAATTGCAATAACTCCCTAAGATCCAAGAGCTATTGGACTATGGAGAGACCCTAGGGAGGAATGTAAGGTTGAGGAACCAGCACACAGTGTGAAGGGGAGGCAGTGGGTCTCAACTTGAGGCACATTCCCTTCTGCTTTGGATGGCTGCAGCGTCTGTTCAGAAGGACGGGTCACTTCAGCCCTGGAAGTGGACTCAGATCTGGCTGGTAGCAGTGCTGTCCTTGGGAAGGGAGTAGCTCAGTGGTGCCTCATAGAGGCTTCCCCCATCGGTGCTGAGGTCATCATCGTCATCCATGTCATCCAGCACTTTACTGGGCAGCTTCTTAAGTCTGCTGAAACAATAAAGGTCATGTTTCCTGGCCCTGGTTAGGACTCATCTCTAATTTGGAGATGGAGGAAGGTCTTGGGTTCCTGTTCTCCCCAGACTGTGCACATGAACTGCTCTGCACCTCAGTTCCTTCAGCACCAGGCAACAAACTGCCCACCTCTCACTACCAGAAATGATGTTGGTAGGCTGGGCCAAGATTGGTAGTATTGATTCTTCCTTCTGTCCAACTCCAATATGGCTTGGCAGGGCACTGTAATTGACCTTGTCTTAATATTTTAAAAAATTTCATACCTTATTCATCAGATCATAGGCAATATTTTTTTCAAATATTGCATTAAAATGTTATTTTGGTTACCGAGATTTTGGGTGCCTCTTAAATGTTGCACCCTGATGCTGACCTTAGGGCCAGTTTCCCAGTGAAAAGGCCCCGTGTTACAGGATTCTAAATAGGCAAGAGCCTTCTGTCCATTTATGAGAACTACCTGAGTAACTGGCACACAGCCCCCAGGCCTAATCAGTCTCCAAGAAAAGCCAGCTCTATAGATGAGTATGTACCTGCCCTCAGCCCCTGCCCTCAATGCTGTAGGCACGAATCCTGGGTTCGGGAAAGCAACCCACCCTGCCCTCTCTGCCCTCATCCTTAGAACTTCAGGAGAGCAGCTTCGAAGACTCCAATCTTCCATGAGATAAACAGGCTGGTCCAAGAACTGTCTGTCCATGTTGGTGAGAGCTAGTCTAACCTCTGAGCCTCAGCGTCCCTTTATGGTGGACAGGAGTCATACCTGCCCAGCTGACACTGAAGCACTGGTATAAGGATGACATGTGGAACCTTACTGAACATGTGGAATGACAAATGCGACAAAGTTGCTCTCATTTCTAGGATAGGATGACCCCAAAAGCTAGCAATAAGAAATTGGCTTGGGACAACAGGAATGAGAATGTTCTGAAAGCTTCAAGTGCTTCTCAAATGTGGGGGGTCGAGGTGAGGGGGTATCGGCCACCATAGACCACCACTTTTACCTACCTTAAGTCCTTCTTCATGGAATTGAGCTGCCCCTGCAGCTGCTCATTCACATCTATCTGCTCCTCCAGCTCCCTCTGCAGCTTCTTCTTAGAACTTTCCAGTCTGTCGATTTCCTCCTCAGCCGCCTCTACCTGTCGCTTCATTGCTTTCAAGCGCAAGCTCAGCTGCATCGGGAGAGAGGGCAGGTTAAGGGCTGGTGGAAGGCCCAACCCAGCTAGGATGGAGAAGAGCTCCAGCAGGAGATGCCAGGGGCCTGGACACCTCCTCCTCAGGCAACCAGTCACATTGAAAAAGAGCATACTTTTTGAAAACCAAGTTTAGGGTTTGAATTTTACTGAAATCCCCTACTTAGGTAAGCTTTAAGTCTCCATTCTGTGATGTAAGTCAAGAGGAGGAATCAGCCCCATTAAGTCCAGGAGTCTGGCCTCCTCCTGTTTCCCCTGCCTCAGAAACAGAATCTCATCTGAGAACAACAATGTAGAGGCTCCTTCACCTGGTCTTTCTGATCAGTCAGCGACAGGTGCTCATCGTCCACCTGCATCACCAGCTCCTTCACTTTCCGCTCCAGCCTTCGATTGCTGAGCTGTAGGCTGGCCCGATCCCTGGAAGAGCATGGGAGGCAGAACTGAGCACCCTCTCATTTTCAGCCCTGTAGGAAGCCCAGGCTGCAGAGGAGGGGACACTCTAGCCAGGGGAACTTAGGGTCGAGCTAGAGATTGGGGAAATATACAATTATACAGGAGGAAGGACCACTCTTTTGACAAAGAAATGAGACTCTAAGAAGGGGCATGACTTGTCAAAGGTGGCAAGGCCAGGGAAGGGCTGAGATGGCCTGTCCCAAGTTCTCCCACTCCTAAGCTCTTAACTTTGTAAGGCAAAGAGTTATATGGACTGCTGGCATTTTGGGTCCACTCCAGGCTGCTCCCTAAAAGTCCTCCTAAAGCATATACACATGTATGTGTACTGAAGGAAAGTGAGGGGCCATGAGGAAGAACTAAGGCTGGCCAAGTGCATCCTGGTGCTGGTCCTCTGGCTATGAACAAGAGCTGCAGAGAAGAGTGGCAACCTGATCTCACATCCCTCATCTCTGCTTGGATGCACCTGGTCCTCAGGGCCGAGTCAGCCCCCTGACCTCCAATCTGACTCAAATTCAGTTGCTGTGAGGCAGCCTGTTTCATTTAGGGGTTAGAGAAAGAAACAGAAAGCACAGTGGAAACGCTGCGGTCCTAGGATAGAGATATACGTTTTGGTCCAGCTAGCTGTGCTACCCAAGTCACTCACTCTGATGGTTTAGCTTTCTCACCTGTAACATGGAAACAATAGCAGCAAAGTTGTACTTGTTCTGGCTTCTATTTGAGCTAATGAGGATGGGAAGAGATACCTGGCATGCAAGCACTCTAATGGGGTGACCATAGCCCACCAGGGCCTCTACCCCTCCCAGGCTCACCTCTCCTCACTCTCCAGACGGTCCTCCAGTTCCGCGATCCTGGCCTCCATCTGCACCACTAGCCCTTCTTTATTGGGCCTGTAAGAACCTTCCAGGTGGATAATCCGACTCTTCAAGTCCTTGTTCTGGAATCAGACAGGGAGATTGTGAGGGGCTGTGTGTGTGCCATGCTCTCTGAGCAAAGCAGAATATCAGATGGAGCCAGGTATTTGGGTGGTGTCCATGCTAGCACACACCAGGATGCAGGGCCTGGGGAGCCCAGAGATGGTTGCAGAGAATACCCTTGACCTCGAGATTTAGATGGTCAAAGGAAGAGAGTGTAACATCTCCCTTTGGAGCCTAAATGGAGTTGTTTGGCAGGTTCTCAGATTTCCATGCCTCACACAGACTTGGGCTTTTACAGACCTCTGGGGGTGGCCAAATATCCTAGCCCAAAACCATGGAGTAGGAGGTAGAAGCTCCTGGGGCCAGCTGCCCTCACCTGTCTCTCCAGGGAAATCTTGTCACACTCCAAGTCTTGCTTCACAGCTCTCTCCTGAAGTAGCTCATTCCTCATCTGCTCCATCTACAACAAGCAGAGCAAATGCCCAGAGGTTAAAGAAATGGTCCCACAGACTCTATGCTGAAATGGTTCCCAGGTACTGACTTCCAACAACCCAGTCAAGTCTCTTTATGAAGGAGGCTGACTTAAAGGGGACCTCTGCTCTTACGTACAGGATCTATTTCTTATGTGTTCTTGGCTTCTTAATGATAAGAATAACAATAACCATCATAGCTAACCCAGCTGTTATAGGTTGAATCATCTCCCCAACCTCCAAAAACATACACTAACACAGTTACCCTTTGGTAGTTCTGATGTGACCTTAATTGGAAAGAGGGTCCTTACAGAAGTGATCAAGTTAAAAAGAGATAGTGACATGACTGGTGTCCCTTAGAAAATGCAGGGAGTCTGGATGCCAAGACAAATAAATGTTCACAGAGGGATGCCTGCCACATTAAGACAAAGATCCAGGGAGAGTGCCCTCTCGTGATGGAAGACTGCAGTGATGGATCTACAGTCCAAGAAGTGTCAGAGATTACCTGCAAAACACTGGACACAAGGGAGGCAGCAAAGGAAGGATTCCTGCAGGTCTGAGGGTCTGCCAACAGTCTGATTTCAGATTTATGGCCTCTAGAACTGTGAGACAATGCTGCTTTGTTCTAAGCCACCCACTTTGTTACAGTAGCCCTAGGAAACTTGATACATGTGCTTAGACTCCATGACTGCACCAGTATCCTATGACATTCCCCCAAAACCCTGAGAAGCAGGTAATGTTATCTCTGCTGAGGACATTAGGGTAAGGGTCAGTTTATCACTTGGAGGGGGACTAACTGCCGAGTATCCCTGGGACTGAGGATTTCTCAGGACACGGGACTTTCAATGCTAAGATGGCGCAAGTCCCAGGCAAACCAGGATGAGTTAGTCATTTGACTTACCCAAGATCTACAGAAGTGGGACTAGAGAGGAAAGAGTATCCACCTGAGCTCTTGCACTGCATCATAAGACTTCAGAAAGGGCTTCCTTTCTCTTTCCAGAAAGGGAAGTCAGAACCTGGGGCAGCTCCAGGCCCTGACTAAAAGCTATGAAACCATCTTCTATACTGGTAGGAGAGGCGAGTGCCTCTCTGAGCAGTATGGGGAAGAAAGCCTCTCTCCTGTCAGCATCTCCTCTCCTCAGTGCTAGGGTGCCTCAGCAGGAGTGAGGCTCAGTATCAGAGTAGAGGTCCCAGAACTAACCAGCAGAGGGCACTCTCAAGAAGGCAGGAGAACTCAGGTGAGCCAGTACAATAAAATCACCCATTCCTTAAGGACGAGAAACAAATGCTGGGATCCAACGTGGCTAAGAGAGGCACATAAAAGTTCCTGAACCACAGGCCCCGTGGAGCATTTGAAATAGGCTCACCTGGCCGCAAGTTGAGTTTTTGCCATCTGTGCAAGCACCCTGATGAGAGAGAGAGGCTCACCTTCCCCACCATCTCCCCCAGGGAGCAAGAACTGTAGGTCACGGGAATGATAAGAGGAGACACCACCATACTGGGCCAGGCTTGCATTTGCCGCTTCATCCCCATTGTCCTGACTGTGGCGTGTTCACAGAAGGACTAGCAGCAAGGTGTGGCAAGCAGTGAGGCTGGCAGGACAGGCAGGGCCAGACATGGAGGCCTCAGATACCTCCCACCGAGGTCCCAGTTTCCTCCTGAAGTATCTTTATATTAAAACAAAAATGAAATTTGCACTTTTGAACTCCTCACTAGCAGCCTTCTAAGTCGTGAGGGTTCCAAATTTTACAACAGAGGAAACTGAGGCCCAGAGAGGTTGTAGAAGCAACTACAGGCAGCCAGACTAGAATCCAGGACAAGCTGGTTCACTGTCCACTCCTTCACCTGTTCTGCCTCTCTGGACCAAGTAAAAAGAATCCACGTGAGTTCAAATACAACCATAACAAGCCAAGACACAGGCAGGGAGCAAAGGTGGCTGAACAGAAGTGTCCTGTGCTCGACTCAGCCACAGAGGAGAGTCAGGGCAGCAAAGGAAAAATAGTATTTTGAGGAGAATGAGAGAGGGTGAACTCCAGAAATTAGCAAAGATGTGGTAGGGATCCTAAGCAGCACAAAAAGAGAGAGAGAGAAAGGCAACCTAGAGAAATGAATAAAGCAATTGAGACTGCAACCCCTGCTCCCCAACTGGGGGTTGGGAACCCAACACTGCTGGCAAAAGGTAAGCTGGAAAATGCCAGGGACCTCCATCACAGCAGCAGACTGGTTATCCTAACTGCAGGAGAAATCATGGCTCTGGCAAGCTTTAAATCTAGTTTAGGGAGCTAGCTGGCTTAAAGGGACTCTGCTGATCCAAAGAAGGTTCTCACTGTAGATTTCTCCCAACAGTCACTGCTACATGTCAAATACTTAACCCTCCACAAGCCTTGAGCCAATGTGTGCCCACCTCACTGGGTAGAAGACAGCTTCCTCAGAATCCTGCAGCTTCAGGACCGGTGGCTACCATTGTCATAAGCCTAAGTCCCACCTAAATTTGGCTTGCAGGAGATAAGGAAGGTCTTCTTTCTAGCCCACATTACCTGCACATGCCCTGGAAGACCTATGGAACATCTCCATAGCCCACAGACTTCAGACCATAGTTATTGGTACCCAAAGCCCTGGTAACACTTGTTTGTCCCCTGAGACCTACAGAAGGTAACATCTGGGTCCCACAGCTCCACAAAATCAGCTAACAGTGCTACAAGCCCCAGTACCAACTGCAATTGCTCTATGTGACCATGGGAAGGTCCTCTTTGTGTTCCAAAACCTCAATCCCACATTTTCCAGTGCCATAGACCTAGTAGCATCTGTGTTCATCTGGAGAGACCCAGGAAAGGCCATGTCCCACGGCTCTAGCACTCTCTTGCATCCCCTAACAGTCCTGAGGAAGGTCTCCTTAACACCTGGTGGCACAGGAATCATGACTCCTGGTGCGAAAACCCTTGGAGTCCACTGTGCTTATCCTGAGAGATCTGGAGACAGTCCTCTCCATAGCCCACACTGCTGAGACTGTAGCAGCTGCTGCCCCCAATCCCAGTGCCATCAGGGCTCAAATCTGACACACGCCTTTGGAAGACTAAATCCACTGCAAATTCATACAACTGTTGCAGTTTAGACTAATGAAGCATCAGATATGAAAAACAAATCACACAGAGTGTTTTTGAGTTCCCCTACAGCCAAACCACCTATCTGAGAAACTATATCCTATCTAAATGAATAAAATCTTTTCCTACAAAAGCTACTTCATAAAATTGGGAGAAACAAACACTACACAGGATGTGCAGATATCAATGTAAGGACACAGAATCATGGAAAGGAATATAACACTTCCAAAAGACAATAATTCTCCAGAAATAGATCTCAATTTGAAGGAAATCTTTAAATTGCAGCAGGAATTAATCTGTCTAAACACAGTCCAGTTCCTGATGACTTCACTGTCGAAGTCAACAAAACATTTAAAGAACTATTCCAATTCTTATAAAATTATTCCAAAGAAAAATTAAAATGGACTAGGCAACAAAACTAAAAATAGACAAAATGGGATTATATCAAACTAAGAAGCTTTTGTATAGCAAAGGAAATAATCAACAGAACAAAGAGACAACCTACAGAATGGGAGCAAATATTTGCAAACTATTCTTCTAACAAGGGACTGATATCCAGAAGAAAGAACTCAAAAAACTGAACAACAATGGCTGGTATTGTGGCTCAGTGGTAGAGCGCTTGCCTCATATGCATGAGGTACTGGGCTCGATCCTCAGCACCACATAAAAATAAATAAAGATAATTGTGTTCATCTACAAAAATATATATGTATATTAAAAAAAACTGAACACCAAATATATGTATACATACACACACACACATATGAACACCAAATATATATATATTATACATCATATGTACCACACATATCTATATATCTCCAATTCAAACATGGGCTAAACAACTATAGACACTTTTTAGAAGGAGGCACAAATGGCCAACAAGTACTACAAAACCCTGCTGTCTCATTTATCATCAGAGAAATGCATAACAAAACTATAGCAAGATATCATCTCATCCAGTTAGTTTGGCTATCAAACCAAATAAATGCTGGCAGATAAAAGAGGAATTCTGGTACACTGTTAATGGGAATGTCAATTAGTATAGCTATCATAGAATATAGAGATTTCTCAAAAAACTAAAAAAAATCACAGTATACTCCAGCAATTCCATGGTTGGGTATACCCTAGAGGAGAAATAGTTGTACCAAAAAGATATCTGGACTCTCACATTTATTGCAGTACTATTCATAGTAGCTAAAATATGGGGTCCCTCAAATGCCTTTAGTGAGTGAATGGATAAAGAAAATGTGGCATATTTAAACAATGGAATACTATTCAGCCATAAAAAGAACGAAATCCCGTCATTTATAACAACATGGATGGAACTGGAGGTCATTACGTTAAGTGAAATAAGCCAGACACAGAACAACACGTCCCATGTGTTCTCATACATTTGTGGAAACCAATGAGTCAAAGTGGAGTAGAGGTCACTAGGTAAGGGAAGAAACAAGGGAAGAGAGAAGTACTATAAAGGGCACCAAAACAGAGAGGAGGAACTACTTCTGGTTCTTCTTCAGCACAGTACTGGCTACAACAATAGGAGATATTTCAAAATGACTAGAAGGGTTTGAAAATCCCCCACACAACAATGATTAATGGTCGAAGAGCTAGAAATGCTTATGACCCCAATTTGCTTTCTACGCATTGTGTGCATGTATCGAATGACCATAATGTATCCCGGAAGGATGTACAAATATGTCTCAAACAAAAACAATAATAAAAGAAAGAACCAAGGCAGGGGAGGCCATCCAGTTTCCTTAGGGCATCTTGTAGAGAGCAAGGAAAAAATGCCAGTAATGCAAAGGCTCAGCAGGCAGCTCCCGGAACACTCCACCCAGGCCACTCCATTCCACTTGCCCCAGAGTCCTCGAGAATCACATGCTGCAGAGAAGGCACTGGAACAGTTCCTGTAACTGCTTATGAGCACAAAGTCCACAGCTAACGAATGCAGGCTCACAGCCCCCCCTCTGAACAGTTTCTGCACCAGCTGACGAAACCCACACAAGGAGGTTATCAAAACAGCCCAGCCATGGGACTGTGGATGTGCTTCCCCCCGGGAAAGCCAGTCTAATCGTGGCCTTGGGGCCCAATCCCACACTTCAGTAAGGACAGGTTACACCTTTCACAAAAATGTAGTGGGAAGCGATTATACAAACGAGCACTGGCCCCCCTTCTCTCCATTGCTCTGCCATCCACCTGAGCATGACCTTCCCTCTGGGAAACTGGCTCCTTGTCCCTAAACAAGGAACTGAAACAAGATGGTTCATGAGGACCCTTCCAGCTGATCAGAGGAAAGAGTCTCATTGTGGTCCTATAGGTCAGGGGACCAGATGGGAGGTACTAAGAGCCCCCCTCAAGCCAGGTATTGGGCCACTAAGTCCATGTCTGAGCCCGTGAATTCTCCTTCCAGCTGATCTGTGACATGATGTTGGGTTTCTCTTCTATCCTCAGGTTGCTGTGTGGTACCCCTTCTGAAGAAGCCAGAAGACCCTGTCTTAGGCAGAGTAACCACCCTCTCTTGCCTTTGGGAGTTCCCCCTATAGCGGGGAGGAAGTAAAAATATACCTTGTCAAGGTGACAGTGAGTGGGTGTTTATAAATGCAGAGGGGCAGTCACAGAATGATCAAGTGGGTCATTCATAATTCAAACAATACCATTGGTCTCATATAGACATTGTGACAAAAAGACCCACACGGTGCCTGTCGTCATCACAGACTCCTCTGGAACTACAGCAGGGATGGAGGTGAACATCCGGAGGGCTGGAGAGCAGCAGGAGTGTGCAACAGAGAAACCCTGCACCTATCAGCAGGTGAGGGTCAGATGTCGTGGAGGAGGGACAGTTACAGATGGACAGCCAGAAGGCAGTGTGAGCAGGAGAGCAGCAGGGCAGGGTCCAGGCAGTGGAGTCAGCACAAGAGCGGGGAGGCAACTTTCTCCAAACCAGCGGAAAAACAGAAGGAGCCAGGGCTCAGGGGAGTGCAGACTCCTGTAGGCCAGAAGGAAAGTCAAAGGCAAGAAAGCGAGCAAAGAAGTTATTTTCCTAAAATGAAGGAATAAGGAGACTTAGATGGTAGATAGAGAATGATATTTAGAAATCAAGTTGTGCAGTGTGAGGTCAAAAAACACCAAAAGAAAAAAGTCCAGCAGATCAGAGGAAAGAGTCTCATTGTGACCCTATAGTTCAGGGAACCAGATGGGAAGTACTAAGAGCACCCCCAAGCCAGGTATTGGGCCACTGCGTCCACATCTGAGCCCATGAATTCTCCTAGAAACTGCGGCACATTTTACCGCCCTATCTTTCCAAAGGGATGATCAGAAACGTGCCTGAGTCAGAGGGAATTGGAAGCAGTTTGGGAATTCTAACCCAGGTTTTCTTACTAAAATTCTATGTTCCTTTCCCCCCACCCCTTCCCATAATCTCTCAATAAATGGGGAAAATTCTAGTAAGGACTTTGGAACCCCAAAGAAAGTATCTACAGTGTAGTGAGGCAGTGTGTGTCCTGAGGGGATTGAGGATTGCCATGGTCACTCAGCTGGGGGCTCCAGACAAATTCACAGCTTAAAGCAGGAGCCACTGGCCACAGTTGCTCCCTCATTACCAGCAGCTGGGAAATGTGCATCCCACTAGGAAACAGACCTCCCTGCACAGAGAGCTCTGAGCACGGCAGCATCCCCAAGGGTCTCCACAAGTTCACGCCCTCCCTGGAGAGCCCCAAGCAAATGGTGACTCTCCAAAGGAAAAGAGAAAACAAAACAGTCATTATTCATAGTCCACCACATCCTCTCAAAAGATGGGTATTAAAATGAAAGTGTAAAATAAATCAGATTGGAGAACAGGAAGGAGTAAAATTCCAACCATAAAACTGAACAGTTACTGTGATGAGGCAGTTGATTTTTCTTAAATCTTTTTGCAAACATGATGGGCTTCCTTCCATTCTTCAAAAAGGACAGTCTGTCACTACATTCTAAAATAAATCCACTATGTGGAGCCTTATGCAAGGAATTCTACAAGGTTTTGTGGACAACACCCCAAGAAGGATGGCCTCACTGCAAACCCAGAAGTATTCTAGCAGTAGCTGCTTGTGGCTGTGCCTCTCAATACAGGAATCTCTAAGACTGGGTCCAACTTGGATCAGTTTTCTTACCATGTCCATATGGGTAAAATGAAAAGCACCTGGCCTGGGTTGGTCAGCCTCCTCCTTAGGGCCAGGGAAATTTCTATATATGAGCTTAGTGCTTTACACGCTATTTACAACTATATTATATAGACAGAAATGTTCCAGTCAAATTAAAAACAGAACAGGAGCAGAGGCAAAGTTTATCACAGCTGGATTGAAAGAATGCTGAACTCTGAACATTTAGATCAGAAAAATAACGGTATCAGATTCCTGTGGGCTTTACGTCAGCAATACCCATGACCAGAGCCTGCTCTCAGGATTAAAAGCAGCTGCCTTTTGGGTTATGAAAAGCTAAAGATATTTATGATTGCTAATAACAATATTTAACCCCATTGCCTGTGTTTATCATTGGACTGTGAAGAGCCTGGCAGGCCTAGACTCCTGGACTAGATTTAAAAATCACAATCACAAGAAAATTATTATAAATTAACTGTACATGTCAAGTTTTAGAGCAGCCAATATAATAAAAGGCAGTTCTGAGCCTTGGATCATTTTAACTAAAAGAAAAAGAAGAAACCTCACTTTGATCTTTCACTCGCTTCCTGTCTAGGAGACCCACAGTCTAAATTATTGGCAGTGGCAGCCACTGAGGAGCAGGTGTGAACTGGCCACTGAGGAGCAGTTCCCAAAAGTGACTGCAGATGCCTGCAGCTTTATCCACTGGGATTTGGTTGCAGCTCAGGCAACAAGGCAATCTTGCTCAGCCCCTAGAAAGATAGTGAAGCTACCCGAAGTTCGAGTTGGTATTTTTCCTCAGCCTGACAGCTGCTTGGGCTGGATGAGTCATCTTTCCACCGGGCTAGGTGATCCTGGCTTCCATGGCCAAGAGAACACCTCTGATTTAGGCTCAGCCTTGCTAACTGTTTGCACTTAGCCACCAGCCAGCACAACAATGCCCACTGAACCAGAACACCAGCTGGCCTGACACATTTAAAACACCAAGCTGGCTATTTGAATCCTGTACTCATAACAAAAGTCACAGGATAATCAGGTGAACTTAAATCCTCACCTATCTGAAAAAACACCATGACACTAGCACTGTGGTGCACACCTGCAATGCCAGTGACTTGGGAGTCTGAGGAAAGAGGATGCAAATTTGAGGCCAACCTCAGAAACTTAGCAAGGCCCTGTCACAAAATTTAAAAAAAAAAGGACTGGGGATGTAGCTCAGTGGTAAAGTGCCCCTGAGTTCAATCCCCAGTACCAAAAAGTAAGAAACACCATGACATTATTTTTAACTTGGGAGCAGAGGTCCAAATGTACTTGTGGAGGAATGGAGGGCTCTTTAAAACCCTTACATAGACTGATAACAGGGATAGAGTCAAGTTGCAGCCCTACCTCTTATAAGCCCTGTGATCATAGATAGTCATTGTACCTTGTAAGCTCTGAAAACAATGAGAAAGCATGTGAGAGACACGGCACAGCAACTGGCATGCAGACAACCCTTGGTATGGATGGCAATCACTATAAATGGAAACATGGTTTTTGGAGCAAGGAGAGGAAAAGCGATTTCCTAAGATTTAAACTAGTTAAATACCTATTACTAAATTGAATTCTCCTTCAACTTCTAAATCCATTAGAAACCTTTTTGTCTATGGTGAAACTACATTTGGGTATGAAAATGGACATTCCTCACCTCTGTTGTATAAAAGATATCACTTTGTCAAATCCAAATATATCCCTTCTCTTCCCTATCAACCAGATACAAAAACAAAGAGTCCAAGCCTCTGAAAAGTTTCAAAAACTTTTCTCTCAATTAGGATTCCCTGAGTTCGTCAGTCTGAATCATAGGTCCTGAGCATGTATGGGGGAAGAAAGACTTCAGAAAAGTTTGGAACTTAATGGTAGCAGCAGGTACTAAGTGTCAAATATATATACATAAGGAAGAGAAAAAAAAGCAGATGCACAGAAAGGGTGAAGGGCTTGATCTCAATGCGTTTCTTCCCTGGGAATGGCCCAGTTGAGGCCCCCTCCCTGTCTCCTGTCCTTACCCCAGCTCCTGCTACATTCATCTCCCAGAACCCTGTATGCTTCACTGTTCTACTGAACAACTTCGATGGGTACCCACTGCCTTCAGGATGGGGCCATTCAAAAGCCTTAATCTGCTTTCCCTAACTAATCTCTTTTCCTTCTCCTACAGAAACCAGAACACATCTGTCCAGTCACAGCTCCTCAGCATGCTATGTCTATTCTTATCTCCCATCTTTGGTTCCTGTCACTCATTCAATCTCATGTTCCATTTCCCCTCCTCTGAGTTGGTCTCAGTTTTTCCCTTTCTTCAAAGCTGATTCGAGGTTAAGCTTAACTCTGCTTGGGTCCCCCTTGCTACGATGGTCTTCCCCTCATTAGCTGCTCACGTCCTTCACTTGGCGTTTAGCATCTGCTACATCTTACTGTTTTCCATTTGTTAAATCTGGTATACTTCCTTATACAAAGCTTAGCACCTCGAGGCTGGGGCCATAGCTCAGTGGTAGAACACTTGCCTTGCAAGTGTGAGGCACTGGGTTCGATCCTCAGCACTACATAAAAAATAAATAAAGCTATTGTGTCTATCTACAACTAAAAATTTTTTTTTTAAAAAAAAAGCTTAGCACCTCAAGAACAGGGACAATTTAGAAGGTAATTTTGTAGCTTTTCCACAATGCTATTCCCACAGTAAGTATTCGTCACATTTTACAAGCATTAGTAGATAGAATGCTGTCTTTGGAATCAAGAGAACTAAGGCTAACTCTGAAGCTAACTGCTGCATGACTCTGGCCAAACCACTGGGTGGCTCAAGGCCTCAAATCTCTTATATGTTACTTGAGCAATCTGGAGAGTTGACTAAGATCCTTGCCGGATCTAAGCTTCCACCTGAGGGGTTGGCCATTCACCAGTACTGCTGGGAAACATTTTTCTGGCTTATTCACCTAAGTCCTAGCACTAAGACTAGGGGAAAGAATGGGAGGTGTTGGGAGGGAAGCAAAGATTCAGGGGAAGATCTTGAGAATTCAGAGTTTAAGTAGAGAAAGATATACTTTGTTAATTTAAGGAGAGCGAGATCCAAAATTTCCCATGCTTTCCCTTTCTGGTGCCTCTCAGCAGTTGGCTGGGATTCCAGGGCCAATGCTATCTATCAAGTTCAGGATAATAGGCACCATTTCCTGTTCCTTAAGAGCCAGCCCTTGTTAAGGGGTGTCACAGGGTCAGCATTTGGTGGGGCCAGGGGCAAGAGTCTCAGGTTCGCAACTTTCTCTTTTCTTGCTCTGATTCTGGCAGGAAAGCAGCAGGCATGTGGCCCTGGAAGTTAACCTCAGTGGACTGAAACGATTTCACAATGAGGGCCCAACTGTCTACACCCAAGGACTCTCTGCACAACCTTCACTCTAAGAGGCAGAAAATAAGCTTCGGATCAACCTCAGCTTTTAGCACTAAGTGCTTTCCAGTGAGGCAGGTGTTCAGTTAACACATTTCTCTACCCTGCCTCTCAGATCAGGAGCAGCCAAGGCCAGAAGCTCTGAGAACTCAGTGAAGACAAAGCACTTTATCTTGGGGATTTGGGTTTGGTTGTTTTACCAGTTCCTACATCAGTTTGAATCAGCTGCTCAGTTTCTCCATTTATAGCAAACCAGACTTTTTCCTCCATACCTCAGAATGCAATGAGAAGAAGGAGAAGAGGGAAAGAGCTAACAGGGTAGAGAGGCTATAGACCTTTGCAGAACTCATCTTTTTAGGTGTATCCTTTACATACAGGGGAAGTTAAAAGGTGAATTGGATACCTTGGGTTTTATTAAACTTTCTCGATGCATTTCAAGGTTAAAAATTAGAAAAGACTTCAGAAACTCCGGGATTAATGTTTATTTTATAGTTTTGAGAGGCTAGGGCTTCCCCAGAGCTCCCTTGGGCTAATGCAGGAGCAGGGCAGGGACTCCAGGCCAGAGCTCTTTCCTGTAACCCTATCTTCCTCTCTAGACAGACTTCAGGTTCTTGGCTTAGTGAAGATATTGTCAACATTGACCATATCAGAGAGCAATCCTCTTCCCCACAATCTAAGTGCTCGGCTCAAAGGGGAAGGAGGAGGCCAAAGTGACCCTAGACCAGGTACCTCATAGTCCGGGGCCAGCAGCTGTGCCAAGGAAGCCAACCTTGTTCTAATGTAAGTTTTGGTTTTGGTATAAAAAATGGGACTGGAAGTCTGCTTCAAGGGCCTGGGCATTGATAAGAAGCCACACTTTCCCACTACTCCTCCTCTTGGGCATAAGTCACAAGAAGAGTTGGCAAAACAAATTCATGGTCACTCTTCTGTCATTATGAATGCTTAGCAGATTCCAGAATGCCCTGTGGTAATGTGATCACTTAGCTAAGCTGTTAGGAACGCATAACAAAACATTGTTTATTCCAGTAAGAGATGCAGACTTCCCTAAGAACTTTAGGGGCCAAGTGTCAAGGTTGAGCCCTCTGTCTGGGCTTTGGTTTTCAGAAAACCTCTAAACCTCTGCAGCTTAAGCCTGAGCAGCTGCCACCACCCCCAAGTGCTGCAATGCCATTAGGGCAGCTCTGGAACCTACAGGCAGACCCTGGGCTCAGTGGGGTCTGGGCTGAGGAATGCCTTCCTTGTCAGGAGCACAGCAGCATGAGCATCACACTTCCTTACAAAGGACCCTGTCAGCACAGAAACAGGGCAGGTGGAAAAGAAGCCAGTGATCACATGCGCTTCTGAGCAGGGGTTGCCTGCTCCCCCTATCCCTAAACACCAACACCCCCCATTCTTGTCATCCTGAGCTGAGGTGATGCATATGAGTGAGCAGATGGGAGAACAGAAAGTACCCTCTTAGACAGGAAGATTTTCCCCAAATCACTTGCATTTCAGATTTTTAATTTTAACCTTTTATAAAATAATTTCCTAATCAATACTTGGCATCCTTCCAAGGTTTTTGGGTTAACTTTTTTTTATGCTAAACTTAGTAAAAAAAAAAAAAATCCTAGTCAAAATCCTAGTCTATGTACAATTTGTCTGGCAGCATTTTTAGGCACTAGGCATACAGTTAAACTGTCACTGGAAACACGTCCTATGAGAAGTTTCTACAGGCATCGTGGAAAGAAGGGTTGAGACTGAAGGGCAGATTTAAACAGCCACTCAGTGCTCTGAATCTTGCTCCAAAGTTTCGTGTTTTATCAGTCAAGTGGTTTGGGCATGCACTGAGAGCATAGAAACTACTTAACAGTGTCATCACTTTCTGGTGATAGGACCACTGTCCTCCAGCTCCACCATTCCAAGGGCATCACACAGTCACTCTGAACCTTAATCAAGAAACAGAAACAAAACCAAAATCCTTGGGACGACACTGAGGGTAGCTTGGGAAATCAGTGCAGTCACCTGCAGCATTAGAACAAGAACCATCCCAGACTGCCTAATGGTGCTGTTGTAAAGATCTCATGTTAAGTGAAACTCCTTTCAAAACTGCAAAAAGCGTTCACTTGGAAGGTACTGTTATTGCCGAGTGAATGCTTCGCAGGTGTACGTATTGCCACTCAGCTTGACAAGTGCCTAAAAGGTAACAACATGGAGTTTGCTTTCTATTGCGCCTAACATAGTACTGCTGCCACAGGTCACGCAATGGCTTGTTGAACCAAAAACCAAGTGCTTCAGTGCTAAGTACTCTGCCTATTCTACTAAATAGACCGTCATCCACAACCACTTGGGAAGCTTCTGCTTTCTGTCACTTATTCCCTGGCTCATTATGGTGAAGACTACTCAGTCTTCCATCATTTTCCATATGGCATGGACTTCCTCTCCTCGCTCTAATGAATCGTCAGGTTTAACCTCTCTCGTTTTCTTTGGCATACTGTACAGTACCTGTTCCCTGCTCCAGGTGATTCTCTCAGACAGCAAATCCGAGTTGTTTCTTTCTTCTTCTAGTTCCATCTCCAGTTGGGACACCTTGTCCTGAGAAAGGAATCATGCACAAGTTATTTCACTGGCATGGATTCAGATCAGAAGCAAGTACTGGACAGTGGGAGGAAAATCCCCAGGGCAAGTGAGAACTCAGTAGCATTAGGAATAGGAATAAGATAGGTCTATTTCTTAAACTTCACAAAGCAGATATTTTTAAAACCATGTGTTTTACTTTTGTAATATAAAATGTAATCATGCATGCTTAAAATACATAAAAGAAGAAAAAACTACCCCAAACCCTAATACAAAATCTAAAGATATTCTGGCATGTTTCCTTCAAGTCTTTTTTTCTCCCTATGAATCAACAATTTTAAACAGATCTACCTAAGCCATTTAGTTGCCTGTTAAAAATTAACATGGGAGCTGAGAAACCATCTCAGGCACATTTCTCTAAATAGTTAATGCTCAGGACAATGTTTTTCCTCCCTCCTGCTTAGAGTTTCCAAGAACCTTCCTCCTGCAAATATAGCAGCAGACTTCCACACCCGCCTCCCTTCTGGGAACCAGGCACTCCTGGCACTGTTCAGTTCCAAACCTGCCTTTGAATATGCAGAGCCAGTGGTGGCCAGTTCTGGTAAACTCATCATCGCATATGAATAATTTGTCTTCCATGCTGGCTTCTAATTTAATATCACTGAGTGTTAAGAGAGAAGCATTTCAAAGCAGTTTTGTGTATGAAAAGAGACTTCCAATGTGAACCAGCCCACCTAGCTCTGGGGGGTTGTGGAGTTTATGGCTGTGTTTCTTCTGACACTAGCAGATTAGTCATAGATCTGGGCAAACTCAAAGCCACACATACTAAAAAGCAATTGGTATTCCAAGTTTTTAAACGTGAGCCTGCAGCATTTGTGTATGAATATAATCTTTGCAATGGCCAAAGTTGATGGGCAAGGGATGGATAAATCTATAAGCATCAAAAATTAAACTCTCAGAACTCTTCTGAAGGGCCTCCTCTGGTACTGATCAAAACCTAAAGGGAAACTAGAAAGCTCTTTCCTAGAAACAGAGTCCCAAAAGCCAACTCTGGACAAAGGTGGGTCCTGCCCCAACTTGTCTATTTCTGCCTATTTTGCCTCTGTTTGTTTCAGTGTAGTCAGAAACCGAGGATCAATCCCCAAGGGCTGCATTTATATCCAACAGCCACCCGCATGTCTGAGTTTATAGAAAATGTCCATCACTGGGAGAACTCTCAAGTCCTGAGAATGAATTTGTTAAGTGCTAGTGAAGGACCAGGCAAGACATTCATCACAGCAAGACAGTCCTGCCAGCCATCTTGTAGGGAGGAAACATCCCTCCTAGACTGCCTTTCGTAGTGGCAAGGCCTTGAGAGCCGGTCGTTTTGTAATTAGTGGAGAAATCTCTAGAATGGTGCACAGGAGCAAATGAAGCTTAGCTATGCCATTGCCTCCATACCTTAAGTCAGCTAAAGGAAATGGTCTTTTTAGTCAGACTATAGAGGGAGATGATCCAACAACCCAATCATCAGCTAAGCCAGACTAGTGCAAGGTCCAGGCCAGGGCCCATCACGACAAAAGGTTCTTCCCCATTGCCTGAGGAGCTTCCATTTGCTTTTAACCAGGTTGCCTGAGCCCAGAGTAATCCGTTTCTAGCTAACTGGGTTGACCTTAGCTTGCCTTAAAATGACCTCCCCTACAGAGATCAGAACTAAGAGTTAGTAAAATAGAGCAATCTTATGAAAAAAGCAATAAAACCATAATCAGGTTATTCTGGTCTCTAAAAGAGGCCGATCTCATAAAATCTTTAATGGTTGAAACATCATTCCCTAGATATAAACTGCTAAGTCCCCTGGAGGCTCTAAAAAGTTATTTGTGTGTGTTTGCAAAGCTGAATCAGGAATTTCATTGATTTTGAATTTAAGTCATCTCTCCCTGGCCTTGAGCACTGTCTGTCTTTTATCAAAACCTTAACAATTTTAACTCTCCCCCAAAAGTCTGAGGCTTATTTTTTAGCCTATCTCTCTAAATTCCAGTGGGAGTATATATATGTGTGTGTGTGTGTGTGTGTGTGTTTCTGGTTTGGGCTTGGCTTTGTTCTTGAGGATTATTCTTTTTTAAAAGTTCAAGTGCACCAGCTTCAATGTTCTTCCTGTCATCCTCAGTGACTGTCCATAAGGAGATTCTGCTACTTCATTTACATTTTTCTAAAATGTTGCATTTTCAGCTTGTGAATATTTCAGCCCCAACTGGTGACCAGGTTGAGCTGTTTCTGAGAGTCTGTTTTATAAACAATGAATTGAGTCATAGTTTGCTGCTTGGCTCTGGCAAAACTAGATAATGTATGAGGGAAACAGACCAGCAGTGGATAGAGTATGTGGTGTGGCCAATGGCTGCTAATGATCTAGGGCACAGGAGATTTGGATCGAAGGCCCAGTGAGGCCCTTCTCTGGCCATGCAGCTGGCTTGTAGCTTTTGTAGTTGGGAGCACAACCCAAAGGAATAAGCTATCTGTGCCCTCAAGCACAGTCATCTAACCTCTTAGGGAATCTGTTCCATTTCCTCTTATCTAACCTCTTAGGGAATCTGTTCCATTAAGACACGACATTTAGACTAAACTGTGCCTGTCATTCCTGCTGGCTGGAACGTTCTGCAAGTCCATGAACTACCAGTTTCTCCATCAGATCAAGAAATGACCTTAACAACATCTGGCTGATGAACAGACTAGAACTGCACAACTTCCCAAAGGCTGAAGGGTGAGCAGACAGGCCGCTTTCCTGATAGCCTGACCTGGCTCTCCACCTCCCCAACTCCCTCCTGTGTGGCCCACAGACCTCCATCTGCTTAAGGAGTCTGCTGCGGTCGTCTTTGAGGTGACTCTTGGCCTCCAGTTCATACTCCAGGTCCTTCAGTGTCTGCTCCAGAAGCTGTCTTTTTGTGAGTGCTTCATCCTGAGCTCGCTGGTAGTCCCGTAACTCTTCCTCCATTGACCGCATCTAGGATGACAAGGAATGTATGTGTGTGGGGCGGGGGTACATGGAGAGCACAGTGACCCCATCAGATGCGGCTCATCCCAAAGCACAGAGAATCCAGTGAACTTCCACTTTATTAGCGATCAGAAGACCCTGAGCAGGTCCCACGTCCCTCTGGGTCTTAGATTCTTCTCCTGCAAAAAGAGGGCTTCCCAGCTAGAGTGACCCATTAGGTTATAAATTCAGTCTCTGACATATTGATTGGCATTTATTAAATAAAACAAAATATCAGTATGAGCAGATATTGTTTTGTGGTTATTCTGTACTGGATACTAATATATGTGTATGGACATACTGGTTCTAGGTTGCAATGCAGGACCTAGCTCTTCCTATGGGTCATGCTCAAAAATACTTGAGGGCCACCCAACTAGGTTAGTGCTCTCCAGAGAGTGATTCATTGCCCATCTGCATCAGCACCACTCAAAAGAGCGTTAAAGTTAGGGTAAAACAAAAGCTAAATTAATGACCTCAAAGCAACCCACAGGCACAAAATCTGACAATATAAACGTACGTTAGGTCATAGCCATGGCTTTACAGAAGAGAATGATCAGCTACCATAACTTACAGTGGTTTATTTCATCCACAAGATGGCACTAAATTAACAGTTTTGAAGAAAATGCAAGCGCCAAACCAGCTTGACTATCTAGGGCCAAAGTTGCCCGTTTGTAACTTCTCTGACTCTCCCCAGCGCAGACAGCCAACTCAGCACACAGCAGGTATTTCTTAATCACCTGGGTGGGCCGACTCATTGAAGCCCAAGGCTAGTTATTTTGTTCTCAAAGCCTTACCCTCCCAGAGATGGTACAGGGGGTAAAGGAAGGCACAGACTTTGGAATAGAATACATCAGGGTTTATGTCCTTCAGGGAGGGTATGGAAGTGAGTGGCAAATGCCACTACAGGATACGGAACACTCCTTTGGTGTTCAACATAGAAAAGTTGGGGAAGCCCCAAAAGTTTAGACTAGTCCAGGAAGATCAGTAGGAAAACTTTAGGAAATGTGTTTTTGGGGGGTTAACAGAGCACCTGATATTACTAGGCAAACAGCCCAGCCTCGATGAAAACATCTCCACCTATAGACCCTGGTCTGGATTTGGTGGTAATGGGCAGTGAAAGCAGAGAGTGAAAAGCATCCCCGGAAAAAGGGTAATGGACATCGTCTGGATACAGAGGGTTCACTATACTCCAGAGCACTCAGTCTCTCCATGACTCAATGTCTTCATCTGCAACAATGGAGCAATTATCAACCTACCTTATAGGGCTCTTATGAGAACCAAAGGAGATGAAACCCAAAAAGAACATGGGTTTGAGAGTCAGAGACAGGACAATATGTAGCCCGCATTTCCTTCTTGGCATCCTGCCTAACACCTCATGTGTCTTCCAATGCCCAACAGGTCCCCCCAGACCCCACTAGAGCTCTGTCATACTAAGAGTACTCGACAGGCATGCAGAGGAGAGTAACAGACTGAGCATCCCTAATCCAAAATGCTCTGAAATCCAAAACTAAAAAGGGAATTTTGAAGGTCAGATGTTCTGCATAGAAGTATTCAACTGGAAATTCTACACAAAAACTCTGAAATCTGGAACACTTCCATTCCCAAGAGTTTCGGGTAAGGGATACTCACCCTGTTTAGTGTTTGAAAATAATTTCTCTTGAATCAAAAGTAAGCAAATAACTTTTGAAACAAATGCTACCTTGTAAGTCGTTAAAGCCACCCTTTGCAAAACAATTCAGAAAATAAACTGTAGGTTGATGAACTCTAAATCTTAATTCCTAAGGATTATCTTCATCAGAACTTTTCTAGCTCCATGTCACAGACAGAATGGCAATATTGTCATATGTCCATTTCTCTCAAAAGAAAGACAGCAAGCACTATAGCACTATGTGACCCCAGGCACTTTTTTCAACCAAGAAGGACAGTGACCAGAGCTGAGGCTGAGTTTTCCAAGGATCACGAGTGACTTTGGCATCTTAAGGGTAGCACTTAACTATAGTTTCCTTTGAGAGTGACGAGCTATCAGTAACTTTCATGCAAATGGACATAGTATCTCCCACAGCTGTGCCACTGAGAAAATCTAGGAAGGACCATCTTTATTTTCATTGCAGAGAATCTTTTTATTTACTACTTTTATAAACAACAGTGGTTCCATCTGGCCTTAACTAATCTCTCTGAGCCTCAGTTTCCTTATCTAACTAGAGGATCTCTAAGTTTCCTTCCAACCCAAAGATTGTAGCCTGAAACACTACACAAAAAGCAAAGGGGACCACTTCGCTGAGGTCACTGTGACACTGTGATCTTTGAAAATAAAAACAGACCAGCTATTTGTTTGTGGTGTCCTAGCAAATATGCGAACCCCTCCACCCCTTTGCTATAGAAATGAGAACATGTTTAATGCCAGAGCTCTGTGATGTCAGGGCGCTGATTTCAGTTCTTACTGGGAGTCCTGTGTCATGTGACCTTGAGCCAGAGGGGCTTTGTTGTCAGAGTCCTCTCAGAAGTGTTCTGGAAGTCTAGAACAAATATCCATTGTTCTCTTACAGTTTCAGAGCTGACTCATGGGCAACTTTCCTTTGATGATCAAAGAAATTAAAAGTTTGTTTTTTAAAGAAAACTTGTTTTCCTGTGGAATCTTTGTGCTCTTAGTTCTACGTGAGAAAATAAGGTTTAGAACTAAAGAGAAACTAGCATTTATTAAGTGCTCAGGTGGTATAGGCCCTCTGCTATAGTCTCACATGTTCTCTCATTTTAATTACTAAGTCTCTAGTATTTTGTATATTTTTACAGAAGTAGCAACAGATGCTCAGAAAACTGGAGTAACTTGCTCAAGGCCATCCAGCTGGCAAGAAGCACAGCTAGAAATCAGCAACCCCTGAAGCCTCTAGCTTCCCATGAAAACAATTAAAAACATTACCTTAACTAATTAATTTATTTTATTTTATTTAGTTCTTCAGAGGCCAGGAATGAACAGTAATAACATTTGGATTTATTTGCTGTATCATTGAATATAAAATAAAAAATATGTTTCAGTAATACTAATATTCCAACTCTTAGAAATTTTAGTCTTCATTATTACTGATCTGCAACTATTAGCCATCAGTCCATCCTATTAAAAGTCTGAATTTTCAAAAACAAAGGGAAACAAAAAAAAAATTTTTTTTTAGTCAGCAGTTATTACTAGTCAGCCACAGTGGTGCACACCTGTAATCCCAGCAACTGAGTAGGATGAGGCAAGAAGATCACAAGTTTGAGAACAGTCTAGTCAATTTAGCAAGAACCTGACTCAAAATAAAATATAAAATGGGCTGGAGATGTGGCTTAGTGGTAGAGACTGGGTTCAATCTCTACCAAAAAAAAAAAGAGTCACTACAATCCTTGTTCTAGGGGTAAACTAAAACATAAATGCATATAAATCATTTGAATACAACTGGGCATATCATTCCTATTCCATAAATGGCAGCTCATCATTGCAAGCAGAAATCTTTGAATCAAGATTAAGTTAAGCCCAGCACAGTGGCACATGCCTGTAATTCCAGCACTCGTGGAGGCTGAGACAGGAGGATAGCAAGTTCAAAGCCAACCTCAGCAAAAATGAGGCACTAAGCAACTCAGTGAGACCCTGTCTCTAAATAAAATACAAAATAGGTCTGGGGATGTGGCTCAGTGGTGAGTGCCCCTGAGTTCAATCCCCAGTACCCCCCACCCTACCCTCAAAATAATGCTCCAGTTAAAATTGTGTCCATTCACCTCAGAGTCAGGTGGGTGTTTGTGTCATAGAATGCCATTTGCGCAAGTAACCATCAGAGGGCTAACAAAGAACAAAGCACAAAAGCCATCTTAAACTACCACAGAGTTCCTTATAGAAGCATTTCAAAGCAGGATGGAAAGACACCTTGAATGAGGACCACAGGCGGAAATTATCTGGCCAGGCATTACCTCATCCTGCATTTTCAGGGTCGCCAGTCGGGACTTTTCTGCCTCTAGGGTTTTCTCCTTCAACTGCCTTTGCATTTCTGCAAGCTCCCTGCGATTTTTCTCCTTATACTCATCCAGCTGGTTCTGGAGTTCCAGTGTTGATGTGCGGGATGCCTCAACAATGTCAGCCATCTGGAAGAAGTGACATGGGCATGAGCCCACCCTGTGATGCTCCATCTGGGTCCAGGGAGTGGGATGCGGGTCCCAGTTCACACAGAAAGCATCTCCTCTTCTCCAGGGCTGCCAAGCACCTGGTCCTGGGCTGTCCAGGTTTGGTCATCTCTGACTTGGCAACAGCATAGAGGAGTGAACAAATCGTCCTCTGGAGCTGGACACACTATCTTGGGGTCAGACTCTTGCTCTGCCATTTACCAGCCTATGATTGGGATGCATTCTTAACTCTCTGGGTCTTGGCTGAGTTCTCTTTGGAAATACTGAAATCATAATATCTATCTTAAACAGTTGTTGTCAAATTAAAACAGTGCACAGATAAAGATAGAATGAGTTAGATACAAAATAGCAGGTAAAGTAGCACATGGCAGGTGTCCAAAAAATGGCAAATGTCAAAAAATGTCAGGTCCTAGAATGCAGGGAGCCCATCAGCTTTGTGCCTTTCTCCTTCTGGGTATTTCAGGGCAGATGTGAGCAGCAACTACGGTGTTGTGAGACTGCCTTTCACATTCCTGGATATGTCAGATAGATATAATGCTCTGACTCTGCACAGAGATGTAGATTCCAATTGAGGGAACACTGGTTAAGTGTGTGCTTTCCTACCAGGCTTCTGCTAATTGTTATGACGTGATTCTGGTGCTCAGGGTCCAGTTTCTCTGTATATGGGATTTTCAACAAGTCCAAAGAGCTGCTTTGGGGATTTGCAACTCCCTGGCACATTTGTGCTTGGCTATAACTGCAGGTTTCCCTAGCTTTCATCAGACCTAAAGGGAGCTGGGTCCCAATAGGGGTGGTCCACCCACATGCCCCACCTGTGGCTCCCTTACCTCCTTCTGCAGCTTCTCAATGGTCTGGTCAAGGTGCCAGCGCTCCTTCTCCATCTCGTTCTTCTGCTTTCTCAACTGTTCCTTCTGCTCAGTCTCATCTTGTAGCTTCTCAGACAGATGCTTCTGCTTCTGGGTGATCTGACTGAGATCTCTCTGCAGATGGCAGGAAAAGGACAGTGTTGTCACCTAGACCAGGTCAACCACAGGAACAGGTGACAGAAGGAATAGCACAGCCACACTGCAAAGTAATTAGACCTGTTACTTAAGAGATAAGGGAAAAGATCAGCATAAAGTCATCACAGAGACACAGGGACAAAAAAGGGAGGTCAATTCAACCAAAAGCATCCTCAGGAATCAAGGGGAAGACCAAGCATGCATTGCAAAAACACAACAAATGGCCAAGGCTGCTCATGGTAGGAATTCATGAGCATCTGAAAAATATTCATGTTCAAAAACTGACCTACAGTTACACCCTAGACCAACCTAAACCTACTTGGCAATTTATATCCTGTGACATACAGCAATGCACCCAATATTCTAGAATTTACTCTGCTATGTACACAGTTCTTAGAGTCAGAATAGCTAAAAATGAATATGTAAGGAAAGAATACTGACCTATGAGTCCAAGTCCACCTGAGTTGACTGAATTGTAATCAACAGAAGTTATGAGTTGGACTCAGACACAGACGAAAATGAATTTGAAAATCCCCAGGTGAATTTGATGAATAGAAGGTATAAAATAGAAGGGATGCTAGTCAGAAAAGAAACATATGGGTGGTTCTACCATGAATCAGCACCAAATCCTACTACTTATGGCAAAATGCAACCACAGTGGATTTACAGTATTCTCCCTGGTTCCTTCCTCAAGGCTCTCATCTCACAAAGTCATATAGACATACGTCCTTCAAAATGTCAGCAACATGCAATTCCAAAACAAAAATCCTAAGATTTCCCAGGAAGCTTACAGTAACTTCTTTAAATGGCTCAGTGTTAGAGCCACCAAGTATCAGGATGTCAAGAAGGGGCACAGTGCCTACAGAATGGGAAAAAATCTTTACCACACACACCTCAGAGCATTAATCTCCAGGATTTATAAAGAACTCAAAAAACTTAACACCAAAAAACCAAATAACCCAATCAATAAATGGGCAAAGGAATTGAACAGACACTTCAAAGAAGAAGAAATACAATTGACCAACAAATATATGAAAAAATGAGACTGAGGATGTAGCTCAGTTGGTAGAGTGCTTGTCTTGCATGCGCAAGGCCCTGGGTTCAATCCCCTGCACCACAAAAAACGTTAAAAAGAAAAAAGAAGCTGGGCGCAGTGGTGCACACCTGTAATCCCAGCACTTTGGGAGGCTGAGACAGAAGAATCGGGAGTTCAAAGCGAGACTCAGCAACTGCGAGGCATTAGGCAACTCAGTGAGACCCTGTCTCTACATACAACACAAAATAGGGCTGGGGATGTGGCTCAGTGGTCGAGTACCCTTGAGTTCAATCCCTGGTACCGAAAAAAAGAAGAAAGAAAGAAAAAAAGAGAAAAAAGAAAAAATAGTTAACATATTTAGCAATTAGAGAAATACTAATTAAAACTACACAGATTCCATCTCATTCTGTCACAAAGGCAATCATCAAGAATACAAGCAACAATAAATGTTGGCAAGGATGTGGGAAAAAGATACACTCATACATTGCTGGTGGGACTGCAAACTGGTACAAACATTATGGAAAGCAGTGTGGAGATTGCTCAAAAAACTTGGAATGGAACCACCATTTGACCCAGTCAATCACTCCATTTGACCCAGTCATCCCGCTCCTAGGCTTATACTCAAAGGACTTAAAAGCAGCATCCTACAAAGACATAGCCGCATCAATGTTTATAGCAAGTCAATTTATAATAGCTAAACTATGGAACAAACCTAGGTGCCCTCAACAGATGCATAGATAAAGAAAATGTGGTATATATACACAATGGAGTATTACTCAGCATTAAAGAAGAATGCAATTATGGCATTTGCCAGTAAATGGATGAAACTAGAGAACATTATAAGCAAAATAAGCCAATCCCAAAGAACCAAAGGCCACATGTTTTCTCTGGCATGTGGAAGCTAAGTCACAATAAGGAACCAGGGAGAACAGAAGTATTTTGGACTAGACAGAGGGGAGTGAACAGAGGAGAGAGGGCATGGGGGTAAGAATGATAGAATGAATGGGACATTATTACCCCATGTGCCTATATGATTACATGACCTATGTAACTCTACATCATGTACAACCAGACAAATGAGAAGTTATACTCCATTTATATATGATGTGTCAAAATGCATTCTGTCATGTATAACTAATTAGAATAAATTAAAAAATATTTTTTTAAAAAAGAAGGGGTACAGTGCAGAACAGGACATGACCCAAACGGACTGGATCACTTAGAAACTGTTAGGAACTGTTAATGTGGGTTAGTACAAGAATGCATATGGCCTGTCTGTCTTATGTCCCTGCAGAGGATGCATAGAACAATGGTTTATATTTGTGCAGTAATTAACAGTTTCTAAGCTGCCGTCACATGCCATAAGTCAGGCATCTTAAAAACACTCCCAAATCACTTTGGGCTCTCTGGGTTTGCAGAGTATTAGACAACTCTGCTCTGCCAACCACATGGCCCGGGGCTAAAAAGAATCTCCTGTGGAGGCCTTCTGGTCCCTGGCTCTGGTGGACTAGCTCTGCTTTGAGAAGCAGCCAGCACAGCCAGGCTGCTGAAGTTAATTGCTGCAGGGAACCAAAGTCAACAAAAGCTGTTGGGGAAAAGGTGGCAAAAGAAAGGTAACCAGAAGTTCACCCTAGGAGCAATTATCAGACATGGGCCCTACCAGAGCCATAGCTGGGCACATACCAAAGGGAGGGTCAGACCTGGGGTTTCTGTTTTGTAATTTACTTATTGGTCCTGGGGCAAAGGGTAAGAAGGAGTTATGATACCAATGAGGTAGGATTTCATCGTGTGGGAGAAACTCTCAGGAACATGCATCTCAAAAAAGCAAATTCTTGAGGGTGAGGGAGTGCAGAGGACCAGCAGTAGCTTCCAATAGAACCTTCAGGCTCCAGCTCAGCTCCTGTCCCCAGAAATCCTCCAGCCTCCCTTTCTCCGCCTCTCAGATTCCATTCCCAAGATTCCAGGGCAGTGGACAAGCTACCCCAGCCCCAGTCAACCTCCATAAGCTGCAGCTCTGCCTCAACTTTGGCTCAGGTTTCTCCTCCTGTGCTACTGGGGACACCACATTCTCATCCACTCTGGTCCTGAGGGTATTCTACACCCCTTCACTTCAAAACACATAGTGCACAGAAGAATGGTTTTGATAAGTTATGTTTACAATATCTCTTGTATGCTTGCCTCTGTTGCAAGGTAGCAAGATCTGTGCAGGCAAGGAACAGACCCACAGGGCGCGTCTCCTTGCCAAGGCTCACTATTAGAACATGACAGTAACTCAGTCAGTGAACATAGCTATTCCCCAGAAGTGGTCTAAAGGTTTCTTATAGCACAATCACTAAGGGTTGGGATACTCCTTACTTAAAATATAGATCCTAGCTAGCTCTTTGACAGAATCACATTTTTTGTTAAAGTGAGACCCACAAATTTTCATTTAAAAGTTAACCAAATAATCATATCCCAAAGTTTAGAAACACTGTCTAGAACAATGTTCTGCTTCTTCAGTTATTCAAATAAATGTGTTCTGATAAGTCACTGCCGAAAAAACATGTCTCAAACTCACTTTGAAAGAAGTGAACTTGGCAACTGTGCACTTTTTTAACCAGTCCCAAGGGCAATGTTAAGTGAAATGCCCTGTAGCTACAGTGACTGTATTTCTAAGACCAAATGACACAAGCGCATTTGCTAATAGTGGGACAAATATTTGGGGAAAATGATCAGAGTGGAGAATCCAAAACCAAGCTGGTGATGTACAGTGAGTGCCCGTGAATTTGGAGACCATTTTCTGTTGATAGATGCAGAACTTTTTACTATCTGACTAAGTAAAACCCAATTAGTCCACATTAATAACCAAGTTGCAATGAACTTGTGAGCATAAAGGGAGGAGTGGCTTGATTAGAAGGAAGTCCACCTTCTCAGAGCCTTTGCCACACAATAACTGTAGACAGCAGCAGGGGAAGCCTTGGAGCTTTTCTTTCTAATGTCTCAAATGCACAAAAGCCCAGTGGGGCTGGAGAAGAAGACAGAATAGATCCCATCCCTGAAGAAAAGAACCGTGGCTTCCCCAGAAAATGTTTCTTCACCTCCCCATCTGCAGAAGTAACCTGGAATCAGAATGACAGACATCTTGGTCTTGAATGCAGTTCAAGCAGCCTAGATAGTAGCTGAGTCCTGAACCAGGGGATGGGGTCAAGCAAACCAGGAACGACACCTTTTACATCCCTCTGCTACAGTTTCACTGTGTCACAGTAAGTCAGGCAGAAGTTCACCATTGTCTCCAGCTGCCATGAAAAACAATACTTATCACATGTGAAGCTGCAACAGATATTAAAGTCCCTAAATATACTAAATATAAAGTGCTTGTGTGAAAAAAATACCAGCTACTTTTTTCTCTTCCTCAAGGGCGAAGTTCCTTTTGGTTGCCAGTTTTAAGGACAAGAGGAATGCATATAAGTTATCTAATAAAAGGAGCTGACAATCTGGTCCCCAATATTAGAGAAAAAAGTATTTCGGAGTGATGATGCATTTTTTCTGGCACTCCCCTGAGATCAGCTAATTCAGGCAAAGATGGCGAAACCATCATGCCCACTTTAAATTCTCACCAGATCACACTGCCACTGGCCAGTGTGTGTAGCCACACACCACACTGAAGCATCTGTGCTGTCTCCACACCACTGGGAACACAGTCCCCAAAAGTAGCATGTCAGGAATAATACAAGGCCAGGCTAGACATCAGGAGTGGGTGGGGGCAGGTGGCAATGACCTGAGGATCTGGGGGCCCCAAGGCCCTCTTCTGTGTTATATAGGAATTAGCTCAGTCTGCAGCTGCTGAACTACTTCCACGTGTGGGCAATGTTCTTGTTTGGCCAAAAATGTCCTGAGAGACTTTACAGCTACACCCTCTTTTTGGTATGAACATGACATGAAGGTGAGGATTTTTGTCCCTGTTACTACACATTTTTTCCTTTCTTTCTGGCCCCAACTAGCTCACAAATTTAAGCCCCACATTTTGACAGCCTATTGGATAATACTAACCATCACAAGTCTTAACCAGCACCACAGTAAAATTGCCATCCCCACAAAACCATCTTGACAAGAGTTTGTAACAAAGATCTAGACTTGAAGGAGGAAGAAAGAAATCCAAAGCAAAGGCAGCTAGTCACCAAAATCAGAAAAAAATAGGGCTTCATGCAGAAATAGGTTCTCATCCAAACCCAAGGGGCAGACACTGTTTGGGTGTGAAAGGCCTGAGTTCTGGCTGCCCTGCGTGATTCCTGTTCTACACCCTGAGGAGATAAAACAGAAAGGAGATGTGCCATCAGGCGTTTACAAATATGAATCCTGACTCAGCATTTAATATTTAATGTGCCCAGACCCCACCTGTCCCTGTGACAAGTGGCTGGTCCTAATGCAAAACTCTGGCAACCTCCCTCCACACAACTCCCCAACCTCCCACCCCCAGAAACTCACCGGAGGGATGTATGGGTGCAGGTTCTTTAAAACTCGAAAACCAGCAGAAGGAAGGACATACCTGGATCACACTGAGGATACTGTGCAAACTCAATTTAGAACTTCAGTGCAGGCTTTTGTTAGAATGTACTTCAAAAAATCTTTCTAATCTTCAAATGGGAAAATCTCATTTTCCAAGAACCTACTGGTTTTGAATAGAGATAGCTATCTAGTTTCAAGGAAATGACTTCCTCCCACTCCTTTTAATAGCCATCCTAAAGGACTGTACTCTGAGGAGTGCATTTGCCCAGAGGAGAAGGGAAATTGGCTTCAGCCAGAAAGCTAACCGTACATTGCCTTAGGGACCAATCCTGCCAGCCTTCTCACACAATTCATCCTTTATCTTTGGAAAGCTGTCAAGCTCTTTAATGTATAGACCAAGATTTCTCAACCTCAGCACCACTGATGTGTGGGCCAGATGATTGTCTGTGGTGGGGGCTGTCGTGAGCTTTAGAGGATGTTGAGTAGCATCTCTGGCCTCCACCCACTAGGTGACAGGATCACCCCCTAGCTGTCACTGCCAAAATGCCTCCAGACATTGCCAAATGTCCCCCCAGGTGAGAACCACCAGTACAGATGGATAGTCACAAGCCCAGGTGATTATTATAGGTGAAAGAGAACTACTTGGAAGGAGATGACAGTGGCAATCTTTGCCTGTCCCTTCACGAGGGAGCAACGATGACAGCCTTCAGTGTTTACCTGAGCATCCGCTAGCTCATTCTCTAGGACCCTTCTGGCTGACGTGGCTTCTTTTTCTTCCTTTTTGGCACATACAAGGGCCTCCTCCAGTTGCTGCACTTCACCCTACAATAAAACACTGGGTCAGGGTATGCTGAGATGTGTTCTGTGCCTCGGAGGCCAACTTGATGGAATGAGATGAATGAGAAGACATCCATGGACACAGTGCGGCTGTGGTCACAATGTACCTGTCATGGGTGCAAGATGACACACGACACCCTTGTGGCTGGCTTCTTGGATATGTGAGCCTGTCTGCAGTTCCAGTTTTAGCCACATGTGAACATGCAAATTATCTAGGGCATTTTTGAAAATACATATTCAGACTTGCCCCTGGAGTCTCAGAAGCTACAGGTATTGAACGGTCAGTCAGTTCTGTAAGAGGTCTGCAGAGGATGCTGATAGATACCCAGGATTTCCTCTTTCACTGGCAGCTGCCTTTGCTTACTGCCATGGGTGTGTGCATCTCTCACTAAGAGCTTCTCACTTCCAGAGTTCTAGCAAACTGGATAATTGGTTCAGTAAAACCTGTGTAACCTCAAAAACATCAATTATGTGTTAAGAAACAATAGTTTCAAGTGAGAATCGGCCTAATGGTGGTGTAAAGATGGCTTCTGCAGGTGCTTGCCTAAGCAGATTGAGGGGTCTGACATAGAGATGTCGTTTCCCACCCTAATCTCATCATCTCTGTTCCCAGGCCTCCTATTTACACCTCCTCTAGAGGAAGAAAAGAAACGGCTCTCCCAGAGAGCACATACTCGGATTGACTTTTCCTACCAAGTTATGATAATAAACTCCTTCCCCACCTCTGAGGCCACTCACAGGAAAGAAAGCTCACCTGGCACTTCTTGAGCGTTTCCTTCGCTTGGGCCTCATCACCCTTCACATCCTCAATCTGCTTCTGCAGCTGAGCTATTCTCCGCTCCAGCTCTCCAATTCTTTCCCGCAGCTTCTCATTCTCCTCTTTTAAAGCCTTCTCGCGGATAGCAGCTCCCACTTGGTTTTGCTCTGAAGCATTGCTCCGGCTGGCCAGGACCTCAACATTCTGTTAAAAACAAGGAGCCATGAACAAGGGAACTGGAGCCCACAGGCAGCCACCGAGGCTGTGAGTGGCTGACATCTCTGAAAAACCCACTGTGTGCCAGGCTGTACGCTTGGTTAGGGCTGGAGCGGCTTGGCAATGACAGCCTACAGGCCAAATCCATCCTGCCTACTGCTTTTAATAAATAAAGTAGGCTGGGGGTGAAGCTCAATGGGTGCACGTGCTGTGCATGCTCAAGGCCCTCGGTTCTGATTCCCAGTGCCAAAAAGAAAAAGAAAAGGAAAACACAATGAAGTTTGATTTGGAACACAGCCACACCCACTCGTATGCAAATTGTGGCTGCCTTCAAGCTATCACAGCAGACAGCCAGAAACCAGCAGAGGTAAGGCCTCTGCTGTCACAAAGCCCAAGAGATTTGCCATCTGGCTCTGTAGAAAAGCTTGCCAGCTCTCGCCTGTGCTAGGTCCTTTTCATGGGCTCTCCACCTTGTGGCAAGCCTCGGGGTGAGTGCTGCTCTTATCACACCTCAAAGACAAGGAGATTGGGACTCCGGTAGATGAAGTTGCCCGAGATCTCTTAGAAAGAACTCTGGGCAGATGGAATCCAGAACCTGACTCAGTTCTCACCTTCCAAGGTGTTCACTTCCCTGCCCTTCACTGTGGGCAGGGCCCTAAATAAAGGCTCTTGACGGAGGATGGCTTATGTGCACAGGTGTATTAATGTCCAATATAAAATAAAATGTGCTGAAATCTCATAGCCAAGCTCTAGGTGCTATCATCTGAAAGTGGCTTGAGCTACACACAATTCAGTGGAAAAGAATGGCAACAACTGGTGGTTCCTGTCCATTCCTTCTGTCACGTGGGCTTTTTATTTGAGGCTTAGCAACTTGAAGCTATGGCAAATGGTCTTGTCCAGAGTTCCAACTCTCTGGGCAGACCTCTGGGCTGTTCTCCATTCCTCCTCTGCTACATAGATGCCCATATCTGCAATTCTCATTCTCATGAAATGACAGTGCACAGGCCTGCAAGGAAAGAAAGACTTAGAGGACAAGACTTAGCTCGGAAACCCTGTCTTACAGCCCATTGGAGAAAGCTATCTGCTAAAATTGTTTGCTTACTTACATAGCCCTTTGGAAAGATCCTTAAATATTAACAGTAAAGTAAGCTGTACTATCCTCAACTTAACCATTTAAAAAGTTTCAGAAACAAGAGCATCTTTTCACAACCCAAAATGTTTGATTCTATACATCTGAGAAGACCCATTAAAGCCAAGCAGCTGAGTTACAGTAAGGTTAGCTGACATTCCTAGGAGCAAACTAAGGTGCCAGTGGCTGGAATTTCTCAGGACTACTTGGATACCATCTTCTAATAAAACCAGCAAGAGAATGCATCATAGAGACAAACACAGGAGAAAGGAGATGTTGAAATCCTGAGGAGTGATCTAAAGAATTCAGTAACTGATCACATTAGCCCATTCCTGCCCTAACTCTCTTATGTTTTAAGAGGACACAAAGCCACAAGTATCAAGACAGGGTGGTACTGTCATAAGGACATAGAGATCAAGGAATAGAACAGGGAGTCAAGACATACACCCTTACATTTACTGTCAATCAATTTCAACAGGGTGCCAAAATGATTTGGTGGGGAACACATGGCCTTCAACAAGTGGTCCTGGAACTACTGGACAGCCACACGCAAAGGAATGTGACACATTATGTAGTAATGTGTCACAAATATATCCCTCTGTTTGAGGCAAGTACTATTATTCTTTCCCTATATGACACACAAAAACGAATTCAAAAATGCATCATAGACCTAAATGTAAAACCTTTGGAAGAAAACACAGGAGTCAATATCTGTGATCCCAAATTAGGTAAAGACTTCCAAGCCAGGCACGATGGCACACGCCTGTAATCCCAGCACTTTGCAAGGCTGAGATAGGAGAACTGCGAGTTCAAAGCCAGCCTCAGCAACAGCAAGGCACTAAGCAACTCAGTGAGACCCTGTTTCTATATAAAACACAAAATAGGGCTGGGGGTGTGGCTCAGTGGTCAAGTACCCCTGAGTTCAATCCCTGGTACCTCCCCAAAAGAAGATTTCCAAGCTTTGAAAGCAAAAGCACAACTGACAAAACAAAAAGGTATGAGACTCCTTCAAATTGAAAACCTTATGTCCTGCAAATGGTACCATCAGGGTGATGCCAAGACAACTCATACAGTGAGAGAAAATATTTACAAATCAAAGGCTCGATAAAGGACACACATAAAAATATATATAAAACATTCTTCAAATTAATAAAAAGATAAATGAGTCATTTTAAATGGCCAAATATCCAATTAGATACCTTTCCAGAGAAGATATACAAAAATCCAATAAGCACATGAAAAGATGCTAATGTCATTAGTCATCAGCGAAGGGCAAATCAAAACCACAATGAAGTGCCAATTGACACCCACCTAGGATGGCTATAATTAGAAAGATAAGAACAAGTGCTGGAGAGGATATAGAGAAATGAAAACCTTCAGACATTGCTGGTGGGGATATAAAGTTGTGTAGACATGTTAAAAAAATAGTTTGATAGCTCCTCAAAATGTTAGAGTTATTCTAGGGCCCAGCAATTTCACTTGTTGGCAAGTACCTAACAGAAATAAAAATATATGTTCACAGAAAAACTTGTACATAAATATTCATCACATCATTATTCATAATATCCAAAAAGTGAAACAACCCCAAAGTCCATCAACAAATGAATGAGTAAAAAAAAAAATAAAAAATAAAAAAAAGGGTATGTTGGCATATTCATAGAGTGGAATATTATTTGGCCATTATAAAAAAGAAAGAAATACCGATGCGTGCTACAACACAGATGAACCTTGGGAAGATTCTGCTAAGTGAAAGAAGCCAGTCACAAAGAATCCCATATGACATTTTCATGAAACATCTAGAATAGCAGATCTACAAAGATGAAAAAGAGTTTAATGGTTGGCCAGTGATAGAGGGAGGAATATGGGGAAGGGGCAGGAGAGACTGCTAACGGGTATGGGATTTCTTGAGGCAGGGGATGAAAACGTTTCAGCGTGGACTGCGGTGATGGCTGCACAACTCAGTGAACATGCTAAAGACCACTAGGTTGTACATTTCAAATAGTTGAATTGTATGTCATGTGAATCGAATCTTAATATGGCTGTTTTAAAAAAAAGAAAAGGGAGAGAAGGGACACCTGGAGGCCACAGCAGGGATGGTGTGAGGGTTGCTGCGTTGGTCCCAGTGGTTTGCTGAGGTGCCTGTGGGAGGACAGGCAGACTGGAGATACCTGCCTGAACCTTTCAGTAAAGCAAAGAACACATCTGTAGCCAATGTGGGTTCATTCACTGGGAAGTCTCAGGAAGATGAGGATACTGAAAACTAGACTGGCTTACCCTGGCTTTGGGTCTGACTAGCACCCTGACATGCTAGGTAAGGGCACCTGGACTGTGTTCTGAAGTGTAGAACTTGGTATGCAAGTTCACGGCTCAGCTCAGGGCTGGCAGGGATAACTCCAACCACAACTTTCACAGTGGCACAGGCTGAGCATGACTTCAGGGAGTTTGTGAGTGTCCACACACTTAGTCCTGTTTTGATTATTTGTAAAGTGATCATACGCTTTTCTCTATGTGTTCTCATCGTGGTGAACCACATTATGTTTACAAATAACTTATAAGCCTCCGTTGGCAAATCTTTCTAGAAGCACTCTCCTGTCCTGGGCCTCTCCTCTCCCCTCCTCCACAAACCCAGTTCACTATTTTATACAAAATTCATAGCACACACTTCCTTTTCCTGAAACCATACCTAGTTTGCCTGCAGCAGTCCTGGAATCAAAAAAGACAAATAAAACTCATATCCCTTTGTTTGAGGCCAGTACTACATGCAGGCTCTTCTCCATGACTTGCCAGCAAAGAAAACTGGTCTAGAACACCTCCAAGGCCTCCCCACTCTGAAATGCTTTGATCTAGGCATCATCTTTTCCAAAGGCTAAAGTCTGTGTCTCGCTCATGTGGCAAAGGCCACAGAACCACAGCATGATAGGGTGAGAAAAGAGCTACTCAGACAGAGGTCACCGGGCACAAACACTGTGACCCCGCTCGTGGTGCTGAGGCTGTGTTTCTGTGACGCTTTGATCTTAGGTCCTACCAGTCATAACAAGATTAGAGAGGATGTGCCATCGGAAAGGAAACCAAAGAGCGTGCTTTTGATTTACTTAGCTACATCACACCACTTGTCATGCTTGTTTTTAAAAGGATCACGTGGATTCACTTTTTAGCATTCCATTATTCCCTCATACAGGCGTCATAAATAGTTCATCAAAAATCAACTCTGATTCTTTTGCCATCCCCAAGAAGTTAGAAACACCATCACAAATAGTTAGAAATAACCATCACAAAGGCAAAAATAGGAAATGTGTTATTTTCTATTGTTTTCAAGACTGGATCATTACTAAAAGTCATACTCAAATCATTTTTTTTCACCTATCAGGCAACCAAGGTCAAAAGATTTGATAAAGCAGACTGTGGGTGGGTGGGACAAAGAGCCGAGCACCCTCATCCATTGCTGGGAGGGCGAGAAGCTGGCAGGAGCTCGAGTTTGGTAGTATTATAATGGAAATTATAACGTACCTTCCTTTTGCCTCTTCAACTTCTAGTAATTCATCCTACATGAATGCAAAATAGCATACATATGACACTATGATAGCCAAAGACTGCCAACAGCTAAATGCCAATTCATCGGGCACTAAATAAATTACATCAGTTCAATGGTATTCTGTGCAGCTGGGGGAAAAAATGAGAAAGTGAGGAATAAGACAGAACAGTGCACACGGCACCCTTCTGTGTGTACAAAATGAAGGTAAGGGGGGATAGATACACATCTGCTTGGCTCCACTAGAGACTGGTGGCACTGACTGGCTGTCAGGAAGGAAACTGGAGCTATGGAAAAAGTAGGGAGAAGTTTTCAATTGCAATCCCTCTTAGAATCTCTGAACCATGGGAATTCAACGTGTATATTTTCTTTTTAAACACTGACCATTGATGGCCACAGGCACTTGGAGGACAACTCACCTCCTCAGCCAAGTTCTCACCTCTTTTAGCCTCTGGAAACCCTTCCTGGCTGATTCACAGGCACTTCTGGGCCATGAAAGATAGCGGAGACGGAGCCCCGGAGCAGCTGTACAAACAAAGCAGAGCGCCAACTCTCCCACGCTGGTTTACATAGTTAAGCAATTCCTTTTCACCACATATAGCTGGGAGAGTGGAAAAGGCCCAGATGGCCCAGGACTTGCAATTGCATGAGTGATTCTCCAACTTTTCCACCCAAGCAATCCTAAAGTGGAGAAGTCCAACATAGGGTGATGAGAGAAATCCCAAGGGCTTTGAAAACTGCTTTCAAGACTCAGGTTTATCCACTAAAAATATACGTAAGTCTTGCATTTGATACTAACATTTTTCATTTACACCACATCTCTTTTTCTATTAAAGATATTGTGAGCTTGGTATTCTGGAAGGTACAGCTTTTGCCCTGTGATTTTGCCAAGCATCCTCCTCCCCATACTCTCTGTAAACATGGATCCTAACCTAAGCAACAACCATAAATCATCTCCAGAACAGAATTCTCATCTTTGCTTCAAAAAATGTAGTAGCACACCTGTAATCCCAGCAGCTGGGGAGGCTGAGGCAGGCAGATCCCAAATTCAAAGCCAGCCTCAGTGAGGCCCTGTCTCAAAATAAAAAATAAAAAGGCTGGAGGTGTGGTTCAGTGGTTAGTGCCCCTGGGTTAAAACTCCAGTACCAAAAGGAGGGGGGAAAATGTATATCTAACAGCGTAGAGGAGGGAATAAGGACTTTGCAGTTGGCCAGATCAGATTCAAACCCAGGCAGTGCCTCTTGCTGGGGCCTTCCACTCGATCTGGCCTCACAGAGCCTATTTCCTCATCTGTAAAAGGGATGAAGCACCTACCCAGCACATTATTGTAAGTATCTGGTTAAGTGCAGGAGTGTTACTATGGTTGCTAGGCCAACAAAACCTATATCTGTTTCCCAAAAGGAAGAGACTGCTTAGCCACTGTCGTTCTCCATCACCATGCCTGGCTTCAGGCCATGACCTGCATATTTTTACCAGCTACTAGTGAAGCCTACTCTTCTCAAAAGAGACCATCAAGATGTTCTCAGAATCTGTCCAGAGCAACTGCGCAGAGATGACCCCCATCTTATTTCAAGAAAAAGTCAGTTTTCTTGGTTAGCTAAGTCATTAAAAATTTAAGACCTTTCCCAATCAAGGTTGATTTGGTAAATTGACAGCAACTAAGAAAACAATTCTTCCCAAAGAGGTATATTTTATTATGCTGAATTGCTAAATTTCTACTACTTTTAAAATATTTAACTTTTAATCCTGTGCTCCAATTATTAATTTAAAAGGAGGGGAGAAAAAAGAATATGTACTCGTATCACATAGACAAAGAGAACAAAACCACACTCTTCGCCAGATACAAATAATGAACTGCTTGCCAGCTCTCATGAGTTAATGCCCGTATTGAGAAATGTTCACACTGTCCCCAGGAACAGGGGACATTTTTACTCATGACAAACACAAAATCCCCAAACAGCACAAACTCAGCTATGTTTGAGTGTTTTGCCTGGCCAGAGCACTTAGTAGAGCACAGACTGGACATCTTGGACACCCCGGCTCCTGATGGAGAACAAGTTAAACACATAGGGCCGCCTGGCTCATCGTAGTACAGACCCAACACATTAGACATATCAGGTTTTACTAATTAACAAGGCCTTTGCCACAGCCAGCTTTTGTTTCCTTTCTGTCTCCCTTTTTTTTTTTTTGCTGAATGAGTGAAAACAGCTGAGGCATGGAGGCCAGGAAGGCCAGGAAGGCCAGGGAATGGAATGCTGGTTAGTCAGTTCCATCTCACTGGCTACCCCATGCTCCAGTGTGTTGAGGCTTCAGGATCCCAGCTGAGAGGTACCAAAGTGTCCCTAGGTCAACTCATTTGCTGGGAGGTTACTGTCTTTACCCCAACACAGCTGTGCAAGTCCACTCTCGATTGCACAAGGAGGGCCTGGGTCACCAATAATAAGTCCCTTCCTCACTCGGAGAGAATAGGAAACCACACTCCTTGCGTTGTGTCTTCAGCTTCTCCCCACCTGACCAACAGTAAATTCTTTAGGTATAGAAACAGCATATATTTTGGTCATAAGGAGTTCCCTTCAGCCCTTTCCCTAGGCATCTGTAATTTCACTGGCCTACAGTTTCGAACTGGGAACTTCTCAAATTCAAATGAATATAGGAATCACCTCAGAATTACAATAAAACGCGCATTCTGCTCAAGAAGCCTGAAGCAGGCCCAGCGCGGCATTTCTGACCAGCTCCCAGGTGATGATAATGGTGCTGGTCTGCAGATCCCACATTGGCCTGAGATCTAAGTAAGCTACCCTGATGCTGCTCAGACTCCCGCAGAGGTGCGGGCTCAGCTCCCAAATGGCCAAGTCCTTCGTGCTTCTTGGTACGACTCTTAAGATGGGAATAAGTGTGATGAAGGAAGTGACAAAGGAGTTAAGGGTGCTCATTACCAAAACCCAAATACCTTCAAGGAAGAGTCAATTCCAAAGCCAAGAATAGACGATATTCAATTTCCTTTTGTTAAAAAATGGATTCTAGACCAGACTCAGGCGACAACTTACTCCAGGACAACTTTAGGACTCACTGAACTTCCATCTGCCCTCAGTTTCCTCCTAACATGAAAGGGTCAGTCTCGTTAACGCCAATACCCCTGCCAGCTCTAACAGTGTAGGATTCTAGAATGAACCTGAAGAAATTGGGCAGTATTAGGCAATCATGGAATTAAATAAATGAAGGCATACAGAGGTTTCACTCCTACAACATCATGTTAATGTGTTATTTCCAAATGCTGTCAGCTAATCCAGGGCATTTGTGTCAGCGTCCCCCAGTTACAGCAGTGACCACCTACAGCTGAGGACCATATCTAATGACAGGCAACTTCCTGCCAGTAAGGCAGAACAAAGTGGTACTAGCTTATTCCTTCCTTGTGGTCACTAACTTACCATAACTCAAGGCTAAACAGACAATGCTTAATGAAGATTTTATTTACATCCTGTGTTTTTTCTTGCCCAGCTGGTAATTTTCCTGTGTTCAGATCTGCCTAAAACTCTCTTTTATCATAGTCAATTTTTCAGTTTTTTTCTACAGTAACTCAGTCATTATGGCAGTTAAAGTATAATCGGTCTCCTTTACAAAGTGAAATAAGTGAAATATGCCTTCCCTATAAATAAGTAAGAAGCCAGCAAGATTCACGGAGGGATCTGCAACTCAGACACAGGTCCAAAATAAAATTCATGATAATAAAATGTTCACAAAATGCATTTCACATAGGTTCTCATGAGAGCCACACAATAAATCTACAGAAATACTCAAGGTGGGAATAAAAATACCTATCATAAAAATGCTCTGCACCAAAGTAGGGGAAATAGTGATTTTCCCGAAAGGCAACATGCTTAACAGTTCAGGCCTCAACATACAGTATGACTCTGTTCAAATGAAATGTCCAGAATAGGCAGGTCCAGAGAGACAGAAAATAGATTGGTGGTTGACAAAGGATGGGGGGAGAGGGAATTCGGATGACAGGACTTCATCTGAGAGTGATGGAAATGTCTTAGAATTAGACAGTGGTGATGGCTGCTCAAACTGTCAATCAATAAACACTGAATCATATGAAAATGGTGAATTTTGTGTTACGTGAATGTTGTCTCGAGAAAATTGTGTTATGTGAATGTTATCTCGAGAAAAACAAAGAAGATAAAAAAAAAAAAAAAGCTCAGGCCTTGGAGTCAACAGAGCTGAACTGGCCTTGCTTATTCTTCTCAGAGCCTCAGTTGTCTGAAAAATGAACCCCAAGACGTTACCCAAAGCACTTAGTATTGCTTCAGGCACAGAGTAAGAGCTCTGCTGATGACTACACATCCAAGTGAGGCAGCCCAAAGCCACACAACCAGGACTTGAACCCAGCTCTCTGGCTCCATGTGGGACCTCTCCAAGTTGCTACTAGGTTCTTCCAAAGCCAGGAGGGCAACAGCTTCAGGTACCATCCCTGAACCATGGCACTTAGCCATGGAAGGGAAAAGAAGAATCCAAACCTGCCAACTGGGAGCTTTAGCTAAGCCCACACTCTCTAGATTGCATACAGGGCCTTCTCCAAAACATAGCTCAGAGTTCCATACTTTTAACTGTACTGTGGCCCTTTATTTTAACACCACTCCCTTTTAAACATCTTAAAAAACATTCCTCAGTCTCCCTGGGTCCTCTCAGTCTCTTGGATATAAAAAAGAGCCTATGTCTTATTGATAAGACCCCCCCACATACAAGGGCTAGTCTAATGTGACCAGTATGTAAAATTTCTGTTTATAGAACCCAACACCACACCTTCCACTCCGCTATGCTGTCAACCTTCAAGGAGCTGCTGACTAGGAAGCGACTCCACCCAGACAATGCCATATTCCAGAGCTCTATGTCACCAGGGAAAAAATTGGGGGTGGGAGGGACAGGAAAAAAGCAGGGGTTAGACTCCCAGTAAGATTAATTTGGTCACAGACAGACCACATGTCCTTACAAATGGCTACAAACTTCGCTGTCAGGACACACATGTCGGACGGGTTGAACAGGATTTTTGAAGAAGATAAACAAGAGGGTTTTCCCAAGCATTGCCTCCTGGGGAGGTGTGGAAAGACAACCCAAGGCTGGATTAGGAAGCTAGCAGGCCCTAATCAAAGCCATGGCTCTGCACTGCTCCCCTTCCCAGAAATGTTGTTGTTTGTGAAATCTGATCCTTCCACTTTGCCATTTTGCTGCTACCATATGTCCATAAATGCTGAAAGGGTCAAACCTCAGCTGTAAAAAATATGCAATTTTAAAATCTTAAATAAAAATGCTTAAAACAAGAACTGTCAATCTGATGGCCATTCCTGTGAGTGCCTCTTTGTACCCTCACACTGGAGCAAATTACCGTGTAGAAAATTATCACCTTTTCCCTTTGTCCCTCCACCCGCATAGCTACAAAAACAATGCCAACCAGGAATGGAGGACAGGAAGGACCGGCATGGCCTTGGGGGACAAAAGGGTGACACTTCTGTCCAGCGTGGACATGATTCCTACTATCCCCAGGGTGGAGCACAGGAGATCCCTGCAAAGCCTGCATTTGGTTCTCTGCAGGCCCCTGTGGGATCAGTAGCCAGCATTTCCTGACTGGCAGGAAAAACAGGGCCAGAAACAGAAATGTCCTGATCCAGGTGTGCTCACCTGCCCACTCTGGTTTTGTCCATGTAAAAATTCCTCTCAATTGCAGTTTGGATTTCCTTAGAAACAGGGGCGTTGTTTATGGATCTATTCATTGCATAGATCATGAAAAAATGAAAGAACAGAGTGCCATGTGTCAAAGCACCACTCAGAGTAGAAAGAGCAAATAGGGCCCAGGAAGGAATTGTGATGCTCATCCAGAAGGTACGGAGCAAAAGCACAGACTTCCTTCTAGGCAGAGGCTTTGTGACTTTCTGGTCTGTTTCTTTCCTTGGACCAATTATTTCCCAGCCATGCTATGGGCACAACTCTCACACAGTGACTCCTTTTCTGAATGGAGAATAAAATGTCACCTTCCCCCTCAAAAGAACTGGGAAAGGTACAGCGGTAGAGTAACCAAGTCAAAGACCTGCCTCAGGATCATTCTAGAGTGGGCTACTATGTAGGCTTTTTGTTACTGTGACAAAATACCTGAGAAAGTCAGCTTAGAAAAGGAAAGATTTAGTTTGGCTCAGGGTTTCGGAGTCTCAGTGGATAGTTATCTGGCTCCATTGTTTCTGGGCTTAGGGTGAGGCAGAGCATAATGACAGAAATGCATGGCAGACCAAAGCTGCTCACCTGGTGGCAGCTAGGAAGCAGAGAGGAAGAAAAAAATACAGTCTCCAAGGGCATGACCCCAAGAACCTATTCATTTCAACTAGGTCCCACCTCTTACAGGTTCTACCACACCCCAATAATGCCATCAAATTATGAATCCATCAACAGATGAATCCATTTGTGAGATCAGAGCCTTCATGATCTAATCATTTCCAAAGAGGCCCTCTGAATATTGCTGCGTTGAGCACCAAGCCTTCAACACATGAGCCTTTTGGGGACATTCCAGATCCAAACTATAACAACTCCCATCTGGAGTGCTTTGCATGCCAACCAGAATCCCCTGTGAATCACTGTGGGACATTAGTGCATCCCCAAATGTTTCTAGTTTTCCCTTCCAGTCACAAGTGCTTCCCTGCCCTCTTTATACCAGGTGTGACCATATGACCAGCTTTGGTCGAAGAATTATGAGAAGTGGCACTCATCATATCCACATACAAGCTCTAAGAGCCCAGCAGTGATTCACCATGTCCATTCTCACTGCTGCGGAGATCACAGACACCTGGGTTCCCCAGGGACTCTGATGAGCAAGGTAACCCACCCCCACCCCACCCTAGAAATGCAGCATGAACAAGAAATAAACTTTTCTTTGTGTTAAGCCATTGAGATGTGGAGCTGTTTATTGCTGTAGCATAACCTAGCTGAGCATATCACATAAAGACTACCCCTTGCAGGTTCAGCCTGCCCACCTCAAGTCTATAGGGAACAAAATCTCCAGTACATCATAAGCTGGATCCCCCTAAACCAATGGAACCGTATTGAGGAAAGCATAGGCTTCCAGAGTCAGATTTGGGTTCAAATCCTGACTGACCTATCAGCTGCGCGATGCTGAGCCAGTCACTTACCCTTCATGAGCCACTGTCTCCTCAGTTTTGAAATGCCATGCAGGGTCATAATGTGGTTGAAATTTAACATGTCTAAAGTATGAAGCATTTGGACAAGAATGTAGGGCACACTAAAGAAACTGTAGTGATTATTAGTAACTCTCACCATTATTAGTACCCGCTTTTTATCACTTACCAGCTATAAAATGGAGCCTCTGTTTCTTGCTCTGTATTATGGGAAAGTAATGTCCATTTCAGGTGGCTACAAGGGCTCATGTATCTGTGTAGGCAGCTAGCACCATGCTAGGCACAGATAGCAGCTGCTTGGTAACTATGAATACCTCACCCTACCCCTACTAAGCCCTTTATCCAGCCTGCCCTGAGCAAGCCTGTGTTAGTCAGCTTTCCATTACTGTGACCAAATACCTGAGAAAATCAACTTAAAGGAGCAAAGGTTTATTTTGGCCCACAGTTTCAGAGGTTTGGGTCCATGGTCACTTACCCAACACTTAGGCCTGCAGTAGGCAGAATATCATGGCAAAAGCACATGGTGGAGCGAAGCTATTCTCTTCCTGGTGGCCAGCAAGTAGGGGAGAGAAAAGCAGGGCAAGGTTCTCAGTATAGCCTTCAAGGACTTGTTCCAGTGACCTACATCCTTCAAATAGGCCCAGACTCCTAAAGTTTCCACCACCTCCCCAAAATGCCACCAGCAGGGTATCAAATCTTCAACACACAAGCCTTCAGGGAATATTCTAGATCCAAACTATAGCAGAGGCAAGGATGAGCCAAGAGCTGATGAAGTTGAAGCACCCACCCTGCACATGTGGAGGGATCCAGTCCTTGACTGGCCTTTGGCCCTGGGCTCCAGATTGCCCTTTGGGCCCAGCTGATAGGAGTCTCCTCCCACCCTAAACCACATCACTGGCTGCCAATTACTGAACCACAAGCACTGCATCTACCAAGAGACTCTGGCCTTGGGGTCTCTGCACAACAGCCTGACCACAGATATACTTACAGTAGCCCAGGTGACCCACTGGGTTTGGGAAATACTTTTGGACATTATTTGCAGAGACCTAACTCATCCCTGGGACCAGGTGTGCAGGAGTGGGGAGGTCCCTTGCCAGGGTTCCTACTGACTTACTGTTGAGGATCCAGAGAGCCTGGCCCTTTCCCAGCCCTAGCTTTGACAATTATCATAGTACAGCGAGTCTCTGAGGAGAAACAGGCCTCATATCTAGAAAAATCTGCCATTTGCCACAAAATCTCTAGTTAAATACTAAAAGCATCCCAAACTACGCATCCTTAGGCAGGAGCTTAATGAGGTGCTATCACTGTACTGAAATCTCCCAACTGTTTCCACACCTCTGAAAGTGACCTAAATGGAGGAACACTGGAGGCTGCACAGAAGCCCGTGTCCTGAACCCATGGCAGCTCCTGGGACTATTTGACCTGAGGGAAGCCACAACTCGCTGAGCCTCATTTCCACAGCCACAAAATGTCAGAGAAGGGAATCCAATTAAGGACTTCAGTGCCCACCACTGATTGTCTATGCTTGCTGAATACACGAGTTAAATAAGGCATGGTGCCATTCTTGGAGACTTTAAAATCCCACAGGACAGTTAAACATGTCCACAAGTGGAACAGAAGTAATCACCAGCTAAAGAAAAGCTCATGGACACTACAGTCTAGTGGTCTCCAAGGTCATGGCCATCTGTGTGATTAAGAAGATGGTGTCTGCATGACAGATAAAGGTTCTTTCCTCTCTCTGACCTACCAAAGTTTCCATTTCTGCAGATCAGTTAAACAGACCTGGAGAGTCAAATAACTTGCTCGAAGTCAGACAATGTCACAGTTACTTGGGATGCCAAATTTTCTTAGGTTCAAACCCTAATTGGACTCTCCAACACTCCCTTCCATCTCCTTACCATGTATCTCTGACAGATGAGAAGCCATCCTAAATCTTCCAAAGTCTTCCCTCACTCCCTGGGATATAACACCAAGAATTCTCTCAAAGTGTAGATCTTGAAACCACAGTGATATTCCCTGGAAAAGTCTGGCTTCACTTCATCCTGATTGCCAAGTGATTTCTGTTTCATGAGACAAACTCCAACCAAAATCATCAGACCCCTCATTAGATTATGCCTGCATGAAGGGCAAAAATGAAACCTGGGGATAGAACTAAAGTCCACCAACTAAACAAAGTTTCAGCCACCTCTAGACATACCCACATCTATTAGACCCTTCCCAGGACTTCTCCTTCAAAACTAATACAGACAGCGTCGCTGCCGAGGTCCTGCACATCCCTTCTATGGCTACCAGTCCCTTTCTTCTTTCCTCACCATCTAGGTAGGTCCAAAACCCCTCTGGCCTCCATTCACTTCTCAGGTCCTGGAGATCACCTCTTGCCCCAATCCCAATGCCACAAAGTAGTACCTTGACTTCCAGGACAAGTAAGACAATACCATTTTCCTTTAAACTTTCTTCCCCTCCTACACTGCTTTCCCCTCTTTTTAGCCACCACCCTCACCCCATCCTATGCCAGGGGAACTGGACAAGAAGCCTAACTCCCTACATGGGCCCAAGGGAACTGCTGGTGGCTCCGCCCAAGGACAGAGCTCTGGGTCAAGCAGGCACAGCATCTACTGAGCACTTCCTCTATGCCAAGCATTGTGCCCAGTGCTGTCCTTGGGTTATCTCATTTAATTCTTAGGTACCTCCCACCAAGGGGGGCACCATTATTAACTATTGTTATTCCTTGCTTACATGTGAAGAAATGGAGGCACTGAGAATTTATGTCACTGCTTAAGTAGTTACTAAGACAATAAGCAAAGGAGTCAGGATGTAACCATGGGTAGCCTGACCCCAGAGCCACAGGCCAAAAACCAGATGGTGAGACCTTCTGGGCGGGCCTGCATCTCACTCCACACCCAGCCTTGCCCAGTGCCCGGCACAGTGCACTCACGGCCCAAATTTATTGAATTCATCAGCTTGATATAGGTTTTAAGCATCTAGGTGTTATGGTTTAGGTATGAGGTGTCCTCCAAAATCTCATGTGTGAGACAATGCAAGAAAGTTAAGGAGTGAAATGATTGGGTTATGAGCACCTTAACCTAATCAGTGTGTTAATCCCCCCACCACCACCACCAGGAGAGGTTAACTGAGTGGTGACTGTAAGCAGGTAGGGTGTGGCTGGAGGAGGTGGGTCCCTGGGTGTGTGCTTTTGGGGTATATATTTAGTCTGTAGTTAAGGAAATCTCTAATTCCTGATGTGATGTCCCCAGCTTCTTTTCTCCGCCACTCTTCTGCCATGATGTTCTGCCTCACCTTGCACCCCAAGGAATGGAGCCAGCAACCTATAGACTGAAACCTCCAAAACTGTGAGCCCTAAAATAAACTTTTCCTCCTCTTAAATTGTTCTCATCAGGTCTTTTGGTCACAGCAGTGAAAAAGCTGACTAAAACACTAGGTATATAATATTGACGAAGCACACACAGTATAACATACTGCGTGTATGTGTAAGTACGTATGTGTATATGTGTGGATATACATATGTGTATGTATATATCTGTATATAAATATATATAAATAAAAATATGTCAAGGCACAATGTTTTAGCTGTGTCATGGGCTAAATTTACTTCTGTTAGTTGGCCTGAAAACCCAACCCCAATTTATAACAATGTCCCTATGAGGAAATTCTGTCAACTTCTAAACACTCAACATAAAAATAAATTGTTAGCACCCTCTGTTCCTAAATTGAGTACTCAATTAGCAGATTCCTTCATTAGGATGTTATTTACCTCTGCATTACTAAAAAGAAAGACTGAAGTCTGCCTTACTTTGCTGTCTCTTGGTCTCAGAAAACATGCTGAATTTCAGAGGAATGTATGAATTCAATGTTCCACACCTTTTCCTTTTTTCTTTCTTTTTTTTTCTTTTCTTTTCTTAACAAAGGCTTCATTCTCAATCCAAATTTTCACAAAATGGATAGTTCTCTGGGAAGCACACGGTCTTGCTAAACCTGATTAGTGATTGCCCCAGTTAATGAGCCCGCAGTTCTGCAATGGTGGAGTTTTCAGCTTGGAAGGAGCCTGACATTTGTTCTAGCCACACATTTTCCAGATGAGTGTTCTAGTCACTCCATTTCCTGAAGAGATTAAGTGGCTTGTTCAAAGTCACACAGTGAAATTCCAGCCACTACGTTAACTTGATGGTCTTACCTCAGACTTGGCTCCCTGGCCAGGCATTATCTGCTAACCTAAATAGCAGCTCTCAGGCTCGCTGACCCAGCCACACCAGCTGAACACATGCCTCCTCCAATCACATTGCCTGGGAGCCCAAGGAGTCCTTCTGCTTATCAGGATCCAGAAAAACAGATTTTGTCTTTGCTTTCTGCTGCTGATAGTGGCTGTCAGCCAAGGAAGGGTGTGAAGAAAAACATCTTATATTTCCTTCTCAACTTGAAAGAGGCATTCCCTGTTCCCACTCCCCAGCCCAGGTGCCCACCTACTCACTTCTAGAAAACCAGGCTTCTCAGTTCTAACACATACGGGGCCTCCCAGCCCATTCACAGGGCATCTTCCAGAATGATTTTGCCCAGGCAGCACTTCCACCATGACAGCTCAGAGCCCGGGATGATTCCCAGCGTATAACAAATTGAATCCCAATGCCTGCCTACCCGACCTTTAAAACTTTCCTGAATCGACTTCAATCTACCTCTTCAATTGATCTTGCCTCAGTCTTCCCTTCAAGACCTGAGTCAGGTAGATTCCTCTCTGTACAGTGTGTCAGGCTCAGTCTCAACTGTACAGTCCCCAGAACAAGGAACCACATAATGTAGAATTCTGCCAAGTGGAGTCCTTTCTTAGAGAATCAGAATCCACACTTTGCCTATGTAAAGGCTATGGGAAATTGTATAATATAAAAAGCCATTAAACTTTATCCCAGGATTCCAAACTTTATCTCAGATCTACCCTCCTTCCTCCACCTCCAGCACCTCCACACCAGTCCAAGCCACCAGCATCTCCCTCCTGGATGACAGTGTCAGCCCCTCACTGGTCTGATCCCCTCTTCTGCCCTCTCCAACCCACTCCTTATGCACCAGTGCAGGAGATTATTTTGAGTTCCAAACCAGATCATGTCACCCACTGCTTAAATGTTTCAACAGCTTTTTTGTACTCTTAAGGATCAAGGCAAAAATAAACCAAACAAATCTCCTTAACTCTGTCCACAGGACCAACAGAGCCCACCAACCTTTCCAGCCCCATCACACTCTCCTCCTCACTCACCCTGTCCTTCCGTTGGCTCTGAGTTTTCTAATTTCCCTACTACATTATTCTCCCTCCCACCATAAGGCTTTTGCACATATGCCTGCAAGACTCTGCCTCCACCTCTCTACATCATTAGCTCCTATTCAGCTGAAGAGTTACTTCCTCAAGGGGACTGTTCCTGACCACCAGACTAGCCCTTCTTTTCTATAAGTTGCAAATTTTTGGAAGTTGCAAATTTTTATTTACTTGTAGAATTTTTTAAAAAACACATTCTCTTCCACTTCACTCTAAGCCTTTTGAAGACAAAGCACAGATCATTTTTTGCTCACCAGTCTGAATACAGAATCTGAACCCAAGTAAATACTTTTGAAAAGAAGTGTTGCACCAATTGGTCTAAAGGGTGAACAACTGTGGTGAAAAAAGCATAACACACTGCACTGTGTTCTGTGACAGGGAGATGATCCCAAGGCATGTGGGAGGAGGTAGGGAGCCTTCGCTCTACCTGGGCAATAGAGCTTCACTGGGAAGGGAAGGGAGCTGCGGGCACGAAAGCAGCACAGTAGGCACAGAAGCATGTGCGGATGCCTGCTTTCTAGCTCATTCTATTTTACCTCTAGACTGTCCTCATCTCCAGTCCTGAAGGGAAGGGAGAAGGTCACCCTCTTTCTAGCTGGAGCTGAAGGCACTGGGAGCACAAAGTGCCCCTAATGTGAAGAGGAGATCCTCTCCACTGCTGGGCTTCTTCCCCACAGGGCCCGGAGAGGTCACATCCCCACGTGATGCATTTTTGCTGCATAGCACACAGGCTCTGCTGGTCACAGCTTTGAGAATCAAGTCTCCACTAGCAGATTCTGCAGGGCCTGCTCCTGGCCCACCCACACGCTCCATGCCTGGGGGACTGCCCCGTTTCTGGAAACAGTGGACCTCTCTTTAACCCCACTCCGTGGTTAGCAGCTGTCCCCAATGAATTTCCTGTTAATGACACCTACTTAGCCTAGACTTAAAGAGGGCTGGGTTACTCACGACCTTTTCTGTGGGCTTTCCCATTACTGGATGAAAGTCTAAGCTTGTGAGTGTGCCTTCATTCTTCTTCCCTATCTGAAACAGGGAGATACATGCTAGGCACTTTTCCTAGAGTGTGTCTTAACCAAGAGGAGCCCTGTCAAGACTGTCTCACCCTCCCCTGCTTGCCAGAGACCCCCCTCCCACCTAACCAGGCCTGTTCTTTGTTCCACAAAACAAACAGCTAGTTCCGCCTGCCAGGGCAGACAAGCTGCACTCAGGAGCAAACAAAGAGGCCCTCTTGCCCAAGGTGTTCTTTCCTGTTGGACTGATGCTCTCACCAGTGCCCTTTGTTTGAAGCCACCAGATGCACCAGGCATCCACCAGGACCTGCCAGAAACTCCCTGGGCCTGCACCAGCTGGTAATATCACTCCCCAGCCTTCTATTTCCACAGCCATCCTCAAACCATCAAGCATAGTAGGGTGCAGGGCTCAAGGAGTACCAGAGAGCATGGGGCCTCCTGTTCTGGGGTCTGCTGCTCTGTTCTGATTCCACAGAAAGTACATCCAACCACCAAGGCCACAGACAAGTCACTGTGCTAGTCCCCTCACCCTTCTTTCCTCTGTCCAAGAGCATCCATCTGTTGGTACCCACAGTGTACCAGATACTGTGCTACCAACAATCTTAAGCGTATCATCTTATTTCACCCTCATCAAAAGTTCAGTGGGGTAGGCTCTGTTATGATCTCCATTTTACTGATAAGGAAGTGAGAGCTCAGAACAGATAGCAACATGCTCCAAATCCTATAGGCAGGATGCTGAGTCTGACCCCAGAACACGTGCTTGCATACTATGATACGAGATACTATGATATTCAATAACATGCTGATAATTAGCTATTTGACCACTGACCTCTTTCTTGAGGTCCTTGATAATTCCTTTCTAAAATAGACTTGGTAAAAAGAAGGCTGTGCTAGATCCAAATATTAGGCCCAGCACAACTCTCAATCTGTTCTGCAAATAAATAATTGTTGATACTTAGGATTTTCTTGGAAAGTGTCACATTTTGTTCAAGATCTTACAAAGAAGGGGCTGGAGTTGTACCTCAGTGGTAGAGTGCTTGCCTAGCATTGTGAGGCACTGAGTTTGATCCTCAGTACCACATAAAAATAAATAAAATAAGCCAGGCACAGTGGCGCAAGCCTGTAATCTCAGCACTTAGGGAGGCTGAGACAGGAGAATCACGAGGTCAAGGCCAGCCTCAGCAATGGCGAGGCGCTAAGCAACTCAGTGAGACCCTGTCTCTACATAAAACACAAAATAGGGCTGGGGATGTGGCTCAGTGGTCGAGTACCCCTGAGTTCAATTTCCAGTACCCAAAAAATAGGTAGGTAGGTAGGTAGGTAGGTAGGTAGGTAGATAAATAAAGGTATTGTGTCCAACTAAAAAAAGATTTTAAAAAGAGATCCTACAAAGAAGAAAAGACAATTTGGGTTTTGTTTTTATTTAACAAGTAAATGTGAGTCCATCCAATTACACTCTGGAATAGCCCTGTGAACATTTTCCCTGAAAAGACACACTTCCCTCCTTGGTCTTTCATTTTGTTATCTTATCACTATTCCCCAGAGTTCATGAGGCTCCATTCCAGAGTCACTCCTGGTTATCAGTTTTGCTTTCACAAGCAACATTTATCTGCATTGCTAAGACATTCTTGGCCTTCTGGAAATATGCTTTCATTTTTCTTGTCAATTAGTTGCTTTATGTGCTTCCAAAGTTATGCCTTCATATGAAAATAGATGCCTTCTCACTTCCCTCATCCTTCACATGGCATTAACTGAAGTTGCAATGGATCTGGGACACTAGGACTTCATTACAGTCGATCTGTATCAGAGAAAGTTATGCTGGTCAAAACCAAGTCAAGGGAAACACCTCCCAAGACAACACGGATTCATCCAATGCTCTTCCTTGGTGTCTAGAAACACCTCCCTCCCAAAGTTATCTATCCAATTTTTAATATGCAGAATCTAAAAAGAGTAGAGGCAATGCTTTTGCATTTTCCCAAATAAACTGAGAGTCCCTGGGGCTCATGTTTACCATCATTCTTTCTCACTCCCCTAAGTCAAAAGGGTAAAGGTTGCTTTTGAGAGTCATCTCAAGTATAAAACCAGAAGTTCAGGTTTTACAAGAAGTTTGATTTTAAAGGAACAAGGAGGAGGTAATAGGCATGAGGAATTCTGGACAGAGAAGGGAGGCCTTCCTATCTGAGAGGACCACATGGCCTTGAGACCAGAGAGCTGTCAAAAGTTTCAGTCATTGCATTTTACAGCCAGTGAGGCAACTGGTGATGAGACCAGCACAAACTGGAAGGCCTAGTGGTGATCAGCAGACTGAGAAAACTAGAAGGGTACTAAACCCCACAATGCAAGCGAGTTGCTAACAGTTGGTTTCTGGGTTATATATGCAAACTATTTCAGTGACTGCAAAGGAAAAACTTCCTACAAGAACTACAGGAGCCATCCATAGTTTAAGAACCCATGGGGTATGGCCAAATTACGTGAACCAATTCTCTACCTTGCAAAGATGTAAAAAATAAATCAATAAAGACCTGCTTTCAAGCAGTTGCTAGTAGAGGTGATGACAACTATCTCCACAGCTCCTGTCATACAAGCAACAGGTGATAAGTCTCTTAGAAAGGGGCAAAGAGAAAGCTGCTTCATGAAGTAGAAAGCTACTCCTCCTCCCAGAGGAGAAGAGGAGCTACCTTCTGGCTTTACATTTTACATTATGCATGAATCACATGGAGATATTTAGAGAGATGGCAGACACCAGTGTCTGAGCTCATGCCTAGACAACTCAAATTTCCAGGGAACACCCTTGGCCAAAATCTGCTGGGTGGGATGCCAGCTGAACACTGTGCACCACTGCAAATGGCTGGAGTTCAGGAATGAACAGAAACACATAATCCAGCTCTTCTGGAATGGAAAATCTAATACACCAGTTTGCAATTAGTTTAAAATGAAGAATCAGGACCATTTAGCTCAACAAAAAAAGAACAGAAAGTTCATAGGATTAGGTCCTTTCCCAAAATAAAATCCATTCCTCTTCAGGCTTTCCCATTTTCTATTTTTAATGGCCCAATCATATAGGAGTTTATTATAAGCCACTCACAAGGGTGTTAAATGCTGAATCCAGGTGCAGAGAGAAACAAAGGACAAAGAACAGGGGTGATGGCAGAGTTGGATTCTTTGACACCCAGGAATTCAACAAAACCATAGCAGAGACCTAAGGACAAGTAGAGAAGAAAGAGAATTCCACACCTTTGTACTTTCATGACAAATAAAACTTCTTGGCCTCCAGTTAGGAATATAGATCCTTCTCAACTCCTCATTCTCACTCACACACTCTCCAGTTACAAATGCTCATTCACTGGCTACGCCTTGAAAACAAAATGCCTCCAGACTAGCCTATAAATGTAAAATTTTTAAATGGCAAGAGCACAAACCATAAAATTGATGGTCTTTGGAGCCTCCATTCCTTGCCTTGGAGTTTTATTTTTTTTAAGTGACTTCGAGGTTTATATTCCTAATCAATGCTTTCACATATCTCTGATTATTCATCTCATTCTTCCAAGTTCTATGGGCTACGACAGTGGCATATGACTTCATCCCCCACCCACACGTATTTAGGAAAGGAGCCTAGATCTCTTGTGGATCTAAATCTTGTGTCCTTTATTTTTTTAGTTCTAGTGCCTGAACCAATCTCAGATACAATTAGAGCTCAATAAATACTCCCAATTTCCTGAATATACCTGGGTATGGAAAATTACTAAGTACCTCTTATTATCACAGGTGATGGAAAGAATAGTATAGAATTTAAGAACATGCAATATCACTGGAGTTGCTAAGTGTTATTTCAAAAGTGTCTAAAATCTGATGACACACTTGCTTATGTGCATGAGTGTGTATGTGCTCCTGTCAGGGAGTAGAGTTTAAGGCTATCCAAAAGTCCTAGTGAGCAATTGATCCTCTATTCTGTAATTAATCTCTAAAAAGGAAAGAAAAGGAAACAGAAGATGTCATTTATCTCTTTCAGTTTAATCAGGTAGATTTTTAATCCATTGTTTCTGCTCATTGAGATCATTTTCAGTCTTAAGTGTGCCATCTTGTACTTGGGCTGTCTCTACCTGCTTTGGGGCACCTACAGATGTGATAAGTATGTTTTCTATGTCTTTCTGCCATAAAAAAAAAAAATTAACAGGACAGGATCAAGAGTCCTATCATCCATCACTAGGAAATTCCTTCCACATCTGTCTATGACCCCAATCTCCGTGCCTAATAAGTCTGTCAAAAGGAAGGGGAAGCATATTTGAGTGATTCTGAATGAGTTTTTGCTAACTTCAAGTGATCATCTCTTTCTTTAGATTTTACTTCAATTTTTAATATTTTCAAAAGGACAAGACCAAAGGGCATTACTGAACTTCATTACCATCAACTCCACTGCAAATTCGAAATCATGAACTCATATTAAAAGCATCAGTTCTGGTCTAATATATTTAATTTCCTTGCCTTGTTAATTCCTGATATCAAATCAGACTTTGGAGGCATAAATACTCACAGGCTCACATATGTCTGCTAGACTAGTCCCCTTATCCCATGTATAGAAGGACAGATGTGATCTTATACTTCTCAATGAGGAAGTCAAATTTGGAAATTAAATGCCCCTACACAAGCAGTTGTTCAAGTCTCTGGGACAATGATTTGTTTCCCCTCAGTGATGTGTGAGTCTGAGGCATGTATAGATGACAGTAGGAACATCTGTTTTTTTGGGGGGTTTTTTTTGATAAATAATTTTATTAAATACTTACTAAAGTTGCTAATTCGATCCACATATAGAGAGCACAGTAAGACTAAAATAAAATGCAACTGAACATTCAGTTTTTCCTACTGAACAGAAAGACTGTGCCCATTGTCTGTTCTGCATAGCTGGAACTGAGCTTAAACAGTCACAGAAGCACATTGGGAGAAACACCATGCTTTAATATTGAAGGGAAATTACATGAGTAATGAACTTCACTGAACCAGTGACTTGCTTTCATATGGACAGTAGGAACATCTGAATCTTAGCATCTACCTCATCTCTCTGTTCATAGAACCTCTATACCCAAGCTAAGAAAAAGACTTTGGCATAATTTTCAAAATTATGTCAATTGAAGGTTTACTTTCATTGAGGAAATGTTTTTTTTCTCTTGAACAACAGAAACCACAACCATGTCTCCTTTTTCACTTTGACCACCAGAAGACTCAGAGTCTCATTTCTAATTTTTTTTTAATTGTAGATGAATGCAATATCTTTATTTTATTTATTTATTTTTATGTGGTGCTGAGGATTGAACCCAGTGACTGACGCATGCGAGGCAAGCACTCTACCGCTGAGCCACAGCCCTAGTCCTCAGAGTCCCATTTCTAATTTACCCTCAAGACCTTTGAACTATTGCTCATAGAACATTCCCCTTCAAATGAGAACTGGGAAATCCTTGATCTTATCTCTGAGCCCTTAGGATTGGATTGTCATTCTAAAATATTTGTGATGTTTCTGACGCATTACAGTTAGACTCCCCTCATCTTTTGAATCTCAATTACTGGGGCCAATGAGTAGATCAGACTCTAACCTCTGTGAAGAAGTGCTTGTTTATAGCTAGGTCTCCAGATTTCACCCCTGTTGTTCTGAGAACCCTACAGCTTTAGTATAAGCCAATTGTTCTCCTTTACAAAAGTCATTGTCATGGAGAATTTTAAAGAGTAAAAGCCTTACATGAAGAAACAAAGTCTCTGACTAGAAATAAAGGAAGTAAGTTCGTGGGAAGAAGTAAGTTCATGGGAAGAAGGAGAAGGGATAGTGGGTCCCACTAGTACCAATGTGAACCCCACTTGGGATGAACACATTTTTAGAGAACTTTTATTGACATCATCTCATTGTGAACTTCAAGCTATTCTCTAAAGTAGACAGAGTAGACAGTTTCCTTACTGCATCATGGCATCTCTTAGTTCATTTTGTATTGCTATTACAAAAGACCTGAGGCTAGGTACTACATTTAAAAAAAGGTATTTAGTTCACAGTTCTGGAGGACCAAGAGCATGATGTCAAAATCAGCTTCTGGTGAGGGCCTCATAGTGTATAACAATACATGACAGGAGTGTATGCAAGAAAAAGAGGTCACTCCCAGCACTTTGGGAGGCTGAGACAGGAGAATCTCAAGTTCAAAGCCAGCCTCAGCAATGGCAAGGCGCTAAGCAACTCAGTGAGACCCTGTCTCTACATAAAACACAAAATAGGGCTGGGGATATGGTTCAGTGGTTGAGTGCCCCCAGTACCAAGAAAGGAAGGAAGAAAGGAAGGAAGGAAGGAAAGAAGGAAGGAAGGAAGGAAGAAAGGAAGGTAGGTAGGTCGGTCGGTCGGTCACATATCCAGAGAAACAGCCAGAGGCTGGGGAGGGGCCAGGCTTACTCTTTTGTAGCAGCCCACTATCACAAGAACTGAACCATCTGTGCAACATCACCTACTCCCCAAGACCAGCAAAAACCCCTTCACAAGGATGATCATGACCTAATCACCTCCCACCGGGTCTCACCTCTTCAAGTTTCCACCATCACCTTCAATATTGTTAGATTGGGGACAAAGCTTCTAGCACATTAACCTGCAGGAGACAAACCAAATCTAAACCACAGCAGTAGCATTATCCCAAGCTGTTCTGCCTTGTAGCTATGTTATGAGCATCTTTGAATATAGGGACCATAATAGCAAAAGTTGGTGCATGTAGTAAATTCATAAAACACACATTCTTTGTGCTCATTCCTTCATCATCCCAGTCAATAGGCATGTGAGTGCCTCCCATGTGCCAGAGGCTGCGTATAAAGATGAATGAGGAGCTCACAGTAATGTAGGGAAGATAAGAGAGCAAATTAACTACAGGGCAAGTGATGTAACAGAGGTGTAACTAGTGTCACGGGGAAAACAATGGTGCAATTGAAGAATGAAGGGATGACTTCACCGAAGAGCTACCAAGCAGGTCTCAGAATATTTCACTAGGGGCTGGGGTTGTGGCTCAGTGGTAGAGCGCTTGCCTAGCAAGTATGAAGCACTGGGTTCAATCCTTAGCACCACATAAAAACAAATAAATAAAATGAACGCATTGTGTCCATCTACAACTAAAGAAAAACACTTTTTTTAAAAAAGAATATTTCACTAGACAGGCTTTTTTTTTTAATTTTTTTTTTTTTGTAGTTGTAGATGAACAGCATGCCTTTATTTGTTTCATTGTTATGTGGTGCTGAGAATCAAACCCAGTGCCTCACACATGCTAGGCAAGCGCCGTTCCACTGAGCCACAACCCCAACCCCCAGGCTTTTTTTTTACTAAAATTTTTTAACAGTTTTAGATTATAGAAAAACTGCTAAGATAATACAAAGTTCCCATATAGCCATACTGTTTCCCTTATTACTACAGTTTACATGAAATAAGACACATCTGTCATAATTAATGAACCAATACTGAAATATAATTATGAACTACATGAGCTAATGTCTATACCACACTTTATTAAGTTTTCCAATTGTTGCCCATGTATAAAAGTATACAGTAGAGAAAATGTATCTAGCACTAAATCTCTCTGGGTGACCAAGTTATCATTAGTAAGGCTATGTGTAAAGCAACACTGAAAAATATTCTTACTCTGCCTTCAGACATCCAGGGGAAAAAGCACTCTATTTTCCAGTAATAGTCTAGTTTGCCTGATAATCTCTCTAGTTTTCTTCACAATCTCTCTTCTATCTAGAATGGCAATAACCTAAACTTTAATTTAGCAGTTAGGAGTTTATCAGTCACTTCTGGTTTAAGAAGTCACATTTGGGTAAGAGCTCCAATTCTCTAAAGTCCAGGACTCAGCACCAAACCTAAAGCCTGAGAAACAACTTGGAAAAGAGAAGGCTGGCAAACACACCTGAATGGGAACAGAACAGTACTAAGGCAATTAAAAAGCCAAGAATAGTATCTTCAACAAACAGTGATAGGACAACTGGCATCATCATGCACAAATAGATCCCTACCTCACATCATATTCAAAAAATAACTCAAAATAGAATGTAGACTTAAATGTAAGAGCAAAACTATTAAACTCTTAGAAGAGTAAACCTTTATGACCTTGGATAAGGTGATGGTTTCTTAGTGGAAGAAAAAATAGATAAACTGAGCTTCATTAAAATTAAAAATCTTTGTGCTTCAAAGGACAATCAAGAAAGTGAAGATAACCAAAGCAATGGGAGAAAATCTTACAAATTAAATAATGCAATAAGATACCGGCATCTTGAATATACAAGGAATAATCACAACTCAATAAAAAGACAACCCAATTCTAGAATAAGCAAAGAATCTGAATAGACAAGTTCTCTAAAGAAGATATACGAATGGCCTATAAGCACATGAAAAGATACTTGATATCAGCTATCAGAGAAATGCAAATTAAAACTACAATGAAATACCAATTCCTACCCACTAGATTGACTATCATAAAATAATAAAAAACCCAGACAGTAACAAGTACTGGGAATATGTAGAGAAATTGGAACCTTCATACATTACTGTTAGGGATGTAGAATTTGGTTGTTCCTTGGTTAAACAATATGACCCAGCAATTCTACTCCTAAAAATATACCCCAAAGAAATTAAAACATTTGTCAAAAAAAAAAGAATCTTGTACACTCTGAAACTATATCCAGAGACTGCAGAATGCTGGAGACTCTTTTTGAGAAAGGTTATCTAAAGGAATTTTTTCCTCCCCGCTTAGCAGGCCTGACAGCATTTTAACTTGAATAGCAACTCTTTCACAGACCTGCACATAAGAAGTAAACACACCAGTAAAGGCAAGATTCTCAATAACAGCACTATCTTCAAAGCTACCAACTAATATCAATCTTAATTACCCAAATATCTGCCTTAACATGGTCCTTTTTGAAATATAAAATAACCACAACAAAAAGAAAATCTAAAGATACTGATTTTAATAACAACCCGATATACTGTTACCAGTAATAGAGAACACAAACCCCAAAGAATTTCTAAAAGCACTTGTGAGAAAATTTATAATCCAACCCTGGCCAAATGCTCATACTAAGTATCATTTTTGCAAAGAAAAACAAAATAAACTTACTCTACTCATTTTCTGTTTGCTTGCTTACTTGCTTGCTTGTTTTTGGCTCTGCATTCCTGAAAATATGTAATGGTGGCTCAAGGTAAAATAAGCTAAAAAGGTTAAATAAGCTTAATAAAGGAAACGTTGTTCTTTGGAATCTACTTACTGTCTTGGAAAAACTTATCTCCCAAGGAGAAGCACCCCTAACTGTTCATAGTAAATAAGAATTCACATCTGCTCACGTTCCTCCCATCCATCTACCAAATACACACATACAACAGAATATCTGATCTCAGTCTTTCACCTGCTATAAAATTAGAGTTTAGTGTAACAATGCTGGAAGAAAGACATTTCAGATTGGGGATGTAGCTGAGAGGTAGAGTACATGCCTAGCATGGGCAAGGTCCTGGGTTTGACCCCTGGTATCCCTGGGAGGGAAATGTGTCTACTAAAAAGTTTTTCTCTACTAAAAGATTGGCTAGCATCAAACAAGTGGATTATCTCCACATACCTCCAGCATAGCTAATGGAGTCCATTTCTAAAATTACTGTGACATCTGTAAGAAGTTCTAGAATACCCTTCCAGTGGGAGTGTAAAACTAGGACAGAATTCAAACAGCCTCTCGCTTAGGATCACTCAGCTACCTCAAGTGCCTATTGGGGCTAACCAAAATCAGTAGCTCCCGTCTAGCCTCTCTCTTGTGCCAGCTACCCATCCTTGAATGGCCTCTCAAACAACACAGAAGACCCAATATGGACAGAATAGAAGTCCTCATCCCACTCACCACTCCAAGACATGGACCACCTCTGAATTTCTCAATGTTTCCATAATTCACCCACTTAGTGTAAAAGGTCACCCTTGTCAAATCATTCTCCCATGGCTGTGAGCAGAGACTTCAGTAAAAAGGCTATGATGGGAGGGAGACAGAGGAAGAGTGGACAGACATACTTGAGAGAATCAACCAGACTTGCTGATATGAACAGTTTTTCTTGCAGAAAAGCCCAAGTTCTGTCTTGCTTTCCAACCATTTTCCTTTCTTCCCTACCCTTACTTATTTGCCTCTCTCTTCCTTTCCCTCTGCTACATTCCCCACAAGCCTTTACAGTGCTAGCATTCCCACATTCATAGAAAAGTCATAGGAACCTAAAGTTTGGTCTACTTGTTTCTAACAGGTAACCTAATGAAGAAGTAGAGAAGTTTGAACTATTAGCTAAACCCTGGGAGAGATGAAGTTTCCGGTTTTAGCACCATTGAGTCTAACCACGCCTTGGAAAAGCAGCTGATTCAACAAGGTCACCACCTCAGTCTGTCTGAGTCAGCCTGAGCCCTGGCTCTGACTCACCCTGCTTCTGATTCCAGGCCCCTGACTCAGCTGCTCACAAATTCCTGAATTCCTAGACCTTCTGGCTCTGGCCTGGTTTGCTGACTTACCTTGGCAGACCCTCTGACTTCTCCAGAAGGCAAATGCTAGACTATTGGGAGAGATTACTGAGATTGGGACACCAGAGAAGATGACAGGTGGCTGACCTCCTCTTACATCACGGCCCAATGGGAAGGATATGCTGCTGCCATTAAAGGGTATAGGAACATGCTATACATGTTTACCTAAAAAGATTCTCCAAAGAGAGGAAAACTATGTTGTCCAAAATAAGATCCAGGACTGGGTTTGTGTCTCAGTGATAGAGCACTTGCCTAGCATGTGTGAGGCACTGGGTTTGATCCTTAGCACCACATAAAAATAAATAAATAAAGGTATTGTGTCCATCTACAACTAAAAAATTAAAAATTAAAAAAATAAGATCCAAAATATGTATTTTCTACCTTATATACTTATGCATTGCCCAATTTATTTTAAAACAAATTTCTCTATTATTTCTTTTTACTAAGAAGCAATTATAAGAAAAATTCTACCAAATTGCAATTTGAATATGAAAAGCTCTCACTGTAAAATATGATATTCCACATGTCCTCAATCACTTTTTTTTTTGTACTGGGGATTGAACTCAGGGGCACTCGACCACTAAGCCACATCCCCAGCCCTATTTTGTATTGTATTTAGAGACAGGGTCTCACTGAGTTGCTTAGCCCCTCACTGTTGCTAAAGCTGGCTTTGAACTCACAATCCTCTTGCCTCAGCCTCTAGAGCTGCTCAATCACTTTTAACACGCAAATATAGTGGGATTTGTCCACCACCAAAAAGGATGCAGCCCCATCTTTTAATATGATACACCTAAGTCTGAGAATGGTTAAAGATAACTTGTCCAACTAGTAACAGTATTTCTAATGCCAAGAAAAAAACATTTTTATCACCAAGCTTGATTTGTATTTACTATTTTTAGACTCCTTTTCAAACAAAACATACATTTTTAAAGTACCCTGGAAATATATACCGAGATAAACTAAATCCTCAGTGATAAAAAAAATCTCAACAAATACAAAAACAATTAAAATCATGACTGTGTTCTGTTAAAATAAAATCAAACCAGAAATCAACTAAAGATAATAGGAAATACCCAGACCCTTAGAAATTAAATTCCATACTTTATCCATGAATCAAAGAAAAAACCTTAAGAATTTTTTTAAAAAAATACATTTAGTTGAATAAAAATTAAAATAAGTATAGCAATAGGTGTTTTTATCAGAAAAGAGGAAACGTCTGAACTCAATAATCTAAGCTCTAACCTAAAGAACCTGGAAAGGGAAGAGAAATATAAACCCAAAGCAAGCAGAAGGAAGGAAATAATAAAGATAAGTGCAGAAACCAGTGAAATTGAAAACACAGAAACAATTAGGTGGTGGGAAGGGGGAATCTATGAAACAAAGCTGGTTGTTTTTAAAATATCAATGAGATTGACAAACCCTTAGGAAGATTGATAAAGGAAGATGAAATACAGAGTATACCACTACATACCCAGCAGGCATCAAACAGATAAAGGAATACTGTAAATAATGCTATACATATGAACCTGATAACTCATATAAAATGAGAAAATTACTTGACAAGGAGAAGTACCACAATTTATGTAACAGGGAATAAATAATTTGGACAATCCCATAACTATTATGGAAATTTAATTCACAATTTAATCATAAAGCTCCCCCAAAAAGAAATTCCCAGGTCTAATGGTTTTTCTGGAGAATTCTATTAAGCATTTACAAAAGAATAAACATCAATTGTACATAATCCCTTCCAGAAAACAGAAGCATTTCACTTAATGATATCATTATTACCTGAAAACAAATGAGATACAGTACCACCAAAAAATAAAGACATGAAAAAAGAACTCAGGTCAATAACATAAAAATAAAAAATCCTTAACAAGATACATGCCAGTAGAATTCAGTAATATATAAAAGTACTATACAACAAGACCAAATGAAGTTGGTTTCAGGAATGCTAGAATAGATTGACATCTTTAAATCAACAGAAAAATCATGTGATCATATCAATAGAAGCAGATAAAACTTGTGACAAAATTCAACATCCACTCATAATTTTTTTTTAAAAAAACTTTTTTTAAAGAAAAAAGAGGAAAACATCCTCAATTTAACAAAGAATATCTACAAGATATAAGCAACATTATACTTGGTAGGAAGAGATTTAAAGCTTTCACCTCCTAAGACTATGGCCAGGATACCTGTCTCACAACTCGCATTCAACATAGTACTAGAAGCTCTACCTGTGTAACAAAGCAGCAAAAAGATGGAACAGACGTACAAAACAGAAAGGAAGAAATAAAACTGTGCTTTTTACAGATACAGTGACTATCCACATGGAAAATTCTAGGAAATCTATCCAAAACAAAACAAAAACTTTGAAACTAATAAGTGAGTTTAGCAAGGTCCCAAAATTAACAGATATTGATACAAAATAAACAGATAAAAACAAAAAAAAATTGTATTCCTCATATACTAGCAATGAGCACATGGATACTGAAATTTAAAGATTGCTTTAAAAAGTTAAACACTTAGAGGGCTGGAGTTGTGGCTCAGTGGTAGAGCGCTTGCCTAGCATGTGTGAGGCACTGGGTTCGATTCTCAGCACTGCATATAAATAAATAAAATAAAGGATCATCAACAACTAAAAAAATATTTTAAAAAAACAAGTTAAACAGTTAGGTATAAATCTGACAAAACACATATAGAATTTGTACACTTAAAAATACCAATTCAAATGATGAAAGAGTCAAAGCAGATCTAAATAAATGGAGAAACTTACCATGATCATGGATCTTAAAAAAAAATCAGTATAAAGAGATCAATTTCCCCCATATTGGCATGTAGGTATAATTTATATCAAAATCTCAGCAAGATATTAAGATATCAATAGATATAGGAAACATTATTCTAACATTAATGTGAAAAGGCAAAGCAACTAGAATAGCCAAAACAATTTCAAAGAAGAATAAAATGGGAGGAATCTATCTACCGGATTTCAAAAATTATAGTTACAGTAATCCAGACCTGTGGTATTGACCGAGCAATGGACAATGAAATAGAATGGAGAACCCAGAAATGGATCAACACAAATATGCCCAACTCATTTGGGACAAAGATTCAAAAGCAATTGAAGGTGCAAACAGTGTTTTCAACAAATGGTGCTGGAGCGATTGAAAGCCCATAAGCAAAATACATAAACCTTGACCTAAACTTCTACCTTACACTAAATTTAACAAAAAAAAAGAATCATCAACTTAAATGTAAAATGTAAAGCTACAAAACCTTTAGAATAAAATGTAAAAGAAAATCTTTGGAATGTAAAGTAGGCAAAGAGTTCTCAGTCTTCACTCCAAAATCATAATCTAGAATCAATAGGTTCATCACAATAAGGACTTTTGCTCTTGAAAAGATTTAAAAGATAAACTATAGATCAGGAGAATATATTTGCAAACCACAAATTGAACAGCAAAACAACAACCAAAAAAAAATCACAAAATGGGCAAAAAAATATGAATAGACATTTCAGTGAAGAGGATATGTATAGCAAAGGAGCACATGAAAAGATATTCAACACTGATAGCCATTAGGAAACTGGTAAACCATATATAGTAGTTCTATCAGTATACATCTATCAGAAAGGCTAAAGTAAAAATACTGACAATGCCAAATGCTCACAAGGATTTGAAGCAAATGAGTCACTTGCAAATGATTCCCACCATCAATTGCTTGTGGGAATGTAAAATGGTGTAGCCACTCTGGAAAACTGGTTAGTAGTTTCTTTAGAAACTAAATACATAAGGGCTGAAAATACAACTCACTGATAGAGCACACCTCGCATGTGGAAAGCCCTGGGTTCAATACTCAGCACCCCTCAAAAACTCTAAGTACCCTTCAACCCAGCAACTTCACTCTTAGACATTTATTCCAGAAAAATTAAAGCATTTACGTAAAAAACTATACACCAGCAGCGCTGTTCATAATAGCAGAAAACAAGAACCATCTGGGATATCCTTCAACAGGCAAACGGTCGAACTAACTGGCACATCCATACCATGGAACTCTACTCAACAATGAAAAGAACTGCCTGCCATGTGCAGCAGCTAAGATGATACCAGAGAACAAGGAGGAGGGGATAAAAGCCAATCCAAAAGGTTTAAACTGTACGATGCCCTCTGTATATCATTCTTAAAATGATAAAATTGAAAATCTGGAGAAGAGATCCGTAGATGTGTAAAGGCAGGAAGGAAGTGAGCAGAGCTATAACAGGATGACTTGAGGGACGCTTGGGGGGATGCAGATGTTCTATACCTTGACTACCAATGTCAATGACCTGGTTGTGCTGTCGTACTATTGTTTGTAATATATTACATTTGGGGAAATAAGGTAGAGTGTATGAGATCTGTGTTATTCCATCCAACAACATGTGAATTTACCATTATCTCAAAATAAAACATCTAATTTTTAAAACGTCTTCCTTAAACTTACCCTCCACTTTTTTTTTTAACCAGTCTTTGCTAAACATTGGCTCTACTAATAAACATACCACTGATTGAGCCAATGCTGTGTAGAAATACAAAAGCTTTTATTATCCATTAAGAAATGATTTGGAGGGCTGGGGTTGTGGCTCAGTGGTAGAGCGCTCCCCTAGCATGCACGAGGCACTGGGTTCGATCCTCAGCACCACATAAAAATAAAAAAAGGTATTGTGTCCACCTACAATTAAAAAATATATTTTAAGAAATGATTTGGAGGAAATAAATATTCATGCTGACATGTCAAAGAAGTTTGTTTTAAGAGGAAGAGAGGCAGATACCCCAAGCCCTAGCTGGAAGAACAGGGTCTCAGACCTACCCAGTTATGCCTCAAGTTCACAGACAGATCTCCTGAAACCAAGAGCACACCCTTCTCCTCAAGAGGACCCTAAATTCTCAGCTAGAACATATAATTTTTCAAAAACGATTAGTTTCACTCTCAAGGATGGAATCAGGATCATTTTAGTTCTTCAATGTCTTTCCAACAGTGTTGCTTCGAACTTTTGCCCAAAGACCAGAGGCATAGCTATAACTTACTGGAGCATAATCTTTTTTTTTTTTCCCATAGACAAATAAATGACTTGTAGGTTTTTAAGCATTAAGGGCATATTTTCCTACTCATATTCAATGTTATGGACCGAGACCCTAGAAAAAGAAGGCACAAAGATTACCCATATCAGATGACAAAAGACTCATTTATTTTCTTCTAGTTTCTCACACTTCATGCTTTATTCAAAAGTCATGTGCTGGATGTGATGGCGCACACCTGTAATCCCAGCAGCTCAAGAGGCTGAGGCAAGAGAATCACAAGTTCAAAGCCAATCTAAGCAACTTAGCAAGGCCCTAAGCAACTCAGCGAGACCCTGACTCTAAAGAATTTTTTTTTAAAAAGAAAGAAAAGCCTGGGGATGAGGCTCAGTGTTTAAGTGTCCCTGGGTTCAATCCCAGATACAAAAAAAAAAAAAAAGCCATGAATCTAGTAGCCATATATTTCTAATATTTCAATTAAAAAAACGCTGGCTGCCATTGCTGTCTAGGGTAACCAAGGATCAGTATTTCTGGAGCAGACGTCTCACCTGGTGTGATAAGAACCCATGACTTATCTTCCATCTTTGCTGTCCTCCTCTTTTTCCTTTCAAATCCCTCTTTTCTCCCTTTACTCTTGATATTTGGCTCAACCTCCAGTCTTTTACCTCTTGATATTTGTTTCCTATCCTGCCCACTTTCCACCGTCTCTTACCTTTCCCTCCTGCCTCCACTGACTGACCTCATCATTCCCATCACACCAAACTGCTACTAACCCTTCTGCCTGTCCCTAATGCCGTGTTCCTGCAGCTGCATACTTTGGACGTGGCACATGCTGGACTCCAGTTAAGGGTCATATTTAAAAACCCAACTGGCTCAAAAGACTTCTCCATATGTACTGTACAATACCCAGCCCTCTCTCTTCTAGCTCCAGCCTTGCATTTCCACATCTCCCCTTTTCTAACTGCTCTCTTTTCACTTCCATCCTCCTTGCCCTCTCATCCTGGCCCAACTGCCTTCTCCAAAAGTACAATTGTGTTGATAGAGCATGGACATGTTGGCTGGATGAAAGTCAGTTGGAAAAAGCAACAGACCAGGAACCCAAAAGCTGGACCAAGTCACTGTATCTTCCTAGATTACAAGCTAGACTTCTACAGTGCATCAAAGCTCTTGATAGGGAACTAACTGCATTCCTATTTCAGACATCAACAAGAGCACCTAACAGATTAATTCAAAAACGTCTATATTTGGATCATCATGTATTCTTTCGTGGGCTAAACATCTCCAGCAGCTAGCCAGAACTTTTTTAAAAAATTTTTTATTTATCTATTTATCCTACTTAGGTATACATGACAGCAGAATGCATTTTGATTCATTGTACACAGATGGAGCACAACTTTTCATTTCTCTGGTTGTATGTGATGTAGAATCACGACATACATGCAGTCATACACGAAGCTAGGGCTATGATGCCCATCTTATTCCACCATCTTTACTGTCTCCATGCCCCCTTCCCCCTCCCACCCCTGTGACCAAAGTTCCTCCATTCTTCCCGTGTCCTTCCCCACATTATGGATCAATATCCATTTATCAGAGAGAACATTTGGCATTTGGTTTTTTGGGATTGGCTTACTTCACTTGGCATGATATTCTCCAACTCCATCCATTTATCTGCAAATGCATCATTTTATTCTCTTTTATTGCTGAGTAATATTCCATTGTGTATATATACCACAGTTTCTTTATCCATCAATCTATCAAAGAGCATCTAGGTTGGTTCCACAGTTTAGCTATTGTGAATTGAGCTGCTATAAACATTGAAGTGGCTGCGTCACTGTAGTGTGCTATTTTTAAGTCTTTTGGGTACAGACCAAGGAGTGGGATAGCTGGGTCAAATGGTGGTTCCATTTCAAGTTTTCTAAAGAATCTCCATACTGCTTTCCAGATTGGTTGTACCAATTTGCAGTTCCACCAGCAATGTATGAGTGTGCCTTTTCCCACACCAACCTCGCCAACACTTATTGTTGTTTGTATTCTTGATAACTGCCATTCTGACTTAGCCAGAACTTTTAAGCTTGCTTTCCACAACACATCACCAAGCAATCACTGCCCTGGGGCTGCTTTCATTTCATGAAGGGGAAGGACCAATATCTACAGTGAGGGGGCCCCCTCCAACATAAGTGCCTTCTAGAAGCAACAGTGCTGTTGACTTTACACCAGGAAGTTTAATCGATTTAACTTTCTAAGGGAAAGATTCAGAACAGCTCAAGAAAACAAAGACTGTGGATTGAAAATAAAAGGGGCACAGAGGGACAGGGGAGCTTCTTCACCTGCCATACCCACCAGGCCCAAATGATGTTCTGCTGCCTCTCCAATAGGGCATCCTGATCACTGTGGCTTCTGTCCTCCTATCACGATAAGCAGCTGCATAGAAAGCCAGGCCTCCAACCTTGTGTGACATCTTTATCTGTTGAGCACTGTGAACACACTGAGCAAACAGTAATGGCTGCTATTTGCAAACAGGAGCGGCTGTGTGTGAATGTCAGGTATAAACTTCAACAAGACTAGCCTCAAAACAAAAGGTTATTTGGGAGCCCATTATCCTATTAATTCCATGCCAGACCAAGTTCTCACTCATTTCTACCAGCGTTTTGTCAAGGTCAACACCCATGGCTACAACTGGGACAGAGTAAATTATTAACCCTGGTTTTCCACTGGGCCCGAATCAGCCACAGAGGTCACCACCTGCCTGCCACGTTCTCCCTGGTTCAGCAAAAGGAAGTGCACGGTACATAGCACAGGCATGTACTTGTGGCTTGAAGGGTCACTAAGACAGATAGAGGAAACAGCACTGAGTTGGGCCTGCAAGGGACACCGTTTCCATAACAGAATGGGCAGAAAGGAGCACAACAGTCAGGGTAGGGGGCTGGGACCCTGGGGTCTCAGAAGCCAAGTATCAAAGGAACCATGGAAATTTTCTCACACAAGGTCATGGGCTTAGGGGCGTGGAAGAAAAATGCCTTAACCAGATAGAGAGGTGCCTATAGACCAGAGAGCAGGTGGGATCCACACAGTGTACTGTTCTTTTGGATGTGACGCATGCTGGACTCAAATTCAGGGTCATATTTAGAAACCCAACTGGTTCAAAAGACTTCTCCATATGTACGTTACTGACAATCCCAACTGCCTATTTTCCAGGATGTATGAACGCCTTGATTCTTGCTCCAAAGACAGAAAAAGCTCGGTGTTTTCCAACTGCATTTGCCCATGTCTCCATCTTCCTGGCACTGTCATCTAGCCAACACTCCCGGGTACACAGCAGGCATCTTCAGGTTCTCAGACAAGGTGGGGATGGAAAAGACAAGGCTTAATATCCTCCACATCAAGACTGCCCAAATGCTTTCAGACCTATCTCTAATGCCACCTTTTCTGCATTCTGTCATTTATTTGCTTGACTTCTTTATTTCCATCCTTCTTCTGAAACCTCTTTGAAGTACATCCAGCCTTTTTTTCTTTCCCTAACTATAACTGGACTCAATGTTTCCTTAAATCCAGACACAGCCAGTATTTCTTCCCTCTGGACCACACACTTGAGAAACATGTGCAGAAATTTAACAAATAAAACAAAAAGAAGGAAAAAGAGGGGAAATGTTAAGAGGAGAAATATGTGTGCTTGGCCTTAATCTCCCTTCTTCTGTATCCCCAAGGAAAAGGCTCATCCACAATTCTGGAATTTCCGGAGGAAAGGAACATGCCTCTCGGGTCCCCAACTCCTACTCACTGTGGACACAGTCTTATTTTATTCATTAGTGTAAAAATAGCTGCAATCACCCGTGAAGCAAACACCTTGCCCTTTCTTTTGCCTTTCATGAAACCAACCTAATAAGCCTGGCTCAAACAAGTTCTCTTCCCCAGTGATGACTGGGGCAGAAGGATTTTTCCACTGCATATGACTGGCTTGTTCACATACATAGAATCCTGACGTGTGGTCACCAAAAACACATGACTTGCTCTGCAGTTCAAACTCACTAAACCACATCTAATCACGTCAGAGGCCACCTACTTACTACTCTAATGATTTTCACTGCAATCCGTCTACCACTAATAATATGCCTAAATCCCTTTATATCCTTTATATCTAATACCTTAAATAGACAAGCATTCAAATATTTGTTCAATGAATAAATACGTGATATAAAATTATTAGCTGCTTATGATAAGTCAAAATGTTATATTAGTTACCCATCACTGCATACAAATTGCTTCAAAACTTAGCAACCGAAAATAACTATTATCTCAGAGTTTTCAATGGTGAGGAATCTAGAAGTGATTCAGTTGAGTGGTTATGGCTCTGTGTTCCGACAAGATTGCAGTCAAGATGTAGGCGGTCGGGCGCAGTGGTGCACATCTGTAATCCCAGCACTTTGGAAGGCCGAGGCAGGAGAATCACGAGTTCAAAGCCAGCCTCAGCAATGGCGAGGCGCTAAGCAACTCAGTGAGACCCTGTCTCTAAATAAAACACAAAATAGGGCTGGGGACGTGGCTCAGTGGTAGAGTGCCCCTGAGTTCAATCTCTAGTACCAGAAAAAAAAAAAAGATGTGGGCAATGTCTCTCGCCACCTGAAGATTTGACTGAGGCTGGAGTACCCACTTCCAAGATGGCACACTCACATGGCTGAGTTGACAGTGGCCTTAGTCCCTAGCCACTTGAGCCTTTCACAGGCTGCTTGAGTGACCTTGCAAACATGGCAACTGGCTTCCTACAAAGCAAGAGATCCAAGAGAAAGCAAGGAGGAAGTCACAGTATCTTTTATGACCTAGCAACAGAAATCACACTCCATGTCCATAACACTGTTTAGTTACCCAGATCAGACCTACTCAACATAAAGAGGAACTACAAAGGAGCAAGAAGACCAAAGCCTGGATCGCTGGGGACCAACTCGGAGGCTACCATAAATGCTGTATATACTCTGATTTCCTTTGCCAGCATAAATGTTCCCATCTCCATACTGCTCCTTACTTAATGGATTTAGAGCACTTTTGTCATGTTCCATTTTCTGCTTAGAGCACTCAAACAATAATGCCAATTTTTTTCCACCAAGTAGAAATCTATTTAATGATCTTGGCAAGTCTTTAGAAAAATACCCATCAGGCAGAGTTTAGAGGGTCGGAAAGAATATAGCACAGATTAAGTAGGATTTCCAATTTTAAAATTAAAGCTATTTTCCTTTCAGATGTTAAGGATTCAGCTGTTTGCAGTATTACGGCAGCTGTGATGGCCCTTATCTTTTAAAGTAGGCCCTCTCTTTACACTGACTGGTTCTTGTGGTTTGGCCATGTCACATCTATAAATGCAGTTGTTGAGAGCCTCAGCGTGTGGTCATAGCTCCTTCTTCACTCTCCCCTGCACTCTGGGTAATGTATGGAAGGTTCAGAGATCTCAGGATCTCCATTCTATATAGGCAAGCACCCCACTAAGAGGCTTCTGTTAATATTAAAGTTATTTCCGAGCCAGGCACAGTGGCACAGGCCTGTAATCCCAGCACTTAGGGAGGCTGAGACAGGAGAATCACGAGTTCAAAGCCAGCCTCAGCAATGGCGAGGCACTAAGCAACTCAGTGAGACCCTGTCTCTGCATAAAACACAAAATAGGGCTGGGGATGTGGCTCAGTGGTCGAGTACCCCTGAGTTCAATCTCCAGTACCAAAAATAAGTAAATAAAAAAGTTATTTCTGGCACTCACCCATTGTGGCAAACAAGAAATAAATGAAAATTCCTCCTACAAACCTTCGTCACCAATATACCTAACTGTTCCCTTCGTCCTTGAGCCCTATTAACACTCAACTGCATTTTACAAGTCAAGTGACTAGCAAAGAGCAAAACCTAATAAAAGAAGGCCCAACATAATTCTATTCCCTTCCTCTTCCCCACAAGAATCAGCAGAGAGGGCTGGGGTTACGGCGCAGTGGTAGCGTGCCTGCCTAGCACGCGTGAAGCACTGGGTTCGATCCTCAGCACCACATAAAAATTTTTAAAAAAAGATATTCTGCCCACTTACAACTAAAAAATAAACATTTAAAAAAAAAAAAAAGAATCAGCAGAGAGAGGAGTAGGTGATAATCCCATAAAAACAGAACTGGAACACTGAAGAGAACTCATAGCCCAGGCCCCCACTTTAAGTGGCAGCATGTGGGGGAAAAAAAGATCCCAGGGCATTCCATCCTACTTATAAAGACCATATCAGGGTCCTTTTCACAAAAGAATATGCTCATGTCAAATTAACACACTCTCAAGAAGGCTTTAATGATTTCCATCACCTTTAGGAAAAGAACAGAGTCCCTTAAGATGCACCACACAAGCCTGCACGAGTTGGTCCCCATTTGCCCCTACTGCCTCTCACACCAGACTTTCCATCACCCTTCACACACCCAGCCTCGCTGGCCTTTCAACCAACATCTTGAACAGATCATGGTCCCTCCCGACATGAGTGCTTGGCACATGCTGTTGCCTCTGCTTGGACCGCTCTGTGAGTTTCGTTTTAATCTAGTTCATTCCTGGTCATCTTTCAGAGGTCCACGTTCTCTCTAGGAAGTTTTCCTTCCCTCCCTCCATCAACTACAAAGCATTTATCACAACAGTATCACACATTTATACATGCAACTCTGTGAATAAGGTCTGTCTCATCCCTTTTGTCCATTTTATTTCTACAACCTAGCACAGAGCCTGGGATAAATGAATGTTCCATGGTTATTTGCTTATGTAGTTAACAACTATGAGTGACCTATTTATTGAATGGAGATTCCAAGGGCCCTACCAGTGATCCATCCCCAATTGTTAATAGTTGGTATGAGCTCTTAAACATCAAACCTGCTGAGTTGTTAAAGCCTCTTCTCTTATCACCCTGTCGCAGGTAGGAAGCAGGCAGGTACCTGAGTGTAAGGCCCAGGTAAAGTAATGCACGGACAAGGTGACTCTAAGATGGGGCTGTTCTGTTGCCCTTCCTGAGGCCAGCACAAGGTCTGTACCTCCTTCTCCACCCAGTTAAGTCTCAACACTTTCTCTTCACACTGCATGTGAATTTGCTGTGATTTTCTGAGTCCGCTGAATGCTCTGGATGTCCTGAAAGCCCTGTATGTAGCCCTCCATTGGAATCGCTGGAAAATTCGCCTCTTCAACCACATTCCCTAGGTTTCAGCCTTGATCATTAGAGACAGTCAAATGTCCCACACCTCTCTGTGTGAAGAACCTTGATGGAACCCTTCATCAGCTCTTCTTATGATGTGAAAGTCTGTCCCCAAATCAGGAGCAGCTACATCTACATCCAACAGTCATGACAGTAGACCCAGAAAAGGCCTCTTATGTTGTTGACCTAGCCAGGAAAGCCAAAGGCATTCCTCATAAATACTTTATTTTATGAAAATTTCCCCTCTGGAAATCTCAACTGTAACTGGAATCTAATCCATTTTTAAAATAAATGCAATGCACTTGAACTCATCCCCGGGTCAATATTCTTTGCCTTGGATCTAGACAATATAACCTTTCTAGTCACTTTAATTGTGAATCTGAGTTTTACTACAAATTTACAAAGTCAAGAGGTTCATGGTGTACTAATATCCAGAAACCCTTGGGAAGACCTTAGAAACAAAAGGTTCTCTTTCATTTCTTCTGAAGTATTTCGTATAATAAAGGCTCTGAGCATGTCAAATCACAGATCTGAGGAGCTATTTTCTTCTGAATCTTACTATTGGAGCAATAGCCTCTTCTGACCTCCTACCCTGCATGGATCTCAACACACCTATAACTCTGTCATCATTTTATTTACACATCTTTTTCTCAAGACCATAAAAGATCCTCAAAGCTAGAGACCATGGTTTGTATGCCTATATATCCTTGGGGACTAGCACTGCTGGCACATGAAACGTGCTCCACCATCTCATGACATATGAACCTGAAAAGCAAAGTATGAATCAGCACATCCAGTGCTCTCTACTCTGCCTATCAACCCAGGGCAAGTGACTCTGGGCAGTAAACTCAGTTAAAACACCAGAATGACTCATAAGGATGCTCTGTTCACCAAGCTGCAGTGACCCAGCCCTGAGTTTTCTCACAACAGGGAGGACCCTCAGGGTGCATGGAGTACCCACGATCAGAGCCACAGAATGGTGTGCTAGGATACCACACCTGACCTCATATTTACATGTTTTTCTGGCAGTGCTAGGGATCGAACCCAGGGCCTCATATATGCTATCAAGCATGCTACCACTGAGCCACATCTCCAGCCCTTTATATCCTTTTTAATCAATACAGGATGCAGAAGAGGCTTGCAATTATTAAAAGAGCCACTTTGGAGGGGATTCACTATGGATCTCTCCCATCGTCCCTTGCAGGGAGTTCTTTGTCACCCTGGGCATGCTGGCATCTGTGAGAGGCATCTTCCTTCTCTTGTGCACCTGACTGCAAATCCCACTGCTTCTCCAGCTCGCAGGAGCTGTCATTCAGGGCAAGCTGATTATTTGAGGTTAAAATGCTGAGGAAATGAATTTTACAGTTTCCTTAGCTAACCTGGCTCCCTTGGAGAAGACAGAAATGAGATTTTACACTGAATTAGCCATGTCTTAGGGAGGCAATTCCACTGATCCCGAGATTAGCACTGGTTTTCCCATGTGACCCTCTGCTGACCTTACTCTTTGAAAGAACCTGTTCAGGATGGGCAGGAAAGGGAAAACCTACAAGTGACGTGGGAATAGGGCACCAAAGTACATATGTGTGTCTGTAAAATGGAGTGATATTTCCAAATTGGTTGGTAAGAAAAACATAACAGCCAAAATTGGAGGGAAAAGTTTTAACATATTAAATTTGAAATTTCATAAAATAATTTGCAGAATATTAAACATGAGTATAACCTTAGAAAAAATTTATAATACGAAGAAGAGACAAGATTAAAAGTATAAAGAATCTTTATGTAAATATGTAATGCAAAAATAGACTGCTTTTAGGAATTCCACAAATAGATGGTTTATTAAACTAAATAAAACATTCTTCCCTTCCCTGGACTTGGCTGCTCCTCTTTAGGTTTGTCTGTGTCCTCCTTTCCTCATGCTGTCGTGAATCCCTGCTCTCTCTATTGTCACAGTCCCCATCATGACCCTCCACAGGTATAGACTTGCTCACTGTTCCCCCAGTGACTCCCAGGTAGAGAGGGAGACCCTGTCTCTGGCTATCTATGTACACACACACACACACACACACACACACACACATATCAGCTTTTCCAGTCCCAGTAAGGCCCCTCCTGGGCACCCAGAGGTGACACTCCTTGGGGTCAGCCTTTGTCTCTTATTTCTCCCTCACCTCAAACAAAGCTGATGCAAGGGCCCTGGTGAATCAGGCCAACCTCTTCTCAGCCCCCACCTGCTCCTGTTCCTCCTCACTCCTTTCGTTTCTCTGGCTGCCCGCCTCTCTTCTCCAGCTCACACCACTATAAAGTAATATCCCCATCAATCCTTGGTAAAACAGCCCTCATTTACTGCCTCACTGATGACCACCTAAAAATAGTCTCCACAATCTCACCCCATACCCCATCTTTCTACTTTTTTTCTGTTGTTCTTTAAAACATAGAAACATGAGTGTTTATTATAAAAACATACATATAGAAAATGTAGAGGATAATGTAATTGACTCTTACATACCATTCAGCCAGCTTTAACACCAACACATGGATGATCTTCCATCCACAGCCACTCACTTTTCCCTCAAAATTACTTTAAAGCAAATTCCACACAGCTTATCATTTCATCTGTAAACACTTTAATATGTTTCTATAGAAGACACAGACTCTTAACATGACTCTCACCCCTAAAATAATTACCTAAATCATTTCCTACTAATGTTAATACAGAGACAGAGTTTAAATATTCCCAGTGATTTTATTTTTTCCCCAGTTGGTTTGTTTGAATTGGGATCCAAACATGGACCACTTATTGGATATGGGTCCCTGCCTCTTAAATCTCTTTATCTGCAGCAATCTCAACTTCTTTCTCCTGTGAGGCCCGGCCCAGACATTTCTCACTTCCCCACCCATAGGGCTCAGCACCCAGCATGGCCATGGCCTCCATCTGTGCAAATGGCCCTCAAAGTCCAACCCAAACACTGTCCTGTCCATGAAGTCTTCCTGATGGCCACCACCTCTCCTCCCAAGCACAGGCCGCAGGTCTCCTACAGAGCTTCATCTCCACCTCACTTGGAGTGTGCACTGTTTCCTGTCATCAGCTTCCCTATTCCTCATCTCACCTCCCATCTCTTTTATGTCCTTACAGAATGTAGCACCATCTTCTGCACTTGGCAGTTGCTCAGTCAATCAACATGTAAATTCAGTATTTAAAAATATGAGCTCACCATTATATTTGATCATAACGCACCAAAAATAATTTTGAAATACAAGCAGAAAAGTGAAGGATGGCAAGGGTATCTCACACATCTTCATCCTAACCTCCTCCTCCCCCTGGTCCACTTACTTATGAGATATTTGTTATGTAACTACTGCGTGGCAGACAGGCATTCTGAAAATGCCTACTTGACTCTAAAATCATATATCCTGACACAAAAAGTGTATTTTTTTATCATCCTCAAAATACCTGAAGCTTGTAGATGCAAAATGAGTCCTTTCAAAACCAACATTAACATTATATTACTTCTAGCAGTCAAGATTTATTTTGCCGAGAAATAATTTTACTTCATAAATGAGACCCCAGACAGTCTAATGCTTCATCTAGGGATTGTTGGGGACTTCCCCGGTATCCCCTTTTGTCTACTCATCCTTCCAATCCCAGCCCTTGCTAACCATCCATCAAGTGCCAAGCCCAGTGGGGTTGCCAAGTAGAAAATGAGGACAGTTCCCAGCACAGCACGAAGGACAAAACCAAGAATGAAATTTCTAACAACTCCGGGTCTCTGGAAACTATAAAATCCAAGAAGCAAACAGGGAAGTTCTGGAGGGACCTGGATTTGAGCTGAGTCTGCTCTCCATGAAACCTCAGCAACTATACTGCCTGTGCTTCTCTTTGCACAGGGGATGGAGATGGGAAGGGTCAGGAATGAAAAAGAGAAGCCAATAGTGGGGAACCGTCTTCATTCCACTTCCAGATGGTAGCCATTCTCACCCCCACCCATCCATTTCCTCCCATGGGTCCAAACACTGCCATAAACCCAAGTGAAAAGAGGACATTTCCTTTTCAAAACTGGAAAAAGCATTAAGGACAGAGAACAGGCAAAAAGGACATTAGGAAATAAGATGCCAATATATTGAACAGTCCTTTCAAAGAATGTTTAATAGAATCCCCTTCTTAGTGGACTACAAAGTCTTTTTTCTCTATCACTGCTCTGCTGGTGTGGTCCAATTCATTCTGTTGGGCTAGGAAGTCCCACATAACTGAGCCATTCTCCAATTCTTGTCTGTTGAGTAACCTCTCTGTTCTTTAAAAGGTTTGGCTGTGTGAGTCTACCAAAAACTATTATAGGTTGTCTATTTGAAATACCTGGAAAATGTTCTTATTATAATTTGAAGGTTCCACTAAAAGTTCTGGTATTAAAAACTGTTAGTGCCCAAGCTCAGGCCAGTATTTGTCATTTCATAATGATAAAATAGCCCTGTGTTGGTTTTGGCTTGGAGCAGTGGCAAAAGTCAGGAAAACTGATGAGAGGAGGTTGGGCTATCTCCGAAGATCTACCAAGGAAATGAACATTTTAATGCAATATGATTGCCTAAAAGAAAAGGCAACTTTTAGTCCCAGTGGTGGACAAGTCCCTCTCAAGGCAGCATAAAGGCTAAACAAATTCAAGAAACACTCTTTACCAGATTAAACAATTACACTTAATTCCTTTTCCTCCAAATGTTTACTAGAAAACTTATAATTCTATCCTACAAAACTGCCATGTAAATATCATAACAAAAAGACAGCTTCTGTCTACTAAATTTTTACATTGTTTTTGTTTTTTTTTTTCCTCCATAAAACATGATTCTATCACATCTGTTCTGAAGCCACCCTTAGTAGCAAAAGTTACCAAGGAATAAAAACACAATCATGATCTTCTTTAAGAAACTTCAGGGAAACTCAAAAGCCAGGCACAGAACAGCAGAGTTCTCTAAGAAAGTTCCCACATTCCCACTGGAAAAAATCTAATAGAAACCACTTGTCAGGGACTCAAAACCCAGATAGGAGGGGAATCTGACTCTACCAACGTTCAGTTATCAGACACTGCACAGATGTGACTGTGTGCCCTGCAGCATGCTGAGCTCAAGGGGCTAGGATCACAGACTGATGACCTGCCAACAGGGTATGTTTGGTCTATGTGATTTTTTTTTTCCAGCAATGCTTAAAAGTCAGGAAATCTCACATCAACATCCAGATGTGTGATATTTCTTAAAACTTGAAAAATCCATCAATATGAGTTCAGCATTCCTTCACTGGTGACTTTCACAGCTGCAGCAGAGAAGCTACTGACCCTGAGAGCAAAGGACATACTCTCCAACTTGACACAGTCTCCACCGTATTCTACTGTCCTCTCACTCAGAGCTTCATTTATTTATTTAGTACTGCGGATTGAACCCAGGGGTGCTTAACCACTGAGTCATATCCCTAGCTCTAACCACCCCCACTTTTTTTTTTAATTTTGAGACAGGGTCTAAGTTGCTGAGGTTGACCTCAAACTTGCTATCCTCCTGCCTCAGCCTCCCGAGGCACTGGGATTACAGGAGTGCACCAAAACACCCAGCTTGCTTCACTCATTTATGCTCCCTGTCTGGCCCCAGAAGCACTTGAATTTGTCACTTTAAAGAAAGAGAACAGATAAAAGTGCCCCTACGCCTAAAAAGTTCAGTCTAAGGGAGAAGGAAGACAAGTGGATACATTACAACAGGGTAGGGTACAAACCTGGAACGACCAGGGTTCAAGAGAAACCTTAAGGAAGATGCAACCTACTACACTGAAGGGAGAGGATGAAGTAGAGCATGTTCACGGGGAGGGGACATCTGGGGAAGGTTTTGCAGGTTGAAAACAGGTTTGTCAGGTGAAAAAGTGGGGATGTGCAAAGGGGTGAAAGTATGAAAGGAATACAGTATTCTATTGATGGGATTAGGAAGAAAAGGGGCTTCTATTGCCTACCAGGCTAACAATTATGAGCTTAAATCTGGGACAGTGGGGAGCCAAGCAAGTTACCAAAGTAAGGGGTGACATGATCAGATTGTGTCTTAGGGGAAAGATGCTGGCAGCAGTGCAGAAAATGACCTGGGGCAAAGAGACTTTGAGAGCACACACTGGGTACTAAGATGAACCCTGTTGTGTTAGCTTCTACCGCTCACAAACTCTACCTTCCCTGCGGATGATACACATTTAAACTAACCCACCTGTTATTTCTTTCACAGACAAATGTGAGGCAATACAGTCACCTCTCTTGAATTGGCAGAATGAAAATACTGCAAGATTACACACAATGCTAATCTCTGAAAGAGCCACCCAAGTCTCTACTGGTGATCCCAATTCCATACAACAAAGATGTCCTCCTTCACCTGCCACGTTTCCTTCCCCATTCACATGGCTATGAGAGAAGACCTAGCAGCTTCCAAAAAAAATCCTTCCCACATGTGCCACAAATTTGACTTTCCTCCCAAAGGACTACACACACATGCCCAAACACTGCTCTCAACTACCTTTAAATGAGCCACATAGAATATTAACTCTGGCTTTGATGCAGAATCAAAGAGTGTCCCAAGGAGAATCATCTCACTCAGGAGCCTATGGACATATCCCTGAAAAAGGTCAACAGTAAGGACAACAGGCTGTTGCAACAAGATGCAAAAAACAGACATGTCCCCCCCAAAGCAATGACAATTAAATCTGTTTTGCTTTTATTGCCATTCAAATTAAATTAAAGTTCAAAAAAAAAATCTAAGCAAATCAACAAGAGCTTTTTAAAAACTGTCTCAAAGTTATAATAACCCCAAACAGACTATTTCCCAGACTTTTTATTGTTGTAACAAACAAAACCATCTTTCACTTCTTGTCATTTGCAATTACCATGACATAATTGAAAATCAGTGAGTCACCATGGGGCTTGGGAGAGAGGGCCTCCTAACTCTGAGCTGTCACTGTAATCTTCACAGGATAAACAACATCAAGAGTTCTTTCTTCAGCATCTCTAATCTATATGTTAGAAGAACTGCAAATTTCATACTCTGTAATTCCCCTCTTTCCCTAAAGATGGCATGATATTTCAAAGCATTTTCCCATTGAAAATACTCTTTTCCTCTTCAACAGCCAACATGAGTGCTGCACCAATAGACTCTGACATAATTTAAAATCTATTTGTAGGAGCCAAAAACTCAATTAAGAGAAAAATTATCTTGGAAGGGCTTAAGCAATTCAGCCAATTAACCCTCATGGAACTTTTCTGAGGGAAAAAAAAACCAAATCTGAATGGTTTAACAAAAGGAACAAGCTGGGGCAGGGGCACAAAGTCCAAAGGAACAAGCTAGGGCAGGGGCGAAGGATTCCAGACTATATGGGTTAGATATGAGGTATCCTCCAAACGCTCCCATGCTGATGCAGGAATATTCAGAGCTGAAATGATTGGATTGTGAGAGCTGTAACGGAATCAGTCCTTCCCAGTTTGAATGGAGTAACTGGGTGGTAAATGTAGGCAGATGAGGGAGTGGCTAGAGGAGGTGGGTCACTGGGGGTATGTGTCCTGGAAGGGTTCATCTGTACCCCTTCCACTATCTCTGCTTCCTGGTCAGTCATGCAGGGAATAGTCCTTCTTCACTATGCCCTTTCCCCATAATGTGCTGCCTCATCCTGGGCCCAGCAATGGATTTAGCCGACCATGGGTTAGACCTCTAGAATCCTGACTCAAAATAATATTTTCCTCCTCAAAGATGTTCTTGTTGGGTATTTTGATCACTGTGACACTAAGCTGACTAAGGCACCAGGAAACTGTCTGCAATCCTGCTACTTAGCAAAGCCACACACTCAGCTGTCTCCATGACACATCTCTGACCCCATCCCATCCTCTACGGTACAACAGGCCAGTATGGTGGACTCACCTTTGTTGCTTCTTCCACGCTCTCCCTCAGGGCCTGCAGCTCAGCATCATATTGTTCCTTCAGCTTGTCCATCTCCTGGTCATGGCTGGAAACCTCTTCTTTCAGAGCACCTTTCAGGGCCGTGAGTTCACGTTCCCGCTTTCTCAAGAGGTCTTCCTGCTCCTCTTTGGTGATCAGCAGATCTTGAAGATCCTGTTTTGCCTGGAGGAGCTCCTAAAGGGAGGAAATGGGAAGAAGGGAGGTGAAGAGCGGACATCTTTGTCGAGTGGATGGGTATGTCGCCTCCAGTGCGGCCACCAGGAGTATGGCCATCCTACCTGTCCTGTCGCTGCCTCCTTCCTCATACCACACACCTGTGCAATTCTACTACTGTCTCTTCCTCTGCACCTCAGAGACCATCATTCCCTTGGATTCCTCTGTCCTAACTCCTTTGAGATTTGATTTAATATGAGGGAGAGAAGTTCATGTCACTGCTTTGAGGGGACACGTCTCATTTCACTTCTGTAGCACAGCCTGCTGCCCTGTGTGGCTCTTCATGTGCTGATGCTGCAGGGGCCAGGCAGACTTGCTGGCCTCATCTGCTTCATACCCCCTGAACCCTGAGAGTGGTCAAACCCTTCATCTACATGCCTACAATTTGGGATGAACTTTGCCATTTCTTTTACCATCCGAGTGGAGCACAATATTCACATTTTCTCCTGCTTCACTGCTAAGAGTTCCCAAGGAAAGTCACAAAACTGGGGCATCAAGTTCCACTCTGAATCACATCACCCAGGCCCAAGTGTGTCCTGAAAAGGATCAGCCTTCCTTTTATTTCAACATCTTTGCCCTGGCCTCTCTGGTGCTCCTCCAGCTCAGGGCTTGCCCTGACTAAGGATTGCCTTATTGCACATGCAAATGCCCAGCTTTCCCCCATCTCAATTCTTGTCTACATGCCAGGCATCTCCCACCCAAAGCCACTTCCTAGAGAAACAAATGTTCCCTGCCAGCCTACTCCAAGTCTTTACTCCATCTGTTATCTTTTCTTTCTGCCATTTTGTTCTTTTCTATTTCCTTGAATCTTGGCTAGCCCCAAATCTATACTATCAAACTTTGTGAATGCATAATTTCTGTTCAGTACCTCTATTTCATGACCACTCATTTGTCTCCTCATCTCCTGCTATATGGCTTTTGTCCCTCCTCTACTAAAACAGCCACCTCCAAGGTCATCATGACCAATGAATCACTATATCTGGTGGCCTTTCCTCTTTTTGATCCTCTCTGCCAGTCTCCTCTTTCTTACACTCTCCTGGATCCTTTCCCTGGGCCACTTTTTCTGTGAAAACCTTTTCTGGCTTTTGTCTCCCTCTTTCCAAAAGCTAAGTGATCCCCAGGAATGCAATTCTGCATTCTTCACTCTCCTCCTTCAACAAGTTCATCATTTTTGTTTTTTTGTTTTTTCCCCAACTATTAATTCTACAAAAAGGACTCCCAAACTTGTACCTTCACTCCTTCTGAGTTCACTCCTACACTGACACATCCAGTGACCCAATAGACACACCCATCTGGATGTTCCCCACGCACCCCAGATTCAATAGGATTGCAGTTTTCAGTGAATACATCATGCTCCTTCCTTTCCACTTCCTTTTCTCATTGTTTTTGTGAATGGTACCCAGCTTAGGAACTAGACAACAACTTTGACTTTTCTCTCATCCTTGTCCCTCACAACCAAAAAGTTAGTTCTGCAATATCTTAGATCCTCCCCTTGCCTCCCCAAGTTAGGCCCTCGTCACCTCTTGCACAGGTGGCTTACAATAGCCACCCATCTCTTCCCCCAAATCACTCTCACCTTGCTATCTCCGTAAGATCCACATAGCATCCTCTGTAGCTACCCTTCTTCCCTCTCAGTCCCGCTTCCCTCTGCCCTTAAGAAAGTCTTTGAAGACCCAGATACAACATGACCTCTTTCAAGAGGTCTTGTTTGCACATCCCTCCCAAATACCCATCTCGCTCCCACTCTCCCTCTCTGATAGCACTTGACTCTTGTTACCTTGCATTCTACCTATTGTGATCATTTTCCTTATGTCCCTTACTACACTGTCGGCTTCTTGAAGGGATATGGATCTGATTCCTTATATTTTTGATGCAAGGATCAAGGAGCAACTGTCTATTCTGGGTATAAACAAATTGACACATGCAGTACAGCAGGAGTCTGGAGATGCCAGAATTATAAACAAGTCTATTCCTTCATTTGTGGCTTCTGAATAAGATTATATCCTATTCTCTAGGAGCTCCTGGGACTCAGAGCGACAGCTGCCACCTGGGGACCCAAGGCCTCTGGGATAATAAGCTCAGGAAGCATGCTGCAGCTGCTGAGGGGATGAAATCATTTAAATCAATTTAACTACAACTGACAACAAAATCATTTTCCTTTTCTCTAGCACATGCATATCCACCGAACAAGGGCAATCTCAAGATGGAGTGAATTGTGCAGACCAAGACTTAGCCCCTCAGGAATCTAACCAGTCACCACTGATAAACTCAGATGCAAAGTCAAGAAACTCATCCAGCTAGAGAAGGCAGCCTGGCTCTGCAAAAGCACCAAATACAGAGCTCTCACGAAAATGTATGCTGTCCTGATATTTGTCAATGGGACGCCTGACTGTCCCTGCCCTGCCGCTCCAGGACAGGGACCCTCCCTGCAGTCAGTGCTGCTATTGGTTACCCCATTAGGGCTTCCTGGAGCCTCCTGCTGGAGTCTTCAGAGCAGCCCTTGTGATTCTGACCCAGGTTTCCTGCTTTTACTCTCACACATTTCTCCATTGTTTTGACGATAAGGCAGTTCCTCTTCCCACACTTATCTTTTCCAGGATATATCTGTTTCGTTTTGCCTTTTGTGTACCGCCGCCAATGCATGTCAAGCACTGAGGTTTTTATGGTCCATTCTACACCGACTTGGCTGTTATCTGTGACTAGGGCTGTTGCTTAAGTGGACTGTGCTGCACAAATCCAATCAGATTACACCTTGCCATATCGCATAGTGGCACTTGAGGTTTTCCAGAGTGGAGACCAAAGGAACCTGAAGTTTCGAAAACTTCACTCTATTACCCCAGGGTTTAGTTGTATCAAGGAGAGAAAAATACGTGAACATTAAGATACAAGTGAATATCCACTGGAGATGAACAAATATCTCTGTAGACTCCAATCAAATAAAAAGAGGGCAGATTTTGGCTGTTTCGAATCAGTGTTTTTCAAAACTTTACATATTAAGAACAGTTCCAGGGGCTGAGGTTGTGGCTTAGTGGCAGAGCACTTGCCTTGCCTATGTGAGGCACTGGGTTCGATCCTCAGCACCACATAAAAATAAGTAAACAAGGGCTGAGCGCTCTAGCTCAGCGGTAGAGCGCTTGCCTCGCATGCGTGAGGCCCTGGGTTCGATCCTCAGCACCACATACAAAAAAAAAAACAATAAAATAAAGACATTGTGTCCATCAACAACTAAAAAATAAATAAATAAATAAATTTAAAAAAATAAGTAAACAAAATAAAGACACTGTGTCCATGTATAACTAAAAATGTTTAAAAAAAAAAAAAAGAATAGTTCCATATGTGACAAGTAGCCTCTAGATTAAAACCCAGTGTGTACATGTGTGCTTGAGGGAGGAAGGGGGACTACATTTTGTACTTATTGCGTATAAGAACTGTGCTAGGAACTGGAGCTATGCAGTGGCAGAGCACTTGCCAAGCACACGTGAGGCACTGGCTTCAATCCTCAGCACCACATAAAAATAAATAAATAAAATAAAAGTACTGTATCCATCTGCAATAAAAAATATTTAGAAAAAAGAAAAAGAAAAAAAAAGAACTATGCTAGGCATTTCCAAAAATTAAAAGAGGAGTATTCAAGGAAATGAATATTTTAACTCATTCATAAGTTAAAAGCAAACCAAACTGGAGCTCCAACATACTTAGGATGGCACAGTTCATAAGTAGCAGAGCCTAGATTGTGACCCGGATTGAATCCCAACACTCTCTTTACCACCCGGTGACCACAGGCCTGACCACAAACCACACACTCAGGAAGGTGGAGGGTCCAACAATGGCACCAGGAGTCCGCCTGTGAGTGCAGACAAAACAAAGCCCTTTTTGGCCAGAAATGCCAATAAACCAAAACAAAGAAACATGACCAGAACCTGAAAGACAAGGAGGGAAAGCTGGGAGGGAAAGGAAGCAGGATTTGGCACAAGCGGCCACCCCAACAGCAAGCCATCGAGAGGCACCAGAATGTCCTGGCAGCAACTTTTTTGCCCACATAAAGCTTTATATCACCTGCTACCTATTCACACACAAAAAATAAAATAAAAAATAAGGAAAACACTGGTCTGGATCCTCTCCTGCAAAAATGCTTCCCAGAAGTTAAATCAGGTCCTATCTCTGGCCAATGGTCATTGTAGGGGTAAATAAGCGGTTTTATATCACAATGGTAGCTGACAGAAAAATCCTGAGAACTTCTGCTCCAGAAGGATGATCTAGAAAGTGTAACATAGCTGGTGAGAACCATCTCAATTTTTAGTTTTTTAATTCAGACTTATAGAATGTACAGTAATATCACAGCAAAAGAAGTTATAGCTGTTTTAGAGAACTCATTTCTTTTTTGTTGTTGTTTTAGAGTTTTATTTGTTTGGGTACTAGGGATTGAACTCAGGGGCACTTAACCACTGAGCTACATCCAGCACTTTTTAAGACAGTCTTGTTAAGTTGCTGAAGCTGGTCTCAAACTTGGCATTCCTCAGCCTCCCGAGTCACTGCAATTACAGGCATGCACCATGGTGTCAGGCTAGAGATCTCATTTCTGAGCACAAAAATCTCAGATTGCTACATTAACCAGAATATTTCAGAAATACTGAAGTACATTGGCATATGCCAGGAATAAGACACCACAAGACAAATGAAGTTAGGTGCATCTCTCAGAACTGCAGGCTCCATCAAAGAAAGACCTTCAGTCATTAGAAAACACCACTGTTGTGGCACTTAGACATTGCACGTTAACTTACTAGCCCCAGGATGGAAGGCAATGCATTTGTAGACAAAAAAGTCATCCAAAACTTGCTCTATGATTGCTTTTATAACTTGAGTTTTAAATGTTCAGAACCATCAATTCAATTAAGAACAACAAATCTGTCATATTGTTGGTCAATTATATGGCTTAAAAAAACAAGGTATACTCTATTTCTTCCTTCAACCATTTCATTCTTTCCTATTTTACCGGTCCTTTTAGAGGCTTGACGTTATTTATCAAAATGTGAAATATTAAAAAGTATTTCTCTGCTGGGGGTGGGGTAGTTCAGTGGCAGAGCATCTGTTCATTATGCAGGAGGCCCTGGGTCCAATCTCTAGCACCAAAACAAAAAGAGATTTCATGAAAAATCTTGTTGTTTTGCAGGCCTCACAAAGTACAGCGCCTTCAACCTTTTTCAGACATGCAAAAGCTTAAGGGTTTAATGTTCATTGTGTTTAAGAGCCTGATCTAAGCCAAAAGCCATGGAAAACTTGGCTACAACTAGAATCTGTAATCGGATTCTTCCAGTCCAGGTTTTATTAAGATATGAAGAATAAATTGAAAGTGACAAGGAGATGGGGTCTGTTTTATTAATGCTGTAGAGACCAGAGATCACATTTTAAATGTTGCTGACAAGTCAAAGGAAACCAATAAAAGCTGTGAGGATGAATTTCCAAAAGGGGGGGGGACCTACTTTGGCCTAGAGAAGCTACCTGTATCCACTCTCTAACTCCTCCTGCAGAGAGGTGGCAGCAGATGACATCATTTCTGTTATGGAAAGGGCCAAACAACCAGAGGCCAGCAATTCCAGGAACATGTTTAAGAAAAGATGTGCTCCGTTTCCCGTTCCTGTGTCTCTCATTATCAGCCTGAACACACATCACCAACACTGAGGCTCATATCCTTTCCTAGGAAGTGGTATAAACAAAGCACTAAACTGTTTTGTAAATGAAATTTATGCTCAGTTAGTAAATGCTCAGTATCTTGTGCTCTCAGAGTTAAAGAAGTATGCAGTTCATTTTAGAATCACTCACTTTTAAATGAGATTGCTTTTTCAAGTAATTTCAATAGTGAAAATTATTTATTCATTTGTTATTTGGCACCGTGCTAGGCACCAAAGGAAGGGAGAAGCAATGATGATGAACTGTTGAATGAGCCAGCTAGAAGAGAAAGGCACAAAAGCAGATCTAGGTCATGTGAACCAAAACAGAGCACCCTAAGAGGAGGGAAGATATGGGAAAGAGCAACTAGCAATTACAGTTTTCAATTAGTAGGGAAAAATCAGCAACTCTGGAGACTTCCTAGGAACTAAGATAACATCTTTTCCTTTTAGAACCAATGAAGTGTCCACACAAGGAATCAGAATATGACAGTCTTCTCTTTGAACGTGTTTGTGAAGCTACACTTTTACTGAAACCATAAACTCTTCAGTGACATCATTTCTGGGAACTTATCCTTAGGAACATTTTTTTTTAAGTAATAAAAGGATACATGTTTAAAAAGAAAAAAGCTTACCACAAAATATTTTCAGAATTGCAAAAACAAAGAAAAGAAAAGAAAAATACATTAGAATGATTAAGCATATTATGGTCTATTGCCTTAAAATTTAAATATGAAAATGATAAGGTATAATAAGGAAAAGTATTTCTGACTTATTAACTTTTAAAAGCAGGTATCAAAACTGAAAGGGCACTATGATTATTCCATGAAACTCAATGGATGGGGAGGCAAATGAAACATGGAAATAAAACTAATTGCTTAGGTATTAGGGAGATATGTTGCCCATTTTATGTTGCTTTAATATTTTAGTAATACACATATTTTCAAAGCCCCACTGTCATATACCTTGTCCTTGTGACTGTGAGCCCCTAAGTAATGGAGCCATACGGCTCCATGCTAGATATGGTCTAGCATCACGAATGTGGTGGTTTTGAAGGAGTCATCTGATGAACAGAAGACCGCCAGGTGCTAAGGAACAGGCTGAGGCCTTCTGTGGGGAAAAGGTCTAAACAGGTCTAAACAGGGACCAAGAGATGGTCCTGTGGGAGAAGAGAAACTTATCCTTCTGTGCCCATGTGACAAGAGCTCAAGAGCCCCACTACCACATGGCCACAGTACTCTCCCCTCAGTGCCCACCAGGCCATGGAGAGAGAGCTAAGCTCTTCAGAGGAGGAACCATTAAATCTAACCAAGGAAGGGGAGAGAAAGCAGTTGACAACTAAGACTTCAAGGAACTCCAGGAACTTTAGAGCCAGAAGCTTTTTAACCCCAAGAAAGGGACAAAGGATACACGTAAGCCCTGAGGTGGAAAGCAGTGGAAAATTAAACACAGACAAGGTAACTCTGTTTTTTATATACTTTCTTGGGAGGAGTGTTGATCTAAATGGTGTTTTAACTGCTTGTTAGTTTTTTTTTTTTTCTAAAACCACACCTTATAAAAGAAATGTTTCAAAACTATGCCAAAATTCAGATGATAATAATGTTATAGCAAATATGAAACAGCAAAATGAGCAGAGAGACAAAAGTTCTTTTTCTCATCCTCAATTATATTTCCCCCCCAAAATTAGACATTCAATATTGACATTCTCACACTCTAAGTATTTCTCACTTGTGCATCTTATGCTTCAGAGAAGACATAATAACTGTCTTTGGTAAGCCCCATAATAATTAACAAATGTTAAGCAGAAAGTGTCAACCTTTATCCACTGGCTTATACATAAATAACAGGAAAATATTCAAGGGATCTTATAAGCAAAAACCAGATGGGCAGCCTGAGTATAGAGCAAATAGATTTATTCACTCATTTACTTTCTCACTCATGGATCCGTCCAGTCATCCACCAAAAATGTACTGACTGCTGTGCGGCCCAGTACTGTGGCAGATGCTACAGATGTGGTGCAGAGCTGACCCTTCCTTTGTGGAGCTCATGGTCTTGTGGGGCCTTGAGAAACAAAAACGTTAAGTACCCATACAATCTTATTGCTCATTTTCCCATAAACAACATATTTACAAACTACTCTTGTCCAAAGTCTGCTCTAAATCTATTAGTATTTAGATATGATTTCCAATTTACAAGAAATATAGAGGATAGTGAAACAAGTTAATGGACAACATAAAGAGACAATCAGACCAATTCACATTGTGGAGCACTGCTCCAGTTTTTTAGAAGTTTAGTCGGATGGGAGAGAGAGCAGAGAGTTGGAGATGGGGGACAGGAGGAGTTAAGATAAAATGAAATGCGAGAGATATAATAATGGAAATGTGTGATTCCTGACTAGATCCTGACCCAGGGGAAGGGAAACACTATAAAATATGCTTGCAGGACAATCTGGAAATTTTGAATGAGGACAAAGAATTTAAAAAATAGATAGCTATCCATTATGAAAATCATTAATGTTTTAAGCATAATAATGGTATTAGAATTATGTAAGAAAATTCCCTAATTTTTCAAAGATGCATGCTGAAAAGTTTAGGAATGAAGTAAAGCATCTATTTTTCACTTTAAAATGTTTCAGTTAACAACAACAAAACTAGGATGAATTGATGAACATTAATTAAATTAATCGAGTAAGTATGGCAAAATATTGACAACTGTTGAATCAGTGTTGGTGCTCTATGGGTGGTAAAGCGCTATTCTTTTTTTTTTTTGGTACTGGAGATTGAACTCAGGGGCACTCAACCACTGAGCCACACCGCCAGCCCTATTTTGTGTTTTATGTAGAGACAGGGTCTCACTGACTCGCTTTAGCACCTCGCCGTTGCTGAGGCTGGCTTTGAACTCGCGATTCTCCTGTCTCAGCCTCCCTAAGTGCTGGGATTACAGGCTTGAGTCACCGCGCCCGGCTAAAGTGCTATTCTTTCTACTTTTTTTCAGGGTTGAAAATTTTCCCAAGGATGTTTATAACTGATGACATATGGTGCTGTCACGGAATCTGTCCACAGCCACACATGGAGTGAACACACAAAACAGAAAGTAGCCAGTGGCACCCGGTCCCCCCACACCATCCTCTGCAGCAGGTGGGGCCTGTCACTGGCTGCCACCCTCTTACCTCTATCAGTGCCCCCTTCTCCCTGTCTTCAGACTGCTTAGCACTGTCCAGCTCGTCATGCATTTCTGAGAGCTGGTCCTGGAGGTCCCTGATTTCAGTCTGGTGCTGTTCTCGTTCCATCTTCACCTGGAAGAGCCTGGCAGGAAGGAAGCCCATCAGAGAGACTCTCCTGGGCTCCACAGTTCTTTATCCAGTCTAACTTCAGACAGTCACAGCCACGTAAGGCCACAAGGAGCCTCCTGTTCTCTGCACTGAAGAAGGAATTACCAACCCGAAATGGCACGTTGTTAAGAACTCAGGGCTACAGTCCAACTCGACCCAGATGTCAGCTGAGAGCTCAAACTGATGAAATGTGTGTGGGGATGGGGAGGGGGGAATGTAGGGAAATTTTCTCCCCAAAAGGAGACTGTAGGCTACTAGAATTTGAACATAGAAGATGAGGAAATGACAAAAATTTTTCACCAAAGTCACCCCACCCTCTCCTACTGCTATACTCTAAACCAGAGGAATCAGCAAATTATTGTCTATGGGCCAATCCAGCCCATAACTGTTCCTATGAATCAAGGGTTGCTGCAACACAGCCTTGCTTGTCCATTTGTGCATTGCTTGTGGCCATGGTCACAGTGTAATAATAGATTTGAGTGGTTATGATAATGATGACACAGCCTGATAGTGATGACATAGCCCACAACCCTAAAATCATCACTCTCTGACAAGGAAAAGTTTTCCAACCTCACAACTACCATACCTTTCAAATTTGTAAGTTCTTTACTGTACCCTCAATGTTCTGATTTTTTTTTCCTTCCTAACTTATTTTCTGAAATTAACCTCTATGAATATTCTAAAAGCAAAAAAATTTACTGTCAAAATTGCAAGGGCAATCAAATGCTGTTATGACATAAGGTCCCACTTTTCCTGAATTTTCTCTGGATTTGACCCCAGCTTAACCTTTCACTGAAGGCTTCTGTCATGGCCACAGGTCTCCATAGCACTGTGCATTTTTAAATCTTGGATTTAGATTATTTTGCCATAGACCTTAATGTGATGCAATGGTAGGAAGGTCCACCTTGGACTTGACTCTCCTCCTCTAAGACTGAAAAGGGATGCAAGTACCCAGCACAGAGACCAGCACGATCCAGAATAAAATTTGCAAACTGGGGGATTGTGGAAGCCATGCGACAAGTGCTTTATGGAGGCTGGGCCCAGGTTCATTTAAACTAGTAGCTATTACTACTAGTGTCCCCCACTTCACACTTGTCATGAGATCTACTTTAAGGGCTGAAACTTCACAAGGCATACTTCAAGATGTACAAAGAATCTTAATGATTATTAACCTTCCTACTTACCAGTCTGCACATGTCACCAACTTCACAATTTTATAAAGATTAGAGAGGGAGGGAAGGGTGGGCAGCCTCGATAAATATTTGGAAGGTTGGTCGGTGTTAAAAGGACAAAGGGGCTCGAACTGCCTACAAAAACTGAGGAAGGATAGCAGGCTCTTGGCCCTGAACTCACTCCTCCAGGTTCTTCCGGAGCTCCCCTTCACTTTCTTCCAGTCGCTGCTGCAACATGGAGTTCTCTTCCACCTTATTGTCACATTGGCTTCGCAGCTCTTCCAAGTCAGCCCTCATCCTCTCCCTCTCTTCTTTGATGTTCTGTTGATTCTAAAAGGAAGCAATGCAATTTTAAAGTAGCACTACTTATATTCACATCATCCCACAGAAACCTACTTCCAAACTCTAATGGACTCCATGTCTTTGCACTTACATTATTGAACAATTTAATTAAACAACATAATTAAAGCATAGGAATTATAACTCAAAGAATATCAAATATTTATACGTAGTGAATTGCAATACTCCTAAAAGAAATATACAACTAAACTTCATTCTGCTACTTCTATTTCTCAGTTCACATGTTTTACATACTAACTATACATTTAATTTCTGACTGTCCCACCTGGATCCAACAATGTTTCTTTAACTCTGTTAGAGCAAACAGTCTTTATATGCTTTGGCTACTTTTAAAAAAATTTCTTTGGACAATAGCAGCCAAATAATAGAAATTTACTCAGTGACGAAAGGAATGCTTCTTTAGGGCAAAAAATAAAATAAGCTTTCATTTGACCTGGGCATCATAATGTGCTTATTATATTCTTTAATAATCAAGACAGGATCAGAAAAAATAAAGGAAAAAACAGATACCTTGACCTCTAGTTGAAGCTGCTTCTGAAGTTCAGCCACTTCTAAAGTCAACTTGTTTTTCTGTTCCAATAGCTCTTTGACTTCAGATGATGAGTTAGAAGCCTGTGATTAATGGCAAAGATATCCTAATTTAAATGTTCAGGATGCTTTAATTCTCTTTTCCCAAAATATAATCAGAAGAGTAACTGATGAGGCATAGCACTAACAATCATAAGATTCAATTCAAATGTCAACCCCTACAGACTCTTTCCCAGCTTTGCAGGCAGAGTTAATCATGCCAGCCCCTCAGGACTCCAGTGAACTTTACATCGTTTACCACAGCCACAGGAATTATTTCACCAGATTTCTCAATACTGGTTCAATATCACTGAAACTTGCATAGGTAGTATAGTTTCTAGAAGTCTTCAAAGTATTCTATAAAATATTATAAAATATTGAATATTAAATTTAGGATAAATAACACTTTAAAAGCTTCTTTGTAAGAAATTCTAGATTCCAGTTCACAGAAATCACAATGAAATCAACAACAAAAGCTTATTGTGGGGGCTGGGATTGTGGCTCAGATGTAGAGCGCTTGCCTAGCACACAAGAGGCACTGGGTTCGATTCTCAGTACCACATACAAAAATAAACAAAATAAAGTTATTATGTCCATCTACAACTAAAAATATTTTTTTAAAAAACCCTTATTGTTAACAAAATATACTTTAGCACCACTGTTTCTTAGGAATAGTTTGAGAATTATTACCTTAGGAGATTATAAACTTTTAGAAGGTAGAGATCATGTTTTATGCATTTCTGTGTCTATAGAATCTAACAATTGTACATTTAATAAAAATCTCAATAAGGAATTATTGGAATTCTGAGTCTAATTATGACAGAGTAGCTGATAACAGATTTATTCTCCCCACAAAAACTATGAAAGCTGGCTGGGCACAGTGGCACACGCCAGCAACCCCAGCACTTTGGGAGGCTGAGACAGGAGAATTGCAAGTTCAAAGCCAGCCTCAGCAATGGCGAGGTGCTAAGCAACTCAGTGAGACCCTGTCTCTACATAAAACACAAAATAGGGCTGGGGGTGTGGCGTAGGGGTCGAGTATCCCTGAGTTCAATCCCCGGTACAACAAAAAAAAAAAACTATGAAAGCCGAACAAAACATATGAGGCAATTATTTGCAAGTATTAAAAACCAAACAACATGGGGCTATAATCCTTAATAAGGGAAACACATGAGGTCACATGTACTTTCCCTGACTGTTTTCAAACCATAGCACAGTAAAAATTTTAAAGCCCAAACAATGTCATTAGGAAACTGTACATTAAAATAATGAGATACCACCACACGCTTATTACAATGGCCAAAATTCAAACTACTGGAAACACCAAATGCTGGCAAGAACGTGGAACAACAGGCACTCTCATTCATGGCGGGGTAGCAGGAGAGGCGGAATGCAAAACAGTGCAACTACTTTGGAAGACACACTTTGTGTTCTAACAGTTGCAACAGTCCTTGGTCTTTACCCAAATGAACTGGGGGGAGAGGGGACCTGTACATGGAAGTTTACAGCAACTTTATTCACAATTAAACTTAGGAAGCAATCACTATGTCCTTAGTGCGAATGGATAAACTATGTAAACTATGGTACATCAAACAATAGACTATTACTCAATACTAAGAAGAAATGACCTATCCAGTGGGGGTTGTAGCTCAGTAGTAGAGTGCTTGCCTAGCACGTGTGAGGCACTGGGTTTGATCCTCACTCAGCACCACATAAAAATCAACAAACAAAGGTATTATGTCCATCTACAACTAAAAAGCAATTTTTAAAAAAGAAAAAAGACGCTATCTATTATGCCCTAAAAAAGACATAGTAATACACATTTAAGTTTTTTCCAAGTCAAAGCAATCAATTTGAAAAGGCTAAATATTATATAATTCCAACTATATGATATTTTGGGAAGACAAAACAATAGAGATAATAAAATGATTGTTGGTTGTTAGGGGTTAGGGGAAAGGGAAGACAAACAGGCAGAACACAGAAGGTCCTGGAACAGTGCAACTACTCTATGATTCTATAATCAGGATACACGTTACTTTTCATTTATCAAAACCAATAGAATATACAATACCAAGAGTGAACCCTAGTATAAACCATAGACTTTGGTGACAATGATGTGTCAATATAGGTCCACTGACTGTAACAAAACACCACTCTGATGAAGGTTGTGTATTTGGGGCCGGGGGGAGATAGGAACTTTCCACTCTTTTCTGCTGTGAACCTAAAACTGCCCTAAAAATAAAGCTTATTAATTTAAGGGGTGGGGGGATCACTCGCTGATGAAGAAACAGACTAGAGTTTAGAGATTGTAAACGAAGAGGATTTCAGAGTCAGGGTAATAGGTAAGGTGAGAACTCCACAGAAGCTCCCAAAACCTGCAAGAAAAAGTACTTGTTGGATTCCTAGATGATTCCTAAGCCACACTATGAACAGGACAAAAATCTGAGAGGCCAACAGAGAAGATCTGAAGGAGGCAAAGAACTCAACAGAGACTTCACAGACTGCACAAGGCTGGGACACACTAGGGTTCCAGCTCAGCCACAACAGAGAAACTGTGGTGGATATCCAGGCATTTGAGACCCACAAAAGGCAGACAAGCTGTGCTATAGGACTAAGGGCAAAAACACTCTGACCACCCTAACAACACCCAAAGCAACTGAGCATACAGAATGAAGAAGAGTGAAGGTGACCTGCAAGTAATTCCACTGACTATTACAAGAAAACTCAACGTTCTTCTGGGGGAAATAACACAATCCAAAATATCAACAATGTCATCCACTCCGTCTGACACACCAAAAAATAAATTAATAAAATCCTAGAAATGACAACTGAAAAGAATAAGACTTAAAAGATAACTAACATAACCAGTAAATAAGATTAATGAATCTGAAAGATCAACAGACCGTATCCAGAATATATGATGCATCAAAGGGAGAGGGGACACACACAGAATAGAGAACAAGAATTATAAGGATACCTTTAAAAGTTCTAACACACATGTCATCAGTATCTCAGAAGAACTGAGAGAATGTAAAAGAGGCAATATTCAAAGAAATAATGCCCAAGAATTTTGCAAATGTAATGAATGCCAATAAGCTATCAAGAAAACAGTAGCAGGGCACAGCGACACACGCCTTTAATCCCAGTGGCTTGGGAGGCTGAGGCAGGAGGATCACGAATTCCAAGCCAGCCTCAGCAATGGCGAGGCACTAAGCAACTCAGTGAAACTCTATCTTTAAATAAAATACAAAATAGGACTGGGATGTGGCTCAGTGATCAAGTGCCCCTCAGTTCAATCCCTGGTATCAAAATAAATAAATAAAAAAGATTAAAAAAAAAAAAAAGACAGTGAATCCCAAATAAGAAAAACACAAGAAGAACCACATTTAGGCACATTATAGTTAAACTTCTGAAAACTGAAGATAAAATATTCAGAGCAGCTAGAGAGGAAAGAAACATTCAAGAGAACGACACCAAGAATGACACCTGGCTTCCCACTGCAGCCCATGGGGGCCAAAAGACAGATGATGTCATTAAAATCATGAAGCAAAACAATGCTGGCCAAACTAGAGTTCCTCAAAAACTCGAGGAAATGAAAAATAATCTCAGACAAATAACACCAAGAAAATTCATTGCCACAGGATTTAATAGGAAAGTTCTCCAGGTAGGAGGAATTTAACAGGAAAGTTCTCCAGGCTTCAGTGGGAACAGAGAGGTACAAAAGGAAGAAGAGAACTAAAGAGGGAACACATCTAAATGAAAGACAGGCAAGACCTCAAGGATGACACAACTGCTGGGAGAGGTCAGAGCCGCACTTCAGTGGGGGAGACTTCACGTTCACCATAAGAGCACCAGCAATGTTCAGATGTCACATCCACATTTATCTATATTCAGTATGATCCTAATCAAAACTCCAGAAGATTTTTTTAATGAAAAAATTATTCTAAAGTTGATGTGGGAAGGCAAAAGACCTAGAATAGCCAAGAATTTATTTTATTCTTGAAGAACAAAGGTAGAAGATTTCAAGGTTTACTCTAAAAGTTATGATGATTCAGTCTGGATGGTATTAGTGCAAGGAGAGATAAGAGACCCATGGAGCAGAGTGTAAGTGTTAGAGGCTGTAACTACAGGAACTGGCACGTGCTGCTGGGAGGTATAAATTATTTCAACTACTTTCTAAATTCAACTGGAAATATTTAAGAGCTAAATTTATATCTACTTTATAACCCAGCAATTTTATTCCGAGGTATGTACAAAAAAAAGTAAATGTGTTCACCTAAAACATGTATAATAATATATTCGCAGTTCATAGTAGCTTTATTCCAATAGCCAAAAACCAGAAATGTCCACCAAGAATATACACTATAGTATACTGACACAATGGAAAACTACATATCTATAAAAAATAGTTATTGATAAATACAACACTAATGAATTTCACTGACATCATGCTAAGGAAATAAAGCTAGGCATACAGGAGTACACACTTTAATTTTTTCGTTATATGAAATTCACGAAAGATGAGACTAATGTAGGTGATAGAAGTCAGAAGATGACTACCAAGCAAGCTCAGGAAAACTGGATGATGGGTCTCTTGATCTGAGTGGCATTTGTAGGGATGCAAAACCATGTTAAAAATTCAGTATATAGTTAAGCAATTTACTATAAGTTATACCCCAATAAAGCAATAGAAAAAAATATTTGTTGAAGATGCATCTGTTGCATGACATTATACCCAAAGCCCATGTCTGTGTTCCCAGACCCTTTGAGACAGGACTTTATTACCATGCCAATTACTGCTCCATAACTACCAATGAGACGTTTATCTCTCACTTTCTGCAAATGACTGTAAGCAAGTAATAAATAAATGCACATTGACTAGAGTGACTTTCTCATGTTAGATGTTACATTTCCATAATGAAGGCAGACATCCTGAAGAGGGGTCAGATTAAAGAGAATCTACTAGAAAATATCTCTTATGTGAATGTGAATATTTATGGATATCATTTTGTTGTTCTTCTTCTTCCATGGAAACGATAAAAGGATGATGCCCTCAAAAGGACTTGGCTAAAATCCTACAGTTACTAGTTAGAAAACTACAAATAAGTGAGGGAAAGAGATAAAAGCAGGAATCAAAGCTATAAAAGGCAGCTCTGATTGCATTTCCCTGAATCCAGGTGTGAGCTGAGTAAGATGAACCTGGAGGAGGTCCTTCCACCTACTCCCAGGAAGGAGACCAGAACCTAATACAAAACACAGGACTTCAATTGCCTCAGGGAAATGAGAGCAATCCATTTTAGAACCCTAAATCTAACCCAGTGGGGAATATCATAAGTTGTTCCTTCCCAAACAAAAACCCCATCTGCTTTGCCATTTCCCAATATGATCTCAGTCTAAGGCAGAGGGCTTTTCCGTTCTTTCCTAGCGAAATACTTAACAGACACCAAAAATAAACTCCACAACCTTTGACAGCAAATAGTCAGATTCAGAGCATAAGGAGACAAGGAGAATAGACAACGGTGGACAATTAAAGTCATGGCACTGTGATTGTAGCCAGAAGCCCAAGAGCCTTCATTCATCTTCTCTTCACCTCTCACTTGACTCAGCAGCAGCTTCTTAATTTGTCTCCCTGCCTCTAATCTGTACCTCTCTCCAAAAGCTACAAAAAGAATGAACTTTTACAAATACAATGGTATTCATGCTCATTTACAATCCTTTGAAGGTAGCCCATCCCCTTGAGCTGGGAATAGAAATTTCTTACATGATTTGTAGGGCCCCTCCCATCTGGCTTTCTCCTCAACCTTCCCACATCCTGGCTATATTTTCAGCCACATTAAATTGCCTCTAGTAACCTAAACATGGCAAACCCATGCCTCTTCGTATTTGTTCATTCCACTCCCGCCACCTAGAACGCCCTGCCTTCCCTTCTTCTCAGAGAGAACGCTATGCTTTTTTGAACAACATTAGTGCCATTTTTCCCAGAGGGGCTACCCTGACCAGTTAGGACTGGCTATCCGGAGTCTGTTCATGCGAGTAAAGAACATGAGAGTGAACCAAAAGCAAGAATCATGGTGACAGTCTTGGGTTTAAGAGTTTTATCAAGAACTACAGAACTAATTTAAAGAACTATGTAGAACTTCTGAAGATTATATAAAAAATGTATAATGGTAAGATTCCCCAGTGGGCTAGCTGAGTGCTATTGAATGCTGAGCAGAAAAGAGAGTAGGTGGTGTCTACAAGTATCCTCCATATATGGTTCCAACATTAAAAAAAAAAAAGCTACAGATAAATTTCATCCTACATGCCTCCAGGTATTGCCTCTTTCCCTCCCATGCACACGTTACCCAGAGGGGAAGGGAAGATGCACAGTAAGATTGAGGCCTGACACAAGGTGGTGCAGGATTGAGCTTCAAATCAGGATTGAGCACAAGCAGATGGCACATAGTAGAGGTTTATCAAATACAAGATGACTCCTATTTTAACCCCCTAAAAATCTCCACATCCCAACTCAAATTCAGCACAATTAAACAGGGAGTTTTTTTTAAGAATTAGTACCACTCCACTCCTTTCCCTCCCAACACTGGTTGGTTTCCGCAGTCTCTAGTCCGTATTCAGCCTTACACCTGACCATCTGAGCTCATGTCCCAGTTCCACGCTTACTTTCCGAATTCACCGACAACAATGTGTGAGCTCTCCGCTGGTTATGGCATCACATTACATTTTTCTTATTCTTATTTTTCCCTTCTAAATATTGCCACCTATTTATGTTATCTTGTCATAGTTCATGTATTTTTAATAAAAATGTCTTTAAAACATTTCTTTAAAAAAAAAACCAAGCAGGTTGTAAATTAGGATTATAGGTTAAGTATCCGTTATTCAAAAAACTTGGAAGCAGAAGCAGTTTGAAGTTGGAAATTATTTGGATTTTGGAATATTTGCATATATACAAAATGAGATATTTGGGTGATCCAGGTCAAAACATGGAATTTATTTACATTATGCATATATCTGATGCACATAGCCCAGAGGTAATTTTATATAATGGTTTTAATAACTTTGTGCCTGAAACAAAGTTTATGTGTTTATGTACTTGTGCTATGACTGTGACTGGACACATGAGGGCTGGTGTGAAATTTTCCACTCATGGCTTCATTTGAACACTCAAAAAGTTTTGGATTTTGGAGCATTTCAGATATTTAGGTTATATATAAAACATGACCTTCTGTTTTAGATATTGCTCACCATTGAAGAAAGTTCTCACCTACTGCTATAAACAAATGTATAGACTGAAGAAACAGCAAGTTGTTTACCACATTGTATGCTAAATGAACTCTGAAAATACAAAACTTCAATTTACTTGATTATTTCCTTGTGCGCTCCCTGCTGCTCGTGACTTTAAGGTCTGGATTTTCTCAAAGACCAAGTTGACTTTCCTTTTGGTAGCATCCTCATTGTCCGTGCTTCTGCAGAGAGACAGCAGAGAAAACACTGAGGGTCACAAGCACTGGGCTCAGAATATATCATACACCATTGACACACATCCAATGAACCCTTTAAGATAAATCCCAAGAGGAGTCAATTAAGGCTAGCAGACAAAATCAGCGTTGAGAATAGGATAGATGGTGTGTTTTTCCTCAAATAAACTGTAAGATGTTACCACTCAATTTGGGACAGAAGTTCCCATTTCCAAACATGCAAGAGAAACATCTGCACCTTCTAAAAAAGCTTGGAGAAAATACCCAGTGAAAATGGAGTCGTTTGTTGTTCGAGTCAAACAACTTGAATTTATTCCAAAAGGAATTCTCCTGTTCTTTCTGTGTGTGTGATGTCTCCCATACACACACTGCTCCTTTAAATCTTATGCTAAGAATAATCTACAGTAATCTTACGTGGTTAGCCCATGTTTAAAAAACTATAAGCCCCATGCCAAGACTGCACATACAGCAGCCCTTTGTCTTGACTTCACAGGTAATAGTCAGATCAAGTTTTATTAACTTCTACCACACCCCTGGCAGCTAAAAGATTTAAAATAAAATTCCTTAAGTAGGTACCTCCCACTAACGTCTGCCTCACCAGTCTCTCAATATATCAAGTGCCAAAAGAAAAAAAAATTTAAAGAATTTTAAAAAGTCAAAGGTTCTTCTGCCTTAATCTTAACATGACAAACCCTTCACAAGGAAATTATAATAAGTTCTCAGCTAGAAGAATCGCTTTGGTTACTTTTTTCCCCCAAAAAAGAGTTCTATCTTGAAGCTATTTTGTCAGCTCCAGCATACAGACAAATAATTGTAAAGCGCACATGCAAAATTATGAAGGGTTCAGATACCAATGAAATTGGTCAGTGGTTGACTTTCAGTCGCCTCAGGCTATAAAGCTCTTTCTTTCCTCCTCTTTTTATCATCTGATGAGGGAACTGAAACAAACTTCAAATCCCTTGCCGAGGATCCTAGCACAACTAGTATCTGAGTAAGGACTGAAAACCAGACTACTCAACTCAATCTCCAAGTTAAGTACAGAAAGCACTGCTTTTAAATGACTCATGTGCTTCAAAACTAATGGAAGCAGGGGCTCCTGGCCAATGTTAACTCTGGGGAGAGATGAAGTTATTTTTATTTGTAACTTCTAATAAGGGACAACTGGGGACTACCAAGTGTGTGGAAGAAGTCAAGGTGGTGGCAGACTCAGCTCAAAACTGAACACTGGACCTTCTCCGATCCTTAAATACAAGATCATTTTAAAAATATGTTCTTTCCTGTGCTCCCCTCCCCCAGTCCCTACCCTTTTCCACAGGAGGTTTAAATGCTGGTATGAAAATTCCTGCCATTAAGAATTAACCCTCAAATGACAAGCACAGACCAGGAAGGGAGGAAAAGATACAAAGCCTCAGAAAAGGAAATCAAGAGCCTGGCCAGAACCGAGATAATGCTTTGCTCTTTAAGAGAAATCACTAACCCTTCTTTGAGGTAATTGTAAAGTATCTGCTTGGCAGTCTCCTCGTTGGTTTGTTGAGTGAGCTCTTGCTGGCCTTTTAGGAGATCTGGTGTGGCCTAAAACACAACCGTCTGTTATTAGACCAAGAGATGACATTTCCAGGAAGATGGCAACACCCAGAAGCAGTGGCTTCCAAACACGTTCCTACTTCCCAAAAACAAATCCTCAGGTAAGCTTCCTCATTATATGCAGTTCCAAGGCTGATTAGCTCTGTAACCTTGGGCAAGTTACTTAACTTCTCTTCTCCTCAATTTTCTCACCTGTAAATTAGGGTAAATAATACCTACCTTCTTCATAAGGCTGGTGCAATTCTATAATATATTCAAATAGTGCTTGGCACTTACTAACCTCATTATCATTTTCATCAATATCATTATATTTTATTGTTACTATCAAAACACTAAATATACCACTTAGATTCCATCACTTTGCAATTAACCTAAATTAGGGTTAACCTGTTTCTCAGATTAGAAATTAACGTAGTCAATCAACTTCATGAGTGAAAATATATCTAGACAAACCTAAACATTAGGGGCTGGGATTGTGGCTCAGTGGTAGAGCACTTGCCTCACATGCATGAGGCACTGGGTTCGATCCTCAGCACCACATAAAAATAAATAAATAAAGATATTATGTAAAAAAAAAAAAAAAAACCTAAACATTAACTCTGTGGAAAATAATTTTGCATATTTCCAGGTTTTATACAAAAAAATTGATCCTCTCTATAGTGTTTGACAAGTTACTTTGCAGAAAGACCACAATGGGAATCTAGTAGTGCTCAAAATATCCGAGAAAAAAACTATGCAGTTGTCAGTAAGACATAATCTAGGGGCTGGGGTTGTGGCTCAGCGGTAGAGCACTTGCTCCTCATGCATGAGGCTCTGGGTTCAATCCTTAGCACCACATGCAAAGCAATAAAATAAAGACATTGTATCCATCTACAACTAAAAAAAAAAATTAAAAAAAAAGACAATCTAATCCTAAGAAAATCAGATGTGCAATTATTGATTCAAGATTGTATATTTATATATACACATACATATTTTATATATGTGTATACACACACACACACATACACACACATACCCCTAGAGCCTCCTGTAGTATGGAGTTCATCATCTAGAAGATCATCTAGAAGAAAAATACAGGACTCACACCAGTGTTACCTGAGTGTTTGAGTTGGAAGAGAATGTCTTCACAGAAATTTTCTTGGCACCAGAATCAGGTGAGTTTGGCACTGCCCGGTTCTGTAACATCAAGGTAGCAGTGGCTGTTTTTATTTCTTCTTCCTTTTTACTCTGTGCTAGAAAGGAGGACACAGGACCCCCCATGCTTTCCTGACTTCCTTTGTTTTCAGCCACTTTCCCATCTTTGTTCTGCTGAAGCCTGGGGAGGGCGCTCTGGGCGCTGCGTGTGGCTCCCTGCAGTTTGGCAAAGGTGCGGCCCACACTTTGCTTCCCTCGGTGTTCTTGAGACAGTGGCCTCTGCGGGCATACCTGGGAGGGCCGGAGGAGGTGTTCACTCGACTTGCCCAAGTTCCTACTAAATTCAGTTAGGTACTCTGAGTTCCCTTGAAGACCAAAAGGAAAGGCACTATCTACGCTGCGGGATCTTTTCCTGTCATCTGGGTTGATTCTGTTTCGTTTTCCAGATCTTCCTCTTCTCTGAAGACCAGGTTTTTGATCAAACTTTTCAATTAACTGATCCACACCAGGAATTGATCCCGTATCAATATCCCGCCCAGTTCCTGGCAAGAAGGGGATGTACCTTCTATTTTCATGACGATTGACATTTTCAGCATGGATGGCACATTCCTGATCATCAAGTAAAAATCTGTACAAAGAGGTGGCTGAAGTGGGAGTTGTGGATGACGAGGAGGACCTCCGTGACCGACCTCCATCCAGGACTGGTCCCGCTGAATCTTGTCGCCGGAAAGGAAGAACATCTGGCCTGGTTTTCTTGGTTTCGGGGTGGGCATGTGGGCTGTGGGCAGCCAGGGACTTCCCACTAGGGGAAAGAGCCTCCTCTCCCACCTTCTCCTTGGTGCAGCTCTGAACATTCACGCACACTGAGGTCTGCTTTTTGGGGTCTTCAATGACCACGGAGCTGCACAGACGAATGGCTGTCACGCTGGATTCCAAAGGAGGGCTGGAAGGCTGGGAATTGCCAGGTTTGGGAAAGTAAGTCCAAGCCTTTTTATTGTTGGTACCTTCTTCTGTTAAGTTTTTTAGCCAATTACTTTCTTGAGGTTGGTGATTTTGTAAGTTCAGCTCATTCTTTTCAGGGTCATAGGGCTGCAAAAGCTCTGGATGTCTCTGAAAGTTCAGCACATGGGTCGGCTTCATAGGCCCGTCTTTGTGTTCTAGAACTCCATTCTTGCTCTCATGGAAAGAGGGCTGTTTCAGGTTTCTCATTGGGCTAGGCTGGGCATATGGGTTTTCTGGGGGCTGCAATTCCTCTGCGCTGCTCTCCTTTAAGACAGACTCATTGCTGGAATAGGGGGGCAGGTGATTTATCAGTGGAGGCGGAAACGATGGCCCATTTTCAGGAAAGGATGTGCCAGCAAGACACCTCTCTGTGTTGTTCAGAACTATGTAGGGATGGCCATCGATTCCCTGAACCCTAATACTGACCCCATAGGAGCCTGCCTTAGAGTGCTGGGAATTCCTTGACTTTTTGGTCTCATCACTTGCCAGTCTTAAGTGGACGCCATATTCCTGCTGCACGTGTTGGTATTCACCGAAATACAGCTCCATGCTTCACTGTCCCAGCTACCAGGGCAAGACGGGGTAAAAAGAGGACATTAAGTGAGAATTACACCTGTTTAAATGAAGATTGGACTAATCATGAGGGAGAAACTTCAAAGTTCAAAGAAAACAAGACACTTTAAACAGCAAAGACACTTTATAACCGAAGCCTGAGTGGTTGCCCTCCCCTGACCCTGACCTGTTCAAACAGGCCTTTCTGGATGCCCTTGAGCTCACGTGATCTGGGGCTTGTCAACACTGGGCCTGGCAGAGGGTAGTCACTGGTGTAATGACCTAATGCCTTTGGCATAACTTTGCTATTCTGTTTCTCACTTAGAGGCTGTTCTGGTTGCTTTTTTCCCCTCAGTTAGTTTCCTCACACTTTATGCTATTTATTTTTAACCAATAAGGTGTTCCAGCATTTGCTAACAAGGTATTTTTCCATGAAAATGCTTAAGTGCTAAAGAGTTCTTTTTTCTTACATTGCTAATTTTCCTCTCACTTTTAAACATTTTTATGCACAATCCCACTTAAAAATCTTCAATACTATTTGACTGCACTGTTTAAAACATTTTTACTCAAAGCAGTCAGTTGTTTGTGAAACTAACAGTAAATGGTTTGAAAGTTTTCTCAAGCTTTTCTTTTTCTTCCAAAAACAGTTCAAGATGCATATCAAGCTGAAAAATGTCATTTTTCAAAAGATGACAATTCAGGGCTTTGAATTTTGCAAATGGGTCCTGATGCCAAAAATCGTTGCCTTCACCTTCCAGAGCATGGCCACCCTTCATCAGACGCCAGCCAACAGTTCACCAAGCAGGACAGTCACCCCACCCACACTCCGAGGTGTTCCCAGCAGAAACTCACTTCTGCCTCTCTGAAAAACCATAGCAGCAAAGAAAACTGGGATAATGGCTGTCTCATTTTGTCACTTTTAGGGGCCTTTTGAGTTTTCTTTCTAATCTGGAGTTAATAAGGTAGATGATTGTCTTCATCTAATCTATCCACATTTTCAAGTTTATTACGGAGCTTTGTAAAGTATAAATCATTTCACTTCCTCTATATTTCTTATTACCTAATTTTATTTGTGCTTTCTTCTATTTTATTACACTGGTAGTTACATATATATATTTTCAATTGTTCCTCTAAAGAATTACTTCTTATATTTATCAAACATTTCTGTTAGTTTTCTAATTTATTGAGTTCTAGTTTGATTTTTATTGCAGTAGTTCCACCCCTTATTTAAAAACCCCAGTGGATGCCTAAAACTGTAAAAAGTATTGAACCCTATATGTAGGTATTGTTCCTATACATGATAAAGCTTAATTTATAAATTAGGCACATTAAGAAATCAACAGTAACACAGAACAATTATACTATAATAAGTTATGTGCATATGGCCTCTCTCCCAAAATATCTTTTACCTTTTCACTTAAAGAAAGCACTTCTTAGCTTTTCTGTGTCATATCCAAAGCACCAGCATCACCAATTTTACTCTTTAGGGTCATTATCAAGTAAAGTAAGGGTTATAAGAACACAAGTACTGGAATACCACAACAGTCAATCTGATAACCTAGATGGCTTCTAAGTAAGTAATGGGTGAGTAGCATATACAGCATGGACATGCTGCACAAAGGGATGATTCACACAGGCAGAATGATGTGAAAATTTATCATGCTACTCAAAAACAGCATGTAATTTAAAACTTGAGAATTATTTCTGGAATTTTAATATTTTCAGAACAAAGGTGACTGCAGGTAACCGAAAGCATAAATAAGGAGGGATTATAGTATTTCCTTCTGCTCTCTTCCACTTTATTTTGTTGTTCTGTTTCTAACTTCTTGACTTGAATACTTTATTTGTTTTTTCCGTTCTTTAATCACAATGCATAATTGTCACTTAGGAATTATTGTGGCTACTATTAACAAAGAGACTCCAAATAGCAGCCTAAGACTTAAGTAAGAATTTTTCCCCCAGATGTAGGAAGTCCAAGACTGATATGGACTGCAAGATTTCACGGAGAATACTTCTTATCTTTCCACTCCTCTATCTCTGGCAAGTACTAGACAACTTGGGACTACAAGGTGGCTGATCCAGTATCACATATGCCAAAGACTTCAAAGTAGGATTGTGAAGTCAAACTTCTTTTTAAGTTTTCCTGGAAGCCCGCCTACCAATAATCTCTTAAATCTTGTTGGTAAGAACTTAATCAAATGGATACCCTCAGCTATGAGGTGGTGTGGGAAACGGGGTCTTGTAGCTGGTCACTGACACTCTCAACATTAGCATAAAGAGAGAGGAATGACATAAGGGAAGACAGGCAATAGTTTCCACCATAGTAATGTTTCTATGGTTATGCTCTAGATAGTTTGTGGTTTTGATTCCTTCTTTGACCCAAGAATTGCTTTCAGGAAGGTTTTTCTCATATCCAATATTTCATTGTGTTGTTTTGGCTTATAGAGTCTTTATTTCTAGATAGTATTTCTACTTGTAGTCAGAAAATGAAGTCTCTTATTTATTTCCTCTTAAAGGTGAAATTTCTTTTGTGGGCAGATATATAGTAGATAATACCTGTTAATGCTTCATGGGTGCCAGGTGTAGCCTTTACTTTAAGGTATGGCATTCAAAAACATACCCACTAAGTGCAAACTTAATACTGTTTAATTCAGCAATAGCGCACCCTTATTTTGTCTGATTTGTTACAGGACTTTCTGGATACACTCAGTCTCCAATTATTAGCATAGTGCTGTTGGGTTTTGCTCAGTGATTATTTTTTTAAATGTAATATTAGACATCATCTCTCATCTTACCAAAGAAAACAACTCAAAGAGTCACATTTATCTGTGATATTTATCACTGTCTCAATAATTCCAATTACTTCATTATGTCTCCTTTCATTTTCAGTTATACTAATATTTTTAAATTTTTAATCAAAGTAAAATAAGATGTAATGAAAACCTATACTTTCTAGCTTCCTTTTCCCAATCCCAAACACATGTCTCAGAGGAAAACAACCGGAAATTTTACTGTTTCTTCCAGTATTTACCCTCCTTGTTGCTAACTAGTATTCCTAGCTGAGAGTTCGCCACTTATCAGTTTTACATATGGTAGATGACACATCATAAAAATTTCTCATTCTGCTAACCTACCAACTCCATCTGTTTTGTTCCACTTAAGAGATGCATCGTAAATGCTTTTTTTTTCAAATTAAAGCAATTTTCAATGGCTCTTAATTGTTCTGTAATTGTTTCTCTTTCATTAATGCTGTTCTTATTTTCTGTATGAAATAGCTTTTCTTTGAAATAACTTTTCTCAAGAAACATGTTTTCTGTGCTTAATTCAACATCATTTTATGGGAAGATTTTCTTTTCTGGTTTGTTTTAGGTCTCTGTCTTTCACATTCTTAATATGACTGGTGGTTTTGGACGGCCTGATCCTGAATGAGGTTGCAAAGCAGATTGCAGGAGTGTGTGTATGTGTGTAGAGAACTTATTAGCTTGTGAGCTTCAATTAGTGTGGGTGGGAAGGAGGCTTTCCATGCATGAATCCTCAAATTTCAGTATCTGGGGACATGTTTTTCTGGAGCAGTTCAACTTCCCTGAAAAGAATCCTCTGATACACTGCAGAGCTGTCCATGCCCAGCTGCTGGCAGTATGAGACAGGGCAGAAGACAACCAGAGGTCCCAGTGGCCATCAGTCTCGCCTCATCAGTCACCCACACTCCACCACTATTCCAGCTCTATTTGTCCATCCCGCTGATAGTGAGGCAGGTGAAAGAGGCAGGGATGGATAGCCACCTCATATCCAGAGAAGATTCTGGAGGTCTAACAACTCCAGTTCTCAGAGTTCTTAACTAACTCCCCAGACTGTGGCCCATCTCCCCAGCAGATCGCCTCACTGCTACGGCACAGGCACATTAGGCTGAAGCATCGCTCACTCTGCCAAGTCAATTATCACACCTCCGTTTGCTGCCGGGCTCTCCTCCACGGCCACCTCTACGTGCTATATTCTTTCACTATCACATTAGTAGGATTTTGAAAAGGAGATCAACTTTAAAACTTGCCTAACACCACAAGGCTAACTAATATAATAAAATTCAGGCTGGGGGTGTAGCTCAGTGGCAGAGCCCATGCTAAGTATGCTTAAGACCCTGGGTTCAATCCCCAACACTAAAAAAAGAAAGAAAGAAAAAGGAATAAACATGCACACAGTTAAATATCTCAATTCCAAGGATAAGTACAGACTGATGAAGCAATGAACAACAACTGAGACCAAAATGACCACTGTGTCTTGAACCCTTTCTGGGGGGCAGCATTGGCATGTGTCATCCTGGATGTTTAGAAGTCTAGAAGTATTTATTAAAGTTTATAATTTAAAGAGTTTCTGCACAAATTTATCTACAGGGATGCTTTTCTCAAGTGGTATTTACTAAATAGGGTTATTTCCTCACCAATAATCTCTTCTTGTACTGATGCCAACTTTTCCGTGAAAATATTTCTTCTAATATTTATTAATAAAAGTCTCGTCCA
>CM053401.1:91325789-91350945 GCA_028644305.1 Xerus rutilus | reverse complement strand
GTAGACACAAAATAAAACCTGCTTGCCATTCCTGATACATTTACCTAAACCTACGCTGAAGCCAAAATGTCCAAGAAATAAATTACTTCCTAAAACCAGATAGTGTCTTCTCAGATTTCTCAGTCTTGTCCCAAGTTACACTATAGTCAAGGCTGAAACCCCACTCAGACTCCACACGCACCCCTGCTCATGTTCACATTATCACCATCAACACCACTGTCCTGGGCTGCAAAGGGAAAGGGAGCACTTTTGCAGGTCCCAGCAAGAGAAGCTTCCAACCTCACACTGTGCCGTCAGACCCTGTTTTTATCCCTTTTCTTTCGACACATTCTGCCTCCAGTGAAATCTGTCTTTCCAGTGAAATCTTTCACCTGTGAAAACCAGCTCCCTTGCCCTCACCCCACAAGACTCAGCTTCTCCAGCAGCTTCCCATTCCAGCACAGTCAGCTCTACCCAGTTCAGCATGGGCCACCGCAGTGGCTTCTCTGATCCATAGGTTTTGTCCCAACAACCACATTTTAAGATTTTTCAAACAATTGAGTCTGGCATGCTCGCCATCCCTCGGGGTGCCAGGCATGCTGTGACATGAGATGCTGTATCTATATCATCTTGTCTGATTGGATGGGACCTCAGAAAACCTAAAGGATGGTTCTTTTTTTTTTCTTCTGCCGTAGAGATGTGTAAACTCTGGTGGATCAGTAATGTCCTCCAAGGCCTCACACCTGGGTTGGTCACCACAGCCCTAAATTCAGACCCTGACCTTCTGTCCCCAAGACATGAACCCTTCCCTGAAGTCTTTCCAGGTTTTTGCCTCCCACAGTATATGGTATGACTATGCTGACATGGTCCCTACAGGGCTGCGGACCAAAACACATGTCCTGCTGTACCAGCAGGCAACCTCCTGTCTGATTGGTCTCTGTGGAAATGTCACTCCTCAGCCACACTTTGCTTCTTTCCACAAATCCAGCACCCAGAACAGTGTCCTATGTACGGTAGGCATGAATAAATGAAGGGGTGAATAAATTAGTCATGTTCAAGGCACACAGCTCTCTAAATTCCCTTTTAACATTTGAACCATGTAAAAAAAACTCAAGGTTTTCCATAACAAATACCCATTCTTCAGGTACCTCCAGCCACAATACTTTTAACTGTTTAAAATATAAGAACCAGCTCCACAGCTCCATTGTCACTTTTCCTCCCACTTCCAGCCTCCACATCCTAGGTGCGCTATGTCCCAAAAGTAGAAAATAGGCCCTGGGGTTATTGAGCATCTATTAAGGGAGGTAAAGAGGCACTGCGGAATTTCAACACCATCAGCTGTAACATGCCCAGTTTCCAGAACACCCCCAAAGAAGTCTTCTGCCAAGTGAATTCCAAAGCTAAATATTCTCCCTTGAAATACATTGCTCTCAGTAGAGCATCTCTCGGTTACTCAAAACAAGAGAACCAACCAGAGAGTCCTGTCCCTCTGTGTCCTCATCAGGAAAAACGGTGAGAGAATTTGCATCATGAGCAAACTTGGCCAAACGACAATCAAATCCAGAACAATCTGGGACGTGCCCACATAGTGCAACCTTCCCACAGTCTTCGATTCACAAATTAGAAACGCAGGAGTCAGTGTTTACACAGACCCCAGAAAAGCTATGCTATAAATGACATGCACCTGAATTTATCCTCAGAAACCTACTAAACAGTGCAGTATGTGACTGTTAAAAAAAAAAAATACTGTGTAGTCACCCAATATATTAAAAACTAAAATTAACATAAGGCTTCTAAAATAGAAACAGCAGATTCCTGGGTGTGTCAATCCAGGTTCTGTTGTTCATGATGGTTATTATCCACAAAATTGCTGAGCCCAAAGACCTTGTTCCCCAGTAAGATCTTCCTCCCTGGAATTCTCATGACTGGATAATAAGAGCAGCAGGACTATCCAAACTCAGATTGCAAAGCCGCAGCAAATACTGCAGCTTGTTCACTGTTACTCAGGTTACTGGGGAGTCAGCCATTCACTGGGCTGTTTCAAGTTCTCTGTGGTCCTCAGCGCCCTTCCTCCTTCCTAAAGCACCACTCATCCCAGCCCAGTCTCACATTCTGCTCTTCCTCTGCCCCATGCTCCCTGGTATCTCAGCCCTACATCACTGGGGCAAACAGGGCACAAACACACACGTATATTCAGATAAAATGTGTGGAGGAGGAAGAATGTGTCTCCATCTTGGCCTCCAATTCCCAAGGACCCAATTCCATCTTTGTTCTCTAGGACCCAGGGAAACACAGAAGGGCCTGTGCATAAATCACAACTGGAAGTCTTTATCTGCTACCCTTCTTAATCCAGGCCCTAGAGTTGGTAGGAAAAGGCCATCCATTCCACCACCTTTATTTCATATTTAAATATCTGAATTTCATACAGATGTCTCAACTAAGGAAGTTTCACGAGTCATAATGTTCTTTAACAATCAGAAATTAAATCAATAATTCAAAACTGAAGCTTCAATTATGCAAATTCAAAAAGTATATATTTAACCATTTAGGGTTTGTTAGAATATTCTTTTGTATTCATATGAATGGGCACAATTTAAATTTACTCTTGAAAGCATGCTTTTTGGGGGGCAGAGGGTGCTAGCAATTAAACCCAGGACCTTGTGCGTGCTAGACAAATGATCTACTACTGAGCTACTGAGCTACACCACTAGTCCAAAAGCAGGCTAAAATTTAATGGTCTACTCAGTCTATATTATACTTATTTTGTTAAAAATAGCTCTTCGCAAGCATTGTTAGAACTTAAGAACTTTTCCTGAGTGTCTCTGTCCTCAACCACACCTTCAATGTTGCTTAATTCCTATTTTAGACTTTCACGAGTTTATATAATATACAAATGCCTTTAAACTTAAAAGATCTTTAGTATTCATTTAGTATTTCTCATGTATAAATACAAAACTACTATAGTTCTTGTTTCAATACAACCAAAGCAAAACTACATATTAAATACAATTACGAAACTAATAACACAAACGCACATTACCTTAATATACAGAGCAATGATAATTTTGCTGAAACTATAGCACCATATGTGACACCAACAGAAATTGTCTAGGACAAGCCCTCATGATGTCAGTGCACACACTTTACCTCATATAGGGGGATGCCATAATTTTCCATAGATTTTTTTTTTAGTCCAATGGCTACGAAATTCTCATGTGTTCACTCTGCCATAATCCCACCAGTTCTTCCCATGGTGTGAAGGCATCACTTATGTGCCCAAGTCCACCTTGGTTCTTCCTAGTAGCTCACGATAACTAGAATACTATAACCTGGCATCCAAACCATTATAAACAAGGGCATTGGACTCAAATGGTAGTGTCCAGTGGTGGTCAGCTCAGTCAGGATAAGCTGCAACTTATGTTTTATTTAATGACTAACAGATTTTGACTGAGAGCCTACGACTGTGTTGGGCACTCTTCTACAGCACTTACATGGAGAGACACAGTCCTTGCCTCTATAGAACTTGTACTCCAGTAGGCAGAGTAAAGAAGGAACTCAGAGTGGCACGTGATATGAAGAAGATGAAGCAGGGGAAGAAATGGAGGCAGTGGGGTAAATGGCCCATCCAAGAGATGTTGAGAAAGGCCCGTCCTAGAAGGGAGCAATCGATTTATAAGCTGAGGGAGAAAACAAGCCAAGAGCTCCCAAGGGAGGAATGTGCTAGGCACCTCATATGACCAGCAAGAAAGCTGAGTTGGCCAGAGCATCGTGGGAGATGGGGAGGTGTGGGTGATGGCAGAGAAGTGGGCAGGAGTCAAATCAGAGGGCGCTAAGGGCCTTGGAATGACCCTGGGCTTTATCTCAGTTGGGGCGAGAAGTCACCAATAAGAGCCAAGGTGTTATTTAAGCCCGGCACCAGATGAGCTCTGCTAGGAAGTGGGAGAAGTTGAAGGCAGAGCTCCAGGGCCTTGCTGCTCAGTTGCTCCACCGATCAGCAGTAAGGGCATTACCTGGGGGCTTGTTAGAAATGTTAGAAACTCATGGGCCCCGTCCCAGACTCACTGAATCATTATCTGCATTTAACATGATCCAAATGAATCTGCTCTAGCATCTCAACACTGAGAAAGCAAGAGAAGGAGAGAGCAAAGAGAACTGAGAAGGAGCAGCCAGTAGGCTGGAGGAAGCCAGCAGAGTGTGGTGTTTTGGAGAGGAAAGTAGGCAATAAGCCAAATGCTGCACATAAGTACATATATACTAGGGAGAGGTTGCTACATTAGGTAGAATGGAGACCGAAGGCCACTTGACAAGAACTTTGACACTAGAGTGGAAGGCATGGAGGCCCAACCAGAGTGGGCTAACAAACGAACGGAGTACGGACAGCTTTATCCAAGGAATTAAAACAAAAATAAAAGGCTATCACAGAAAACATCCCAACACCAGGATGAAATCTCTGCTATGTCTGTGTCCTCTCCAGGAATGTCCTTGCAGCCTGCAGGATACAAATAAAAAGGTATACGCTGGTATTCATATTCAAAGAATGCTGAGCAAGATGGTTACTTAATTTTATGGAATGTGACTTTTTTTTCTTCCCTCTGGAAGTTGCCTGTTGTCCTGAGCTGCTGCCAAACTTCTCAGAGTATGGCAACTTCTGGTGAGAAGGTATGTCTGTGTTTAATAAAGACCAACTGTAGAAGCATCAGGAAATGCCTGTACCATAAGAGTGACCAAGGACACCCACGCCCAATAAGAGAATCCAACCCCCCCCCAAAAAGGTTACTCCTTGTCTCTCTCCTCTACAGAGCCCCTTAAACTATTAATGCCCACCTTTACCCCCACTCCATCCTACTTCAGGCAGAGGGAACCTACACAGAACCCCATTCTACAGGTAGAACAGCTAGCTCTCAGAGACCTTCCAATATACCCTTAACATCCCTTAGATGAGCTACTTTCAAGTCCTCAATTCCAAGTTCTTAGACCCAAACCTCTATTCTGGGATCCATTACCATCCCCATCCTCTATAGGCAACATGGGAGCAATTCCATAATTCACAGTAATAATAACATAATTAACTCTTAAATATGCTTGCTGTGTACCAAATGCTCATCTAAGTGCTTCTACATTGAACATTAACCTATCCTGAACTGTAACATCCAAAACAATCCTCTGCACATTAACCCCACGTTGAACATTAACATGCACACCTCAGTTTGGGTGGTTAACTGATGACCACGTAGAAAGCAGCAACATGACAAAGAGTATTTGAATGTCTTAGTTTTATCCTGGGGGCTTATTTTTAAAGGATTTTTGTATTAAAAACCAAGCTTTCTGTACAGATCTCTGGCAGGAGCCTTCAGAGTCATAGCAATGGAAATCATGGTGTGAAGCCATAGATAAAAGCACCCAGTCCTCTGGCGTCCTGAGGGCAACAGGAAGCAGACATTCCTATCAAAACAGGTGTCAAGTTGTGAAATGAAACAGGCAATAAAATTTTTTTAAAACAAACCATTACAAAGAAAGGAGAAAAAACTAAAGAGGAAAAGGAAGAAACAAAAAAGGGAGACAAAGAAAGGAAGTCCCTGCCTAGCTGTTAAGAGTTTTTGTTGTTGAAGTCTCCCATCTCTACAGTGAAAGGCTAGTTTCCCTAGAGTTTTCAGGCTTCATTTGTTGCCCAACAAGTGAGAGCAGCTCCTGGGACTTCTCTCAGTGTGAGGTGTGAGCAGAGAGCTGCAGTGAGGAGACATGACAATTCCTGAAGGAGCCAAAACACTGACCAGTAAGGGAGAAGCATTAGAAACTCCCAACCAGCACCCAGGAGAAAAACGGCCTCAGGGAAGCCTTTAACTGAGGCCTTTGCACAATCACTCACATCCACATTTGTCATCTCCGTCATCTCCGCAGGAACCTATGGTGTGCCCAGTCCATACAAAGCCACAAAGAGCCAGGACTCCATCCAGGTCCAAGGCCATCCACCATGGTCCTCTCCTCTGCCCTCTTCAGCAGGCTTCCTGCTGTAAAATCAGGCCTCCTGCTCAAAGTAGGCTCAGTACACTTGGGGACAGGGGTTGTTTTCCTTCAAGTAGGTGAGCCTAATCTTCCCATTGAGAAGCATTACCCTGATATTAATGCTTGTTTTAGCAAGTAGAATCCCAACAGAGAGCCTCAGACAATCCCAACCAAGAGGTTAATCCGGAGCCCTCACATTTGAATGTATTGCCAAGAATGTTACTAGACCCCATCTCCTATCCCAGTGCATTATAGGAAACAGGGGTCTCTGTGTTTAAAGGTAGAAAGTGGGAACTGGGGGTTGAGCTCGGTGGCAGAGTACTTGCCTAGCATGAGCAAGCAAGTGCTCACGTGCACACAACAGGCAGAAAGGGAATTGGGAGAGCCTATTCTACATGGAATGGTGTCTTAGTTCAAGCTGCCATAACAAAAGTATCATAGAGTGGGTGACTTAAACAGAAATTCATTTTTCACAATTCTGGAAGCTGGCAGTCCACGTACAAGGTGCTGGCTAATTCTGTTCCTGATAAGGACTCTCTTCTTGGTCTGCAGAGGCCACCTTCTTGCTGTCTTCTTACATGGCCTTCCTTAGTGCCTGCACGGAGGACAGGCAGAGGTCCCTCTCTCCCTCATGATCTAATCTAACCCAATTACCTCCCAACATCTCATCTCTAAATACCATCACTTTGGGAGTGAGGACTTCAAATCCTCAAAATGAAGTTCAGAGGGATACAAAATATTCGGTCTATAGCAAATAGGTGGGAACAAAAGCAAGCAAAGAAGAAAAAAATTACAGGAAGCCTGTCATCCAGAGGGATGGACTCATGAAATATTTGATAGCAAGAAAAAAAATGAATTTTTACAAGCTTTTTCTGACATTTCTTTAAAGGCTGAATCTTCAACTTCCTTTCTCTCTTTAAAGAGCCATCAGTCAAATACACTACAGACACATGAAACAACCTCTTGGAAGCAGAGAGAAAGAAAGAGGTTCACCCAAGTAACTCAGGAAATGAGTACAATCTGTAAAAACAAAGGCAAAAGAACTGGACATGTTTTACTATAGTTGATAAAGTTGTTTCCAGAGAGGGATGTGTTAACATTTCTGAAATCACTATTCATGTATACTAAAACTAAACAGTTAAGTAAATGGATGTCAGGCAGTAGGAACCTTGTCTCTCACTGTGGGAGGTAATAGAGATACAAGGTAAGAAGGCTGGAATGGTCCATGTGGTCAGATTAGAGTTGGAGACATCAGTGTGAATTCATGTTCTATCTGATATGCAGAAGATTACATACAGAAACATTTATAAACATGTATATACATGGGTGAGCACATACAGATGTATTTCTTTGCTGTTTCAACTGTGTGTCTACAAGCAGCAATACCTCATAGCAATGAGCAACCTAGCACCCAGACTATGGCTTCCGAGGCCAATAAATTCTCCACAGAAGGAACCAAGACTCCTTGAAGAAATGATTGAGCCTCAGATCAGGGCAGGAAAATGACAAGATAAACCTGGAGTATCCTGTAGTGTCAAAAATTCAACAAGTGTTTAAAAAACAATACCAAAATTATGGAATTATGTCAAAGAGACAAAACAGCCATCTGAAAGAGCTCCCAATGGCCAAAGATAGAACAAAATAAAGTAGCACTGGTTTATAACCCAAAGTAAAATATCCACAAGTTCATACTTAAATGACTGAATAAATTCATGAATTGGAACGATATCTCCCATGTAGAAGATCCTGAGGAATTTACTTACTCTGTCCTCCCTAAGGGAGGGGGAATATGCTCCTCAGTCTAAGAGCAGGCTGCACATGGTGACTTCCTTCCAGAAACTATAGTATGGAAAAATACAGCTCAATGTGGAGAAATCTGACAAGTCCTACCTCAACCAGGTCCATACTTTGTCAAGATTGATATTGATAGTGATAACTCATGTTGATAATATGTGCTGTGATGAGAAATGAAAAATCTAACACTTTATCACTTTACTTCCCTAAAACTGCTAGCCCTAGTACAATCATGGGAAAAAATAAGACAAATTGAATAGAGAAACATCCTATAAAATGCCTAATCTCAAAATACTCAAGGCCATCAAAGACTCTCACAGACAAAAAAAAGATGTAACAAGCCAGGCGTGGTGGCTCAAAGCCTGTAATCCCAGCACTTAGGGAGGCTGAGACAGAGAATCATGAGTTCAAAGCCAGCCTCAGCAATGGTGAGGAGCTAAGCAACTCAGTGAGACCCTGTCTCTACATAAAATACAAAATAGGGCTGGGGATGTGGCTCAGTGGTTGAGTACCCCTGAGTTCAATCCCCAGTACCCGCCCCCCCAAAAAAAGATGTAACAACTAAATGTAATATGGGACCCTGGAGCAGAAATAGACATTAAAAAACCAAGAAAATATGAATAAAGTATAAATTCTAACTAATAATTTTTGTTCATTGATTGTAACAATCTAAATGTTTGATGTTGATAATAGGGGAAACGGAGTGTGAGGTATAAGAGACTTTTCTATAGTATCTTCACAATTTTCTTACAAACGCAAAACTAAGTAAAAAAAAATTTTTTGAAGGATGATTATTTAAAAATGCCACCAGGAACCAGTTGCAGTGGCTCATGCCCGTAATCCCAGCACTTGGGAGGCTGAGACAGGAAAATCCCAAGTTCAAAGCCAGCCCAGCAATGACAAGGAGCTAAGCAACTCAGTGAGACCCTGTCTCTACATAAAACACAAAATAGGGCTGGGGATGTGGCTCAATGGCCAAGTGCCCCTGAGTTCAATCCTGAATACCAAACAAACAAACAAACAAACAAATAAAAATAAAAAGGCCACCAGAAAGGCAAAACCACAGCTATAGTCAATGTGGTCACTCTGAGGCAGGCACTTATAATTCTTGACTCATCCTACATCTCAGGCCTATTGGGCAGTCAGAGCAAAGTTACTCATATCCTTCAGCAGGTCACCTGGCCCATATCATGGACAGGTCTGAAAACACTGCACCTAGATTATACTCCACCAGGAGGAACAGGGAGCCAGTGAACATGGAGCATCCCATCACAGGGACCAAAGAAGAGGCCCAACAAGATTCACCCTGAGGGCATTCACTGCATAGGGTAGAGTGTGAATATGATCTGCACAGTGATAATTTATGAGCTGTGGATAGTTTTTCATAAGCTGAAGGATAGAATGGAAGAACAAAAACCTACAGCCTGTATCCTGTAGGCAGGAGAAGGAGCTGGGCAAATAGAAGATAGACCTTCCCCAGAGAATACGACGTCTGAGCACAGTTTAAATGGGAACAGTCAACAAGCCTATATACCAATGATGCTTCTACAAGACAGTACTCCGCCCCTTCCTCCCCCATCTATCAGAGAATATGCTTTTCCAATGGAGAAACAATAACTGGATGAAAAACGGAAGAGCTGATTTGGTCACAGAGCAGAACGGAGAAACTAAATAGAAGTGGGGAAGGAGGAAGAGGAGGAAGAGGAGGAGGAGAAGGAGAAGGAGAAGAAAGGAAGTTAGAACAAGAAAGGAAGAGCAAAACCTGAAGGATGAGAGGCAGGCAGTTATGTGGAAGAGATTAATGAAACCTGCTTGGTCACAAGAAGCCACAGGACAGCAAAGGTGAACTAGGGTGTTATTTTGACTGAATACAAGAGATGACCAAGTTAAAAACATTCCTTAATAAGCACCACCTGGGAAATGGCTTCCCTGACCTAAATGCAGGATTTCCTCCCAGCCAGGCCCCTTCCCAGCTACCCACTCTTGTAAAAGCTTCTTCCTTAGTCACCTAGGAATCTATTGGTGTCCCAGGACAACTAGGACTGTCATCTGCTCTATCCCAGGCTACCACCACTGACACCCAAGGGCTCAGGCCAACTCCACCCCTCTTGATATGTGAACCCAGTGCTGTCAAAGCCTCAAGCCACTTAGCTGAACGCAATGTCCATCTCCTGACAACACGGACCCTACTCAGAGGCATGTCAAATTCCCAGGCCACACCTTCTAGCACCGCTCCTAACTGCAGCTATATTTTCACATTTCTGAGTTTTTAAAAATTTTACTTAATGTCAGTCTCCCCCCATCAGACTAAAACAGGGACCATTCCAGGTTTTGCTAAGCATTTTGTCTCCAAAACTCCACAGCATGTCTGCATAATTTTATTACTTATGAATTGATGTATGAATGAGACACTCCCTCCTCCCAGCCGATAATCCTAGAAGGAAAAAAAGGACATTTCAATTCTGAGTGACTAGTACAGAATTTGACCCCGGAATCAGTTTGCACATAGAAATGGAAGTATAAATAGTGGCTAGGCGTCTGGTACTAGCAAACAAACTAGTATTTATTAATAATTAGCAATACCTAATTAATAGTGCAGTAGTAAATAATACTGACCATTCATCAAGTGCCAAGTACTAGACTAAACACTTCATGTCACTCAGCAACTATGCCAGGTAGGTATTACTTACTGCCATTTTGTAAGTGAGGCAGCCAAGACTCAGTGAGGTTATATCACCTGCCCAAGGTCACCGGGATAGCTGCAGCAGAACTGGAGCTCACATGTGCTTGTCTGACTCCAGAGCCCATTCATGACTCCAAAGCTCAGCTACGAAATAAGGCAACAGATGTTGGGTGGGGACCTGGAACCTAACCACCATTGATGGCACTGAATCCTAGGAGGATGCATTCTAGCTCCGATCAACAAGTTGCAAAATAAGCTTTTGGAATTCATCTAGATTATGGGCTGGGGTCTACCTACAGAGACTTATAAAGAAAAGAGGGGCTGAGGATGTGGCTACCAGAAATCTAACCATCCAGCATGGACTGAGGATGCGTGTGCACTCTTGCAGTACAGACAAGTGCCCAGAACACCTGGCACTGGGTGCCTTCTGAGGGCTGCTTGCTAATCTGGGAGACTTCCTGGAGTATTTCAAATTCAAAATGGAAGGAAAATGCAGGTCACATGGTAAGAAGGCACTTTTAAGAGCAAGGGCAAAGGGGTCCCAGGAAGATATTGGCTTAATTAAGAGGAAGAGCAGAATGTTGCCCATAACTCTAAAAAGGTGGGGAGCTGTGGTCCCAAGAGCACTGGGGACACAAACGTCTTCTGCTTTATGAGCAGGGAGACTTTGGGCAAGTTACCACCTGCAACTCTGACCCATAAAAAGGGATGGTGGGTTTCCAGCCTGACACATGAAGAGCATGGAAGTCATGACTCCAAGAAAAAGCTGAGCAGGCTGCCAAGCAGCTGGCTACTGCATGGGGCCATCGCAGGATTAAATGAGATCATGAACAAGGAAGTGGTTTTTCAGCTATAGTATGTTAAGGAAATAGAAGTCATCAAACCTGTATTTCTGTAGCCCTTTTAACTCAAACCTCTGGCATTTGAAGAGTATAAAAACAGCAACAGCTCAGTCTCAGAGAACAGGTGGACTCACAACACAGCAGCTCTAGAGCAGAGATCCCAAGCGTGGTGACGAGCCCTCCAGAGAGAGGCTACTTACCGTCCCTAAGCCCACTTTGGGCTCACTGGGATTAAAACGGGAGGGACTGGCCTCAGTTCCTTTTCTGGCAGGTCTGCTAAACACAAGGGAATTGAAGAATTAAATTGCATAGCTGGATTTCAGAAAGGCATCATCTGGTTCCTCTTGGCATCTTTGGTGCCACAGACAGTTACCAAGAACCCAGCCCTGGAGGCCTATGGTGGGCCCTGAGGGAGTCGATGGTGTTAGAGGGAGAGGGAAGATGGGAACAAGCAGCCCTGCCTCCAAATGAAGCTGGAAGACAGTTGGGAACCTCAATACTGCAAAAGGGAGGGAGGGAGAAAGCAGGAAGACAGTAGGGGAAGGAGGCATTGCAACTTAGTGACATAAAATGACAGACAACCAAAGCACAATGAGATGCCAGGTTCTTTACAGAAACCCATGCCCTTGCCTTTCTCAGCATTTAGAGGCCACCTGCCTCTTAGCCGTTGGTCCCTTCCCCTAGCTTCAAGGCTTCCTCATCGCACCTCCTGGTCTGACACCAATGCTCCTGCCGCCTCTTCCCCTTTACAAAGACCCTTATGATTACATTGGGCTCCCCTGGATGATCCAGGACACGCTCCCCAGCTCATGGTTGTTCATTTAATCACACTCTTTTGCTGTGTAAGGTAATGTATTCACAGGTTCCAGGACTAGAACGTGGATACCTTGGAGAGAGGGGACAGTGTCATTGTTCTAACGGGTGGACAGAAAGAGTCAGTCTCCAGAAAGAGAGAGAGAAATGGCTTTAATGTTCCCAAAAAAGTGGAGATGATATGAGGAGGTTGCTCTGTTCTCAGTCTTCCCAATTCTGACTTCCCCAGGCTACTGCCTCCTGCCCGTAGAATCCATGAGACACCACTCAACTGCTCCATCAATTGCCCCCCAGAATTCTTCACTATGCCTTTGCCCCAAACCACACAACCAGAAAGTGGTGGAACCGGGATTTACTCCCATGTCTCTCTCACCACAAAGGCTGAGCCCTTAACCACTGGAACTCAGAAACATGGGTAGTGCACTATGTGAGCGCTTACGAGCCAAACAGACCAGCAGACTGAAACAATGGATCAAGTCTAACAACATGAAGTGTAGTAGGAAGAATCAAAGGCCCTGGACCTGAGCCCAAGAAACTATTTGATTGCAGAATTGGTGAGGCATGGACACACGCTTGTTTTTTCAGGGGTTTATTTTTAAAAAGGCCTGGGGGATCCTAATTGACAAGTTCACTGTAGACTGACTAGCAAAGACCACTATGATCTCTGGAAATGAACAGATTCAGCAGGACAGGGAAATTAACTACACTACAGATTCCCCAGGAATCAAGCACAATTGCCCCATCTGTTCTGGAGGTGTCTTTTCACGCAAGCACACAGGCTCAGAGGAACATGCAGGGAGTCCGAGAAGGACCTCCAGCCCACATCCCATGAGCCAAGTGAACCCTTCTGATCAAACTGCAGATCCCCCTCCCGGCTGATGGAGGGAGCCCCTCTGCCCATAACTGGTCAGCAAGAACCTGGTTTAAGAAAAGATGGCCATGATGGTTTCAAGACAGAGACACAAAGACAAGGCACAGAGTATAGAAGAAGGGAAGGGGAAAGAATGAGATAAACGCACATCAAATATGAATGCCAGAAGGGCCGTCATGTGCAAAGGAGATTAAACCAGCTCGGTGTGGCTCCAAAGGTTAGAACAGGGACAATGAGTAGGTGTGCCAGGGACATACATTCCAATTCAATCTGAGGGAAGGAAAAAAAAACTCCTAACAGGGATCCCCAAAGATAGAACAGGCTGTTTCAGGTGATGATGTTTCCCCATTAGTGGCAGAGTGCTAAACAGGGTGCAAGTGCCTGTTCATGGGTGCCTTTGAGAAGAGACTCACAAAGGCCCTCAGGTACAGGCAGCTTCTTTCCAAATTTGAGAGCTGATGGTTCCATCCCATATCTACTGGGTATCAGCTATCCCTTTACATATACAGAGAACATCAAGACAATCACACAAAGAAGCACAGAGGCAAGTACAGCAGGAATACAGAGCCATCCAAGAACAGAGTTTTCTGCATATCTTATCCTGAGTGTCTCACCTGTTACAGAAAGTGGACTTGACAGTAAAAGTGTCTTGAGTGAGGGAAGCTTGCCTGCCTGCAGCTGGGAGAGGGTGGCCCGGGCCCATTGCCTAAGGACCTAGACTAGAAATAAACGAGCATCTCAAGAAGTACTTCAGGCGCACATCACCTCATCCCAGCACAAACTCTTGAAACCATCAATAGCTGGTTGCTCTCTTGGCAGAAGAGGGAAGTCAACACAAGCCTGTCCCAGAGGAAACCTGGGAGTGTCACATAAAAGCCTGCTCACACCAGTGGGGCTTTGAACGCTAATGATGCAGTTGATGGAGAATACAGAAAACATGTGCCTTGATGGAACCGTCCAAGAAGCATGTGATGCACTTGGTTTGGAATATCTAACCTTTTGGCACTAGGAAAGGAGCAGGAAGCAGTGTGAAGGTCCTCAGTGAGGTGTTACAAGATATTAAGAGAATCAGCGTAGGAGCTGAGCCGAAAGACAAGGTAAATCATCCACATCAAAACAGAGAATGAAGGGCTGGGGTTATGGTGCAGTGGTAGCGTGCTCGCGTGAGGCACTGGGTTCGATTCTCAGCACCATATAAAAATAAAATAAAGCTATTCTGTCTGTCTACAACTAAAAACTAAATATTAAAAAAGAGAGAGAGAGAGAATGAAGAAAAGGACAGGGGCCTGAACAATACATGGAAGAAATGTCAGCACAGCTGAAGTGTAAGTTCCCTGAGAACAGGGACGACCAGATCTGGTTTTGCTGGTGTTATGGGAGAGCCTTTGAACGAATACTGAGCCATCAGCGAGTCTGCGAGAGCCCCATCTAACATTCCCCCGACGGACAGGTTGATGACCTGGGAATCTTAATTCTGGAGAAAATAAGCTCATATTCCAAAAAGAGAGGACTCAGAAATGCTCACATCAGCAGTCTCTGTGTCTACAGAACAGGCCTCTCAAGTGACACTCTTCAGTGTATACCAATCTTAAGAAAACATTGCCAAAATTTCCCTCCTACCTGGTATAGATTTGATGAATTTTAGTAAAATCTTTCAAAAGTTGGGGTGGGGGGAAATAACCTCAGTCTCTGTGGTCCAATAATAACTATGTTCTCTAAACTGTCACAGTTTATTTTCAGACATGTTAAAATACAAACACTACACATTTATTATCTTGTCATTCTCAAGCAAATCTGATTTTCTCCACAGAATGTGATGAGACACAAACATGATAAACTCCTCTCTTTTTAAGAAAAGGATTGCATTTTTATCTTTTCAGCACAAGAAAAGAGAAGGTAAAGGAACCCAAGTAAATCACGTTTAACAGAAGGAAGTGCTCAAAAGCCATGATAAAATCCAGGAGCAGGGCTTAGCATGTGGAAAAAGCCATTTGCTAGGTTCTATTTAGTTTTACTAATAGTTAACATAAGACTTTTTATAGGTTTTTAACAAATAATATAGCTTGAGATTTATGTCGACTGGATTCACTTTCTTCTCTCTGACTTACAATTTTTGTCACTGAGCCTCTCATTCACACATGAATTGTTTTATTGGGACTATTCAGACGCCGACAGAGACACCAGCCTAGAAAGAAAGCAGGTGAGGAGGAGGCTCTCAGAGTATTCCTCCACCTACCAGCCTGACCAGCTACACGGAGGAGAGGAGGGAAAGAGGAGGGCACTGCACCAAAGGGCCAGGCCTCACTCAGATCATCAGCAGAGGCCCAAGACTAGGAAATAAAGCCAAAGTTCCTGCCCAAGGGTGATATAAACCATCCTCCACTTCCACCCAGGCAATGGAACACTAATTTACAGAGTAACTGCTGTGAGTCAGATACTGTTTTGTGCACTTAGTCTGGGTTCACATTTAATCTTCCTATCAACCTTGCAAAATGAGAAAAGGGAAGGACAAGAGGCTTCAGTCATTTGGATGAGGTATAAACCTAACAGATGACAGTGCTGGGGTGCTGGTGAGGTCCATCCCATTCCACAGTCCTTGCCTGCCAGGCTCCCAGCTAAGCATGGTCCTCACTCTGCACACAGGGTCTAGACCAGGCTCCCAGCTAAGCATGGTCCTCACTCTGCACACAGGGTCTCCCAACAGAGAAGTGATGCTTGGGTTCTCACTGTCAGAATCCCAAAAGCATCCTGGATAAAACATCTTCTGGGATGATGGCTTGTGCTTTGATCTTCCAAAGTGGAAGGAATCATTGCCACGTGTCAAGCCCCGAAACGGCAAGGTCCTAGCATAAGACATCATAGAGCAAAGATGCTTTGTAGGGAACTTCCTGTTCATTACTCCCTTCTGAAAATTTGGTTTTTCAAACCAAACATGGTTTTTCTTGGACCCATCTCTCACATTTTTCTAATAAGAAAAACAACTCAACTGAGAACAATACAACCCCACCTACTCTTGTTTTAGCAGCTCTCACTTCTCTAAAGGCCCTAACAATGCCCAGCCCACTTGGTTCTTCAAAATCCTCCCTTGCTCACCACAGGATATGGCATCAGTGTCAGCGACCTGGAAGCATCTGGCTCCTTCCTCCCCTCACACACCACACCAGTAGTGGCTTCATCTTGTCGACCCTGCCTCCTCAATTCTCCCAGTTGTCCCTCCCTGCCTGGTGCTTGCCAGCACCTAATTCAGGCCCCATGTATGTCTCCCTGGGATTGCAGCAACAACCTCCTAAGTGGTCCCTCCAGTCTTGTCTTCCTCTGACCCATTCTGCAATGACCAGTGTGATCTTTTCAAATGTGTCTACTATGTTTGTACTTCAGCTTACAAATGACTCAATCGCATCTTCCTTTGCTTTCAGGAGAAAGACACAAGCTCTTTATCATGGAATACAATACCTGGGCCCTGACAGTCTCCAGCCACATGAGGCTCCTGATGCAGGTTCTGCAGGGCTTGCTTGGCCACCCCTTTCTGCTTATCTGCCTCTGTCTGGGGGTGGCAGGGCAGAATTTTTGCCTTAATTTCTACACTGATTAGTTCCTAATGGTCCCCAGTGAATACACAATGACCAGGACAGGGACAGTTTTGAGGGAGTCTAAGAAAATCTCCGGCAATTCCTATGCTGAGAGAAAAGTACACTAATATACAGAGGTTTAGCTCTGGGAAGAGGCCCAAGCTATGCTTTGGGGCTTGCAAGTCACATTCCTAAATGATCGATTCATGATTCCAAAGGAACACCTGGGCTGGGCACATTTGAGAAAAAGGATGAGGCATTCGGGACAAGGGTCTCCATCAAAGGAAATGACTTAAGTTTGTGAGTGTATGTGTTCATCTCTGACGCTCAGGGACCCAGGAAAACCTAGCTCCGTTTCCTGTTCACAAAATGAGCACAACAGGGTGTGTTCTGGCCCCCAATCACTTCATGGGGTACACTGTTCTCTTCCTGAGCATCCCACTACTATAAGATCTCAGCAGGCCATGGACGATTAGTCACGTCCTTAACCCATCCACTCACCCTCCTCTCCATGTCCTTTGAAGACACCAAACAATAATTTTTTTTTAACTTTCAGACATCAAACAAATTGTCAGAACCCCTTTTTTTGAACTTAAAAATTTAAAAATCAGAGGGAGCATTTTGGTTTTCACGGCAAAAACAAAACTAATGAGCTTTCTGATAGGAAATCCCATCTGCACCTAGCCTGTTTTTCACAATTATCTCTCTCAGAATTTTGGTGGTAAGAGTAGAAGCAATTCAGAAAACAAAGCAAATGGGTCTCTTTTCTATCCTATTTGCTAAAAACAAACAAACAAAAAATACCCAAACATCAGGTGGCAAAACTTCTTGTTAAATACTGACACTTAGTTCTCCATGGTCTTACAGCCCCTCATGAATATAGAAAGCCATCCAGAAGATGGCTTTGAGAGGAGGGGCAGTGACTGAATTTCTGCCTGCACTAATCAGATGATCCAACAGTTACCGATTCTACCTCCATCAAACAGATGGCCCAACCTTCAAAAGACCTGTGAACATACCAGGAATAAAACAATATCTATAAATTTAAGTGAGAATCAACAAGTCCATAAGAACTGGGTTACTGTTTTGTAAAGACACAATATTTTGAGAAATAAATGCAAGAAAAAAAATTCAGAATGCGCTCAGACAACAAATTCAATACACAAAAGAATAATATTTTGGATTTGCATACTTTCATGTGAGTTTGATTATTGCACTAATTGCATGTTCCACATTTTTCAACACAGATTTGAAGTGAGGACCATCTGGACCAGGCAGGCATCCTGGTTTCTGAGACAATCACTTCAGGCTCTCTGTTTCCACCTTCAAGGACTGGCTACTACATCCTGTCCTCCCCATCACTACACCACCTCACCTTGCAATGACTGCAGAACAAATTCCAGAGAAAATCCTGGGCTGCTTCCCTGAGCTTCTAACTGGCTGCTTGCCTCCAACCTTCTCAGAATGCTTAATAGGCTTCTGACTCCCATCAGAATGACACCCTGCAAAGGCCATGCTCTGCCCTCCCCAGCCCACCTCCTCCTCTTGCAGCATCCCTGCCCTCCCACTGTCTCCAGCTACATTGGCTTCCTTGCTGTTTCCAGAACACACTAAGCATGGTCCTGTCCTTATGCCTAATGCCTGAGAGTTTTTCATGTTCCTGTCCCCGCTCGCTATTCCCTTTCCCCAGATAGCCAGGTGCCCAAGCTTTATGCAGGTCTCAACTTCTCTTTGCTTATCAGAGATGAGCTCCCTGACCATCTCATAGAAAAGGTCATTCTGATAAGGTAGGCCTCCATCCTGGCAATCCTTCTTATCTTGCCACATTGTTCTTCTGGATTCTTATCACCCACTGATATGCCTTTATCTCTATGTGTGTTTATTGGCATCTCCTGACAGGATATAAGCTCTCATGAGTGGGATTTTTGCCTTACTTACACCACACACTTACCTAGGCTAAAGTAGGGGCTGGCACACAGTAGGCACTTGGTAAATATGTATATGAAATAAATGAATGAATAAAAACATGCATATTAAAATTTGTACCCACAGAGTTAAAGTAATGTTCTTTTGTGTTTTGTTGTTGTTGTTGTTGTTGTTGTTGTTGTTGTTGTTTTGGTACTAAGGATTGAACTCAGGGGCACTCGACCACTGAGCCACATCTCCAGCCCTATTTTGTGTTTTATGTAGAGACAGGGTATCACTGAGTTGCTTAGTGCCTTGCCTTTGCTAAGGCTGGCTTTGAACTCGTGATTCTCCTGTCTCAGCCTCCCAAAGTGCTGGGATTACAGGCGTGTGCCACTGCACCAGGCTAAAGCAATGTTTTTTTTTTAAGTTAACACCTTCTTTGAGCTTTCATGTATTCTTAAAGCCCTAGGGAAAGGCTCAGAGTCAGGGCTGAGGGAGGGGAACATGAAGAAAGCACAGAAAGTCCTATAGATGAGTTGGCTTCTCAGGGAACCCAGCCCCTTCCTGCTCCCCACTCCTAGAGTTCACCATGCCACTATGGAAGGTAGGAAGGCATTGCAGGTTGGAAATGATGAAGCAAAGAATGGGACAGGGATTAGGAAAACCAGGCAGAGACAGAGCAAGAAGATCTAGAAAGAGACAATCTTAGCTCAGAGCATGAAAAGCAAACACCTCAGCTCCTCAATTAAGAGTAGCACCCAAAGGTGTCCCAGAGTCAGCAGGAGGGATCAGACACAACAGCAGGGTGTGGTAGGGAAGACGGCCCACCTGGAGGAGGCAGAGCAATAGTGCCAATGTCACTTAACCATGGGGACAATGAGATTAATGAATTGAAAACAGGAGCCATCATCTGGATGCCTAATGTGTACACTGAACTTTGAAGTTTAGAAAGCACCAATACAGTATGAATTTATTGGTTCACATAAAAAGACAGTGAGGTGGTCAATACGATAATAAGCATCTCCATGCTGCAGGTAAGGAAACAGAACTCAGGAAAGCCAAGTGACTTCTTGCCCAAGATCACACAGTAAGCAGATAGCAGAGTTAGAGATTTAGGGTCCTATGGCTCCTAACACTCCCGGTGCTTTTGAGCCCCAATTCCAAGTAAACTTGATTCCTGAGTGATTAGTAGGACTTCCCCCATGTTGTGCTAACATCTATTCAGGGCATGCTGCCCTTCCTGAGTGCCTCCGAGGATTTGTTCTATGACCTCTTGATTGGAAGAAATGTGGTGTCCTCTGTCTATGACTTCCTAGAGAACTTGAAAGCTGAAGTAGCCAGGCGCGGTGGCTCAAGCCTGTAATCCCAGCACAGGGAGGCTGAGACAGGAGAATCGCGAGTTCAAAGCCAGCCTCAGCAAGGACGAGGCACTAACCAACTCAGTGAGACCCTGTCTCTACATAAAACATAAAATAGGGCTGGGGATGTGGCTCAGTGGTCGAGTGCCCCTGAGTTCAATCTCCAGTACCAAAAAAAAAAGAAAGCTGAAGTGACCAAAGAAGTCAAACCCAGGCCTTTAAAACAAGTTGCCTGAGGGCTCCAAGAGACCACAGCCAAATGGCTGCAGAATAACTGAACAAAACTGCTATTGAAAGCATTTTTATGTGAAAATGCTTCCTTTACAAAAGCATTCACTATCAGGGCCCATATTTTTCAATAAACTTCAAAGTGTCATTACCATAGCTTTTCATAGAAACTCAATTTCAGAAAATCTCATGGCAGGTGCATTGGATTTATTAGAACAGCATTCTTCACTTGGAAATATCTTACATGCTATTAAAAAAGAAAAAAACCCTCAACGTTCATAAGTCCATGAAGATGCTATTCTGCTGTTGTCACCAGCGAGTAGATGCGAAATTGAAAAGCAAGAAAAGTGCTAGCTATGGCCTTTCAAGAGATCCAAGGCTGGCGGCCCCTTCCAAACTCAGCAGGGAGAAGGGAGGGCATGAGCTAAGCCACTTTCCTGGAAATACTGCAGGGCTTCCAGGTGGCTGGACTTTTGGGCAGGTTAGTAAGAACCAGAACCCAGGAGGCCTTGAGAAGGGGCCGAAGGGGAAGAGACACTTCTAACAGCCTAAATCAACACCTCAAATTGCTGGGAAGCAGCTGGGAAAGCCAAGGCTGACCACAAAGCAATGGCCCAGGGCACTCCCAAGGCAGCAAACACATCAGTGGTGGCTCTGGGCACAGCCGGGGGCGTAGGAGAACCCTGCTCTTCTGGGAAGCCTGGAGTGGGCAGGAAAGGGACTATGGGGCTGTACATGTGTCTCCTGGAAAGGCAGAGCAACCCTCAGCTTAGGAAAGAAGCCAGCCAGGCCAGGGCAGGGCTGCCTCTCTAGACATGGGCACTAACATCATGGGCCACACTCAGGATGTTTCTGTCCTTCGAAAAATGTCACCTCCATCTATTTAGATTGAGTATTTGCCAGCCTGCCTCCCGTCAGCCAGATGTTGCCTTTCCAGGGCTGCGTATTTCTCTAATTATTTCCAGGAGAAGCAAATACTCTTGAGTCACTGAGGTTTGCCATGGAATTCACTTTTTCCCACAAAGGGCTGTGGCTCAGCCTCTGCCCTTGACTCTCAGGGGGCACTCAATGGGGCGGGGCAGTCCTGATGCTTGTAGTCAATGAAACCTGTTTTGAAATAAATTCCCCGGCATTGGCAAAGAGTTCATTCACCTCCGAGGTTTTGCATTTTGCTCTTTGGGGTTTGGGGGCAGGGGTGGTTGTTGTTGTTGTTGTATTTAATCCTGTATTTCTTAGAAAAGTTCTTTACTATTGAGGGAGAAAGTGTCTTAAAAACATTCCCATGCTTGCAAAAACAGTATCATTTTCTTAGCAGCAGAGACTTGGCCTAAATGCTTCCAGGAAGCTTACATGTTGTCCTGGGCCCAGAAGAGAGGCCATCCAGCCTGGCTGGCAAATCTCAGCATGAGTCAGGGGCAGATTTGTCTGGCCAAGACCACCTCAGAGGTTGCCCCTGAGAAGGCAGACCCCTTCCTCAAGAGCTGGCAATCAAGGCTCCTTAATAATCACTCTCAAGACTCCCCTGACATCAACTTCCTGGCAGGCACTGTGGAAAATACAGCCTCTACATGATAGCAAGGATTCAATGTGGCCTTTTCTGACATCATTCAAAACACCACCTCCAATTTCTTGAGGAGATTGAGATTCTCAGATTTTCATTTGAAATAATGCATGCATGCAACTGGAATCTCAAATGTCACTGCCCCCTCACTGCCTTGTCAAAACATTTGAGCCTGGACCCTAAAGCCCGACTCCACAAAGGATATAACTTCTGGGTGGGGACAGGAGGACAAAAGGTCCCTGTTAGTAATTTAAGCTAAGGCAGAAGGGACAGAGATCTGAATGGCTGAAGCCTTTGAACTCTTTGTCAAACCTCTTTGTCAAACGTTTACCAAGCACCTACTATGCACAAGTCACTACAACTTGAAGACAGCAAGAAAGATACACTGAAATCAACACAGCTGGGGTACCAGGGTAGGTTCAGCTTCATGTGATGGAAAACCCCAAATAACTTGGGTTGAAGGGTTGGGGATGTAGCTCAGTGGTACAGCCCTTGCCTAGCATGCATGGGCCCTTGAGTTTGAGCCCCATCACTGCCAATTTAACCAATAAGAAAGAAGTGTGGAGGTAAATAGGGCAGGGCTGGTATTGTAGCTCATGATCACTGGAGATCAAGGCTGCTCTTTTCTTTTTTTTTTTTTTTAAAGTTTGATTTTTTATAAGATTTCTTTAAACCTTTATTTAATTTATTTATGTATTTGGTATGTGGTGCTGAGAATTGAACCCAGTGCCTCACGTGTGTGAGGCAAGCACTCTATCACTGAGCCACAATCCCAGCCCAAGGCTGCTCTTTTCTTTATGCTCCATTCACTGAAGCCCGGCTTCCATCTTCACATTTACCTCACCATCCTAGACAGACTTCCACCTTGTCCCTGTTCCAAGCAGTAGGTAGGCAGGACAAAGAAGAAGCAAAAGGTATACACTGCCCATATAAGATATTCCCCAGAAACTTCCTATAAGCCCACACAGGGCTTATAAGCCATACCTTTCTAAGCCACACCTTTCACTTAATACAGTGTTGAGTCACCAGCCATGCCTGGTGGGGGATGGGGGGTGCTGGGAAATAGTCTTTTAGCTCAGCACATTGCACACCCTAAAGCAATCAGGCTTTGAGTTGCTGAGAAAGGATGGGAAAATAGATGCTGGATATAAAATCTGTTGTCTTTGCCACAGAATGCATAATAAGTGAATGTGAAGACAAATCAATTTATAACTGCTAAGTTCAAGGGAAAAGAATAGGCATTAAGGGCTCAAGTTGGAGACATTATCCCATTATTCAGGGAAACTAAAAACTTTATTAAGTTGAACATATTTTGAACAAGTAATAAAACCAATTTTCCAGAACAATTCACCTTTGAATTGAACATATTTCATGAAATATTAAAGCTGATAAGGAAATCTCTTAGGCATTTTATAACTGCAGCTCCATCAGAATCACTGGGGAACTTTTTGTAAATACAGATCTCTGAGATTTACTCAGAAATTCTGATAGATGGTTTGGGGTTAACACCTAAAATTCTGCATTTAAAAAAAAAAAAAAAAAAAAAGAAGCTGGGTGCAGTGGTGCATGCCTGAAATCCCAGCGGCTCAGGAGGTTGAGGCAGGAGGATTGTGAGTTCAAAGCCAGCCTCAGCAAAAGCAAGGCACTTAGCAACTCAGTGAGACCCTGTCCCGAAATAAAAAACAAAATAAGGGTAGGGAGGTGGTTCAGTGGTCCAGTGCCCCTGAGTTCAATCCCCAGTACCTAAATAAATAAATAAATAAATCCAGTTAACTCTTCTGATGGGTGTCTGATTTAAAAACAGAGACTTCATTCATTTCAAACATGAGGGCACAATTTAAAAGTCATGTGACTTGACCAGGGTCCCAGTTAGTTGTCAGGAAGAAGGAAGTCTAGCGTATCCTTCTCTTCATTCATACTCTAGTCCTCTTTCCCTGAAATTACCTCAAGGTTGCCAAATGCAAAGATCTAGACGACCTAACCATCCCAACCAGGTCCTTTAGCTGAAGGGTCTTGGTTACCAGATTAGATCCAGATCCCAAGTAAATTGTGCATCCCTAGCTACCAGCAAACTTGGTACAATTTACTGTGTGCCTAAGTCTCCAGCTCTGCCATTAGATCCAATAATTCAAAAGCCTGTGTCTTCATGCTTCAGTACTGCCTGGAGTGGAAGGGCAGACTGGGTGAGTTAAAAATGGATATACACACATAAATATGTGCACAAATCTGTACCTGGACCTCTACATCAAGTCCCCCTTCTCTGAGATCTCAAAAACTGGAGAGAGAGGCAAGCAGGATTATTCAGGGACAACAGAAAGAAATTAGAGATTATGCATATATACATATATAGATAGTTTGTTTTTGTTTTTGTTTCTTGTAGCTTATGCATACTTTATTGGCATCTGAATGAAATCCCTTCCTGTGTCAAGGAATTCCCCATTATACATGGGAGTCTCCAAGTGAGGCAGGGTCCACCATCAGTTGATAGGAATGAAAAAGTCAAATGCTTTTTTCTGCCTCCACATGTGGTCTGGGGTTAAGACCTAAGGTGTGGGCCTGTTCCCCATATGTGACATGGCACGGGGCAGCATGTCCTAATTGGGGTATGTCTGTGGTGGGTCCAAGTTGTGGTCCTACCTGGCCAGCTTCTCTTGGTCCCTGCCCACTTCCACAGCACTGTCCCAACTTTCCCAGTAATTCTGTGGGCTTTACAACATCCTTAGAGTACATTCTCTCTGCTTAGATGTACCAGGGTTAGTTTTTAGAAATTAAGAACCATGGTTGCTGGGCACAGTGGCATACACCTGAAATCCTAGCACTTTGGAAGGCTGAGACAGGAGGATCACAAGTTCAAAGCCAGCCTCAGCAATGGTGAGGCACTACACAACTCAGTGAGACCCTGTCTCTACATAAAACACAAAATAGGACTGGGGATGTGGCTCAGTGGTGGAGTGACCCTGAGTTTAATCCTCAGTACCCCCCAAAAAAAGAAAAATTGCTGATGGCTGAAAATATGGAGGGCTCCAATTTCCCAGAGGTGAAACACATAGGTGGAAATTATAATCCCTAGCCCAAGGCCAAGTACAGTGTTCACTCAGCATCCACAGTGAATTGGTTCCAAGAGGCCCCCTTGTATACCAAACTCTGTTCAAGTCCCATATATAAAATGATGCAGTGTTTGTATATAACCTATGCACATCCTCCCGTGTGCTTTAAATCACCTTGAGATTACTTATAATACCTAATACAATGTAAACAATCCATAGTTGTTTATACTCTGCTGTTTAGAGAATAATGACAAGGAAAAAATCTCTGCACATTCAGTACAGATGCAGCTATTTTCAACCATGTTCAGTCCAAGGTTGACTAAATCCAAGGATGCAGACTCCACAGACTACAGACTCAGGGCTCTGACGAGAGATGCAATAAAACAGAAATATGAGCCGCAGTAGAAGCGAGCAAAGACATCAGTTACAAAAGATGCCAGAAGAACCACCAAAAATACTCACAAGAGTTAGAGCACAGCAATTCTCACATATGCTTAGTG
>CM053401.1:91290572-91325289 GCA_028644305.1 Xerus rutilus | reverse complement strand
AACCCACAGACTAATGGAGATAGCCTTCTAGGTCTTTCAAAAACATTCCCTACACGTTCTACATTAGACTCAAATTATGTGATTTCTGGGCCCTTTCCCTCCAACTAGGCGACTATGGACTTAACCTTGAGGGCGTAAGTCGGGTTGTGTTCATTCTTATACACTGAGCATACAGCACAGTGCTCCCCATAGAGCGCAATATAGTGTTAAAATGGATCTCCTCAGGGTTAAGTACATAGACTATAGAGTCAAAATCGACATAATGCAGTTTTACTACACACTCACCAGAAATGAAGAAGACAAATAAGACCAAGTGTTGACTAGAACTCACACACGGCTAGATGGGAGTTTTACATAATTCCCATGGCTCCATACCTGTTAGGACCCAGCAATTCTGATGCTAGGTACATACCTACAAGGCTTCCTGTATATACATGGCCAATACAAGAATTGGACACTGTTAATAAGAGCCAAGAACTACAAATAACCCCAAAGTCCATGAGCAGCAGGACAGATAAATCCATTATTGAGGTATAGTCATACAATGAAATATACAATGAGAAATGTAGCAGTGGATTTAGCAATGAGAAAGAACAAATTACCACTACATGCAAGTCTATGGATGAATTTCATAAGCATAATATTGTTTTAAAAAGCCAGACATAACACAGTACATACTATGTGAATGTTTCCTTTTTTTTTTTTTTTTAAGTTCAAGTACTGTTAAAACTTATCTATGGTGGAAGAAACAGAATGGTGATAAACTTTGTTGTGGACTAATGACTGGGGGAAAGCCTGAGAAAACCTGCAGAAAATTCTGTTGTGACTTGTGTACTTTTCTACTTAAAAAACAACAAAATCTGAATTTGTGCCATAACCTAACCACTCCCTAGCTGTATGGGCATGGACAAATTTCTTAAATTCTTTAAGCTTCAATTTCTAGTTGTTAAAGGACTTTTATTTTATTTGTTTTTATGCAGTGCTGAGAATCGAACCCAGTGCCTCACACATGCTAGGCAAGCGCTCTACCCCTGCGCCACAACCCAGCCCTATCTAAGCTTCAATTTCTATGCCTAAAAATGAGTATTAAAAACAGAAACATAGGGCTGGGGTTGTATCTCAGCAGTAGAGAGCTTGCCTAGCACACATAAGGCACTGGGTTTAAACCTCAACACCACATAAAAAATAAAAAGAACAATTTAATTAAAAAAAAAAAAAACAGAAGTATAGTCAGACTCAGTAGTGCATGCCTGCAATCCTAGCAGCTCAGAAGGCTGAGGCAGAAGTTCGAGGCCAGTCTCGGCAACTCTGTGAGACAAGACCCCGTCTTGAAATAAAAAATAAAAAGGGCTGAGGATGCAACGCAGTGGTAAAACACCCCTGGATTCAATCCCCAGTACGAAAAATGTAAAAAAAGAAATGGAGAAACATTACCTGCTTCATGGAAATGTGATAAGAATTAAATGAGATAATGCATGTAAAGTGCAGAACGGTGCCCAGTGCCTGGTGGAGCCCAATACATAACAACAAGAGCAGCAGCGGCCAACATCTACTGATGTCTTAGTGGTGCCAGGCGCTGCTCTAAACTTTAAGCTCTTAATCGCGCTGGGATCCCATATCTCTGGTTCCTGTTCTTATCTACTACTCAAGGCTAGAGGCGCAGGCTGTGACCTGGCACTCAACACTCTGTGTAGAACCCAAACCACTCATCTCTAGAAGAAGGGTGAATCACCAGGGAGCTGCTGCTGAGGTTTCAAAGAAAGGAAACCGGCAGGAGTCACACATCAGGATTAATCACAGTCCACCGAAGAGAAAAACGACTTTAGCTTCTGAAAGCAGGAGCTGCTTTTTTGCTGGAGTAGAAAGAATATTTTATTCTGGTGGAATAATTCATTTGAAATTGAGGAGTCATTTGGGAACTGAAAGAGCTCATCTTTCTTCCCTAAGGAAAGAGAGGAGACAGCAATCTCTCTTTAAAAGTGTATCATGTTGACTAGCTAAATTTACTACCCTTGAATGTATAATATCAGACTTACAACTAAAATAATTTTTAAAAACACATCCTTGGGGCTGGGGTTGTGGCTCAGTGGTAGAGCGCTTGCCTCACATGCATGAAGTACTGGATTCGATCCTCAGTACCACATAAAAATAAATAAAATAAAGATATTGTGTCCATCTACAACTAAAAACAAACAAAAAACACATCCTTGCTGAGTAAAATAATTAAAATGCTGGTCATGAAGCAAAGAATTCAGATTATATCAGATCATTTTAGTTAAACCCTATAAACATGGATATAATAGTCTCCAATTTACAAGATCTACCTGTAGATTTAGGAATGACTTTTTTTCTCATAAGTTTTTGCTTCAACTCAAGAAAGGCAGACAGCCAGAAGGAGCCTCATCAGGGACTGATTGTACCACTGGACAAGTTACTTAAACTCTCTGACCTCAGTTTCCTCAGCAAAATGGGGATAGTAATGGAGTTATTAAGAGAACAAAATGAGTTAATACTTGTTAAGTACTCAGATCAGTGCCAAGCACTGTTGAATGATAGGAAAGTATTAGCATGACTCATTTTTATTGTATTTTCTGATGTAGAAGCAGAATTCATCTAAAATTGTACAATCTAATCACAAATTTGCATAGTATAGGCCGTTTGAAAATCAGAGAGGGTTTGTGTTAAGATTGTGTCAAGTGAGAGTGAATATTTGGTTGTCGTGGGTTTACACATGCCTACACACACCTCCCCCACAATGGAAATTTAAATGAGGCCACTTCTAGAACACAATGTGCCAATGATCTCAGGTTCTTTGGATTCCCAAATAATCCCCTAAAAAGAGGTAAAATATTATTCTTCTTCCAAATATTTCTAAGGACTTGTTTTTAAAAAATACACTGACGGGGGATATTTGCATTTTTGTATTTCAAAAACACACTGGAACCTCTCCACAGCACACTTAAGGAGCAAAGTAGACAGGCATTCAAACATGGGCTCTTTTCAACCTGTGGCAGAGGAGGCCTACTAAATTTTTATATTTTCCTTCCATTGTGAATGCTGAAAGCTTTTCATTTTGTTCCAAAGGAAATGATCTTACCTTAGCTCGACCACATCATCATTGTCTGAGTAGAGTGCGAATCCGGTGGCCATTATAGAAGGACTAAACTCTAAAACCCAAGGGCATAAAAGCTAAAAGCAACTCAATGGAAATGTCAGTTACTACATTCTTCCTTTTGATTTACAGGAGTCACACTCAGAAAGAGAGGATCCTCAAGGAAGGGAACTGCAAAGAATACCAACACAGGGTAACAGCAGCCCTCCCCCCCTTCCCTGTCCTCCACCCTTGCCACTAGAAAAGCTTTCAATACTTATGTGCCTTGCTTCTGTGTGGAAGAGAATTATACTTAAAAATGCCACTGTGTGCAATGCTTTTATCTCACCAATGGGCACATCCATACTTTCCTACTAACGCTGGGCAGTACGGTTAAAAATTCCTATGACTGTTATCTGTGGTTTGCTTCCTGTTATCAAAGTGAGATTATTAAGATAGCAATTTTCTGAAGTATTACCCCAGGGTATCAAAGAACTTAATTTTGGTTAAAAAACACATGTGCAGTCTATACTTAACAGACAATAAGGCATCTAGAAACTCCTCTACAGAAGCCATGCACTAGTAGCATGCCATACGTGGCTATAAATCATCAACATACAGCAGTTCCCTGCCTTTGCTCTACCCTTCGTTGAAAAATCCTTTTTCAGCTTTATTTTCCAGAACTTGGCACAGCAGGTGTCAGTATGAGATGGATAATGAACAGAAAGTTTCATACTCAGATTGATTCCTCAGCAATGAATTAGATTCTGGGAGCTCAAGGAAAAAGTAGGAGATGACAGCCATATTTTATTTGCAAGATAAATTTCCACCAGAATCTACTTTCTTGCTGACTTGAGCTGCTTGGTTGGGTTTTACACTTCATAAAGTTGCTTTGGGTCTTGACCTAAACATTCATTCATTCTTCAAACGCATATTTGACTCTACTAGGTGTTAGACACTGTGCCTGGTACCAAGGAAGGTTAAAAAAAAGGACCTTATTTCATTGCTGAACTTTTCCGTTCCACAAACTCCCATCACACAGATCACACATAGACAAATAGCAACCATCATCTCACAACCAAGTTCCAGCAAGGCTGGTATCTGGACCTTGGTTTCCTCTCCATAAATTACCCTCCCCCATCAGACTAGTTCCAGACCCTGGCCACCCAGGATCAATCGTGGATCACCAGTGAATTACTTAAAACTAAAGTTGACATTCCCAAGTAGTGTCCAAAAGTTAAATTTAAAACACACACACAAAACAACTCCCTAAGGCTGGAAGGCAGAACTCAAAGGTAGAGCCCCAGGTTTGATCTCCAGCACCACAAAGGAAAAACAAAACAAAACAAAACTCCTATATCCTTATAGTTTAACTCCAGTGTCTTTACATTTTACTTTTAGAAGAATTTTGTTTCACCTGCAAGTATGACATTTTTCCCACACTGTTCTCTTGAGGACACTACAGAAGAAGAGCAATTCCAGCCCTATTCCCTCTTAGGTTTACCCCATTCAGAGACTCATAAATTTAATAACCTTGATCATGAAGCCTTTCAAATACCTTTTAAAAATCTAAGTAAAGTTTATATCCATCTGTGTACCCTTCTTCCCACACAGACTGTCTCCCTCGGGAACTTTTTATAGATCCATAGAGCATAATTTCCCCAAGAGTCATGTTTTCTTTGGGGTCCAACGGTGACACCCTATCCCACAGACTGCAAGAGCCTGCTAGGTACAAAAGCTTCTGAGGACAAGAAGCACTTCTATGCTCTAACTGGGAACCCACACATGCACAGCTTCTCTCCCAGTGCGGTTCCTAGCATTCCCATATGAACCCACATAACAGACGGAGCCCCAGGATTCAGACCTGGGCAGTGCATGGCCGAGTCCACCTCTTCATCCCCCACATACCCCTACTGTACTGGGGATTGAACCTATGGGCACTCTACCTCTGAGCTAAACCTGAAAATTTTTTATTTTTTTATTCTGAAACAGGGTCTCACTAAGTTGTCCAGGCTGGCCTAGAACATGAGAAACTCCTGCTTCATTTTACCAAGTTGCTGGAATTACAAGCATGCACCACCACGCCTGGCCTGAGTCCAGCTCTTAATAGGCAGGACCTGCAGCCTGCCACACCCCAGGTCATACCCATTGACAGTTCCCTCACCCTCTTGTCCCCACCCCCACCCCCAGCACAAGGAGGCTCTCCATAAAAGCAGCACAAAGGAAAGACCATGCTAGAACTTGCTCTATTTCAGGACACAGCTTCTTTCTGGCCACTCCTCTATGATAAATCTTCAAGTTTTCCATGAAGTGAGAGCAGCCAACGTCCTGCTTCCTCTGGGCCTACTCACCTCCCCAGCATCAGAGCAAAGAGCAGAGTCTCCTCCAACTCTCAGAATCTCAAACCTGTGCAGCCCCCTAAGTCCCCCATCCTGTTAATAGGGCTCAAGGGGGGAGGGGAAAGGAAGAGGAAGCAGGCAGCTGCCTTCCCAGGTAGAGGGTTGCTTCCATTTCTTTCAGTCCAGTCACTCTCCAATGAGCTCGTTTTTACATCTCTATGCAGCTCTGAGCCTCCTGGATCCTCTACCAGTGGGTACAGAGAGGGGGAGGGGCTGAGGCAAGAATGCCCATCCCCCATCCCCTGTCCCCAGTATGGGTCAATGACAAACCACACATCTGGCCAGGCCTCTACCTGAAATCTAAAGCGAAGGATATTATTAAAGTCACAGGTTGAGGATCACTCACTCCACAGCTCCTCATTTAGAAGCTCTTGCAGCGGTGTTAAATGTAAACACTTCCCAAGAATGCTTTAAAACGGAGGGAGGTTTTTATTAAACGACTTAATTGAGGGCCACTTCTCATTGTGGAAAGCTCTTAAACCCAGGAATAAAAGGGGCATGGTGGGTGTTTTCCAGACACTTGTTTTTAAAACCTGCCATGCTGTCATGGGGAAATGAAGCACACCTCAGGGCCCCCTGTGTGTTCCTAATTCTCCAGCAGAAATAATACGCCCAAGAAGCCTACCCCCCAGCAGCACCAGGAACCTGGCACAAGAGCTTCATTCCAATATTCATTTCAAGAGGCATCAGAAGCACTGAATGGGAAAAGTGGGAAAAATAAGGCTGACCAAAAAGGACCAAAACAATTGAAGAAAGATATTTAAAAGCTTGAAAACAGGACACACCATTGGTCTCCCAACAGGCCGGATGAAACAATCTTGGGGTCTTCTACAAAAAGATGCCAGGCAAGAAGTAATGAATTGCAGATGGTAATGATGTTACAATATATAAATTAACCTTGAAAACATACCAAATGAAAGATGCCAGGCATGAAAGGCCACATACCATAGTATATAAATTTATTTGAAATTTCCAGAATAAGCAGTTTCATGGAACCAGAAAGTAGATTAGTAGTTGCCAGGGGTTGAGGGGAGGGAAGAAAGTGGAGTGACTGCTTAATGAGTACAGGGTTTCCATTTGGGGAGATGAAAAAGTTTTGGAATTAGATAGTGGTGATGGTTGCCCAACACTGTGAATGTACTTCACGCTGCTCACCTATACTCTTTAAATTAGTCAAAATGGAACTTTCATGCTATGTGTACTTTACCACCAAAACCCAAACAAACAGAAAAACGAGGAACTCCAAAACCAGGAGCAACCCCTTCCTCACCCAAATAACAATACACATGCTACAGGCCAAAAACATAATAAATATTATTTTACTAACAACTCTATTGAGGTAAGCTTCAAACTTCTCTGTGCTTCTCTGTGCTTAGTCCTCTACAAACTTCCCCAGAACAAGTTGCTTAGTCCTCACATCAATCTTCAAGTCAAGTTACTGTTGTCATTAATGAGGAAAATAAGGCAGGAGAGGTCAAGTAGCTTGCTCGAGATCACATGACAAATATGGGGAAAGCCATAGATGGAGCTGAGATGCAGGGTGCAAGTGACCTCAGCTCTCCACCTGGGCCATGCTGCCTCCAGCCTCATGCACGCTGCCTTGGGGGCTGCTTCCAGGGAGTGTGGCCACCTTGCCTGAGACACATATTCTTTGACTGCTAAGGCCTAATCATTTTGTAGTGGCCTTAACTGAATGGTCACCTGTGAACTCTGAAAAACACCATGAAGAGGCATTCTTTGGGTTGCCAGGGAACTTAGTGGTAAAGCATTTGCCAAGCACTGGGTTCCATCCCCAGCACCACAAAAAATAAATTTAAAAAAAAAAAAAAAAGCCCGTCTTCAGAATCACTCTAGCACCTTAATGTTTGTAAAGCTGTTTTCCCTTTTCTTTTTTTTATTTGTTCTAATTAGTTCAAACATGACGAGATAGGAGGGTGACAAGATGACCCGCTCTTTTACAAAGGAGAAAAGCTTTCAAGGTTTGTAGCCAGCCCCAGGCCCCATTCCACCTGGTTCCTTCCGCAAGGGCTGGGGTTAACTACCCAGAGACTAAGAGGTTTCACTGCTTTTAGCATGGTTATTTATATGTAAATAGTACCAGCAATTACAAATGAAGTTAAGAAGTGCTTAATGGGGAGTAAATTAGCTATTCCCATTTCAGGGGCACCTGCAGGGCAACCCAGAAGCATCAATAAAAGGTGAAATTCCATTCTTTCCACCCTACTTAAGGAAGCAGGGATCTGAGTCACTAACCAATAACTCCCTTTGATCAGAGATGTTAAAAAATACTGTTTGAGGTTCTACCTTGCTAGGTAGGGCTTTTCAGATTTGGCACTTTGGAGACCAGACAATCCCGGGTGGTGGAGGGTTGTCCTAAAAACTATAGAATATGTAGAAGCATCCCTGATTCTACCCACTAGAGCCAGTAGCCACCAACACTCCCAATCAAGACTACCAAGGTACTTCCAGATATTGTCAAATGTCCCCCAGGGTGGCCCCTATCTGAAAACTAATAAACTATGTTAAACAGATGTGGACCTAACAACAGCTCCATGAGATAGGTACTACATCTCAATTTTACAGATGAGGAAACAAATCTGAAATGAAAGAGGAATCTGCCAGAACCACATTCCTAGTGATGGGCAAACTGGGCTTCCAGTTCAAGCAGGTGGAACGCTAAAGCTCCCCCTACAATGCAAAAGAGAATGAGAATACACTCAGCCCTCAGCCTCTGTGGGGATCACATCCTCAGACTCCACCACTATGGACTGAAAAAAATTTTGAACCTATCTGCACTGAACCTGTAGCGCCTTTTTTCTTGTCATTCCCTAAAGGATACAGTGTATCAATTCTTTACACAGAATTTACATTGCATTAGGTATAAGTAGTCTAGAGATGATTTAAAGTATACAGGAGGATATATGCAGTTGTGTGCTGTTATGGTTTAGATATGAGGTACCCCTCAAAAGCGCATGTGTGAAACAATGCACAAAAGTTTAGAAGTGAAATGACTGGATTATTGGAGCCTTAATCCAAACAGTGAATTAATTCCCTGATAAGGATTAACTTTGTGGTAACTGTAGGCAGGTAGGGTATGGCTGGAGGACATGGATTCCTGAGAGCATGCCTTTGGGGTATTTTGTCCTTGTTGCACAGATCTCTCTCTCTCTCTCTCTCTCTCTCTCTCTCTCTCTCTCTCTCTCTCTCTCTCTCTCTCTCACTTTTCTTCCTGGTGCCATGTTCCCTACTGCTTTCCTCAGCCTCACATGTCTGCCATGATGTTCTGCCTCACTTTGAGTCTCAAGGAATGGAGTTAGCCATCTATGGATGGAGATCTCCAACACTGTGAGTTTCAAAATAAACTTTTCCTCCTCTGATTGTTCTTATCAGACTTTTTTAGTCACAGCAGCAAAAAAGCTGACTAAAACATGCAAACACTGTGCCATATATATATATATATATTTTTTTTTAAGTTTATTTAACCAATTTATTTACTTTTTAATTTGGTGCTAAGGATCGAACCCAGTGCCTCACATGTACTAGGAAGCACTCTACCACTGAGTTACAACCCCAGCCCAATACTGTGCCCCTTTATATAAGGGACTTGAGTGTCCATGGATTTTGACACCCACAGGGTCCTGGAACCACTCCCCCATAGATACCAAGGGTCTGCAGGAGAGATGGAAGTCTTGGATATGAAAACATTAACCTGTGCTTTGCCCTAGAAAAATGGATGGTGCATTAGAGCCCTATCAGCATTTGGTCTTCAACACCAAGGAAAATATGTCCTGTAGTCTCTGACGGCAGGAGCAGCCCCCAACAATGCCTGTGAGTCTTGAATCCTCATCTATTCACAAAATAATCTGCCAACTGGTTGTAGGAATGCCTTGGAACAATAAATGCTTTAAGCAAATACAAGCAAAAACCATTGGCTGATACCTTGAAATACATTTGTAAAAAAATAGACGCTGTTCTCAAGAATCCTCATCGTTTTTTGCGAAACACTCTCCCTACACTCTCACCCTTCTTATTGTTTAACTGTCTTCTGTTTAAAAAAGAAAAAAGAAAAAGTAAGAATCCCTGTGGGTGCTAAAAGAGACAGATGAAATACAGGGATGCCAATTTTCAAAAGGCTGTCTTCCACCCCTCCTTCCACGAAGATGTATTGAACGCCTATTTTCTCCTCGACACCAGGTATACAAGATCAGTAAAGAAATCCCTCCCCTTTTCAGGTTTGTTTGCAGGTTTGTGGAATTTCAGGCATGTACACAAAGGGCACTGATGGTATTCTACTTGCTACAGTAAAAGCATATGCCAAGCCATCAATAACTGCTGAAGACACCGAGGAAAGGATGGGTTGAGGGAATGAAGAGGAGCCCATGCAGCCTGGAGAGGCAGAGCTGTTACAAGCACAGCTCAGAGATGGAAACCAGCTTCAACCCTGGATCCCACCACTAGAAAGTGGCACAACTTTGGCAATTTGCTCAATTCCCCATGTCTTTATTTCCCTCACCTGTAAAACACACTTATCATAATACCTGTTTCACAGAGTAGCCATAATAAATGCTCAGGACAGAGCTGAGGGTAAAAGCTCTAGGAGAATTTGCTACTGTGAGAAGAATTACTGATCATGGGCAGATCTCCTGGGGAGGACTGGGCCACCACCACCACCCATACTTTACCACACTGCCTCACATGCGGGAAGCTGAACTCAGGCCTGCAGAGAAAAGTGGTCATACCTTGAGCAGGCCAGTCTTAGAGAAGCAGCTACTGTCTGGGTCTAATCTCTTGCTCCTACCACTCCTCTTCCCACTCTTCCTCTCCCCAAAACTTATAGGTGCCCCAGGACAGGAGGGACAGTTGGGCCCAATCTGGCTACATTCTAGACAGAAGTTCTTAAATCCCCAACCCGAAATTCACAAGCAAAAGAAATCTCAAGTTGAGTAAACAGCACATTGCAAACTATCCTCTCTTATCTCTCCCTCAATTCTTTATCTGTTCCTCTGCAACTCCAAGAAAGCTTTCACGTTTATCACTACTCTGAGCAAACTTTCCAGGTTTTTGATACTGGACTAGGGCAAGGAGAGAGGCTAGCTCACTTTTCAGCTGCTGCTGTGTGATTCCAAATGAGTCACTGCTTTTAGTAAGGAGGATAAAAAAACGTCACAGGAAAAAATGGTGGAGAATGAACTCATTTTTAAAAAGCTATCAATACAGCTACCATGAAGTTGAAGGACATAACATTAATTAGTTCATGGAATATACTAAAACCTCTTCATGACTTTGAAAACTGAGTCATTTCTTTTCTTTGCAATCAAGTCAAAAGAGCCCAGTCTAACACTCTAAGTTGGAATCCCCAAATTTTCACTTAGTACCTGACACTCAGCCTTACCCAGACAACTTCCTCACCTAGAAAATGGGACCAACAGCAGTCATGCTTGGTCACAGGACTCCTGGGAGTACTCATGATAACAGTAGATCCTCTTCCTGTACTGGACTAGACATTTGCAAGGGAAAACAGGGTCTATTTCAAATATAACAAGATACAATGATAGAAAACCAAAGGAGGTAAGAGGTCAAAACCAAAGGAATTGTTGAGTCCAAAAGTAGAAAATCCTGGTCATTTTGCCTAGATTCTTTGGCAAAGAGGAAAGGAGAATGGTTACTAATAATCAAAGCAATGCCCTGAACCATGGAATACATTACCTAAGGCAAGCAGAAATCCCTGTGACTGGGAAGCAGGGAATAAACCCTGCCCTGTACACAAAGAGGCTTCCAGTCAGGCTGGCAAAAATAGGCCATGTGTATAACACACGCCCTTGCTCTGATCCTGCACACTCTTACTCCACTGGGATCCTCCACTGAGTCCCTGGCAGTGCTCCCTGGAGCCAGTCCTTCTTGAGTTGAAAGCCTGTGCAAGAGCTCACCATAGTAAAGACCACTCATTCAAGAACCCTGTTTAGAGCCACGCACGGTGGTGCACACTTGTAATCCCAGCACTTAGGGAGGCTGAGACGGGAGAATCGTGAGTTCAAAACCAGCCTCAGCAACGGCAAAGCGCTGAGCAACTCGGTGAGACTCTGTCTCTAAATATAACACAAAACAGGACTGGGGATGTGGCTCAGTGGTCGAGTGCCCCTGAGTTCAATACCCGGTGCAAAAAAAGAACCCTGTTTAATCTCATCTTCGCTAATGATAGCATTATTCTGCCTCTAAGCTCTTACTACCTGCAATTTTAAGAGCTCCAGGAAATTACTATGCAGCAAAGTTTTGTTTTTGTCACAAGTACCACATGAACAGGAACTGGACATGCACAGCTTCGTGGTACTCCAGAAAGCCAAACAGTGAATTTTGTTCTGAATCTCTTACCCAACAACCAATTATCTACAGAACTTGGAGGGCTGCAGAACTTCAAGCAATGAGATAAGAAGATAAGGAATCTCTAACCCATTCCAAACAGCCTTGTCCATTACCTCTACCCTGTCCTTTAAAACACCTAGAAAAGTAAGATTCCATAAAATTACCCTTGAGATCACAAAGTTACAATGGTATTTAGCCTAATGTTTACCTCTTCTAGTAGAGAAAAAGAATAAATCAATCCAGCCCTAAGGAGACTGTGACGTTAAAAAAACAGGCACTGAAAACAATTAATTGCTTCATCCAATCTGCTTAAGAGGAGTAACTGTGCAAGGAACTCAGCATTGTATTCAGGCAGATCCAAGTACTCTCAAACCTCAACTCTGTTAGGTCCAAACACGGTGAGCTGCTTACAGAATCCAGCAACTCTTTGGGTCTCGGTTTCCTCATCTGTGAAAGGAGACCACTGCCTCCTATGTCTCAGAGATGTGAGGTTTCAGAGCAAAGGGAGAGAAATAATGAACACAAGACCTGGCACTTGGAAGAAAGTCTATAAACAAATAGTAACTATTCTTTTTTCTTTTTTTTTTTTTGTACCGGGGATTGAACTCAGGTGTACTCGTCCACTGAGCCACATCCCCAGCCCTATTTTGTGTTTTATGTAGAGACGGGGTCTCACTGAGTTGCTTAGCTCCTTGTCGTTGCTGAGGCTGGCTTTGAACTCACAATTCTCCTGTCTCAGCCTTCCAAAGTGCTGGGATTACAGGTGTGTGCCACCGTGCCCAGCAAATAGTAACTACTCTTATATCCATGGGATGATTAGTCCTATGGTTGGCTCTCTATAAACAACCTTCCCAAGGGAAAAACTGCCTGAAGCCCAGTTTTCAGCCTATCCAGGGAAACTGAAGTAAAGTGGCGAGGGTATAATGAAGAATAAAGGTCCACTCACTGGCTAGAATCAGACGCAAACCAAACACTTCCTTTAAAAAGGATGATGCTTTGTGCCCCTCTACCGGCTGTGTGTGGAGGGAACTACTACTAAGTTTACCTTGCCAGTTACCAAAATGTCAAAAATGGATCCAGCCACATGATCCAGAAGCTTCCCAACCCCACAAGGACCCTTGTTCATCAGACTTCTCTAAAAAATGCATCTGCCAGAATCTGGCCTCCTCTTTCTTCACTCCTCTCTCTCCTCTGCCTAAAGGGTACCTGTTCTTCCCTCTCCTCCAGTCAGAAAAATACCTCAAATCAGTCATTTTAAACCTGGTATAGGAACCCAGTGAAATAAATTCTAATTTAAACCCAAGAAAAGTGATTCTTCTGCCTTCAATGCCAATGAACTCAAGAGGAATCTACCCAGGTGAGGCTAGCCAGGTGCCCCACGGTACCCGAAAGGTCTATGCCCATTTTACTGTAACCTAGAGTTCATATGGCCCCCATCTCAGCTCATTATGGCAGGGGATGTCTCCCACTGATCAAGAATTCAGCAGGTAAGCTGGGCGCAGAGGCACAAGTCTGTAATCCCAGCACTTAGGGAGGCTGAGACAGGAGAATCGCGAGTTCAAAGCGAGCCTCAGCAACTGCGAGGCACTAAGCAACTCAGTGACACCCTGTCTCTACATAAAACACAAAATAGGGCTGGGAATGTGGCTCAGTGGTCGAGTGCCCCTGAGTTCAATCTTCAGTATCAAAAAAAAAAAAAAAAAAGAATTCAGCAGGTAAGACAGAGAGCTCTGCCAGTAGTGGGGGCTTCTCAAATATTTGTTCAATGAGTGAATAAAGAAATGAAACAACAAAAATCCCTCCTGTAAATTTAAGATGAAGACCAAGGGGACTGGGGTTATGGCACAGTGCTAGTGTGCTCGCCTAGCATGCGTGAGGCACTGGGTTGGATCCTCAGCACCACATAAAAATAAAATAAAGATATTCTGTCCACCTACAACTAAAAAATAAATTTAAAAAAAAAGATGAAGACCAAGGAATACTGGTGTGGGGGATGGAGGACGGAGCATTGAGAAAGAAGGTAAAGGGCATTGCAAGAAAACTCCCACCAGCTTCCCCTGGTGAAAGTTGCCCAGTCCAGGCTACTCCCATCAAATCCTCCACATACACTTTTTTTTCTTTTCCATGTTTGGGGTTTTAATGTCATAACTTGTTTCATGATAACAGCAGTGTCATGAACCAGAATAAAGTAAGCACTTGGTCATTCAGGGAAAATTACTCAATTTTCAATTTCCCCTTGAACTTTGTGTTTTTCCTCTGATGCCAACCTCTCAGTCATTTCTCTGCCCTTTAGCACCAGCACCAGAGGAGGGAAAGAAAGGTACAAACAGGTAGGCTTTTTAAAAGGGCATCTCTTTAGATATATGGGTTTCAGGGGGAAAGAGCTAAGGAGGATATTAAATTTCATTAACCATCCCTCACTCCATCAGTAGAAGCAAATTGACTTAAAGAAAACCAAAAAAAGGAAACCAATAAAAAGGGCTGTCTATTCTCAACAAAAATCAAAGTTCTTCTAAATGCTATCTACCCTTTCCCTGAATGAAGAATTCCTTTCTTCATATTTATCTTTGTTTACTCTCTTCTACCCACTTCACAATATTAAAACTGCTACTCCAAAGTGAGAAATGTGTCAATAATTCTGTTTAGGTCCACATTTAGATAAACATTTTTTTTTTTGAAAGGGGACAAAATATTAGTATGTTCACAGTGTAACTATTGCTATTCAGGTGCAACTTTGTGGTGTCACCATGAGTTTAAGACGATCCCCAAATACACACACACACACACACACACACCCATATTGAGACAAGATTCACAAGTTAACAAATCGTTCAATAACATGGTTCATTTTGTTTGCCTGGTCCACCCGTGAGAGAAAGAAAAGAAAATCAACAGTAGGAAAATGCTTTCCATATGTTCTTATTCCCCCAAGGATGAGGATTGGGGTCAAGGGCCACCCTGTAAGACCATGCACTCCACATAACCCCTACTTCCCAGCTAGGACCAAGACTATTTTGATGACACCCACAGTGGTCACACTTTCAGCAACTAAATACAGCAACAGGGCAGGGCATGGTACTAAAAGGTAAGGAAAAGAGAGAGACCAGCTGGGCAAAACTGCACTTTTTTATTTTTCAAAATGATTTTTTCTTTTAAATTCATGTTAAGAGCTGGAAATTAACACAAACATTCCTCCGCCTCTGGAGGGCATTCTTAAAAGGATGTCATTCCACTGCTAAGAGAAATACAATATACAGGGCCAACACCAAAGGGGAAAAAAATAAAAATCAAATGCTCTGATTTGTGGCCAGGCAGCAATATCCGGGTGAGAATCTAATACAAACACCAAACTTGGAATACATCAATAAATTAACCAAGATCCCCAGAGACTATCATGTTAACAACAAGGACACTAGAACACACTTTCTAAATAACATATATACGATCAAACATATGTTTCAATCAGTTCAAACATATGTTCAGTTTTTCCTTAGTCCTATTTCCTTATCATTTTTAAGGTCAGTTGACAGGTGCTGAGGTGTCACTTTGGATGTGCCATGCTACTTAAGGCACTAATTCCCTAACTCAGATATTATTCTACTGAGAAATGTACACAGTGTTATATCTGTAGGTCTTGATCACACATCCAGAATAAGTTTGACTCACAAATGCACACACACTGACACAAATATCAATGACAAAACCTTAAAGATTTCATTAGCTTTGCATCTTGAAGAAAAATTTCTCACGTTTACAAGAAGAAAAAAAACATTATCTTTACATGTGTGTTCAGGAGAGTCTACAAAAACTGACAGATTCATCAAGTATTTTTTTCTTCTTTGGACTGAGATCCTTTGCAAACACAAGTCAAATCATTTGGTTTCCCCAAATAGGACAACCCTGTATTATAACCTTGATCTTTGAAAGGACTTTTGCAAGCGGTTTTAATGTCTCACTCCTACCTCCTAGGCAGAAAATGCCCCGGCAATATTTACTGTAAACAGAGAGGTAGAAACAAAGGAAACTTTTTTTTAAAAAAGGCACCAACTGGCTCTTTAGGTAGAATTGTGGATTAGGAAGCCTCCAGAGTTCCTGAGATGAGTTCTGCACCAGGACTGATCTGTAATGGTTCAAAAGCTGGCTTGTGGGAGCACCTCCCCAAACAGATGCTCTCAAATCTGGCTGCAGGTCAGAATCACCCTGGGGGCTTTTTAGAATGCCATTGTCCTGGGTGCACCCCAAACCAACTGAATCAGGATATCTGAGTGTGGAACGGAAGTACCAGAACTTGTTTAAACTCTGAGATGTGCAGCCCGGTTTGAGAGCCTCCAAAAGAATTCCCATAGTGTTTTGAGCAGGTAAGCAGCGTTATAAGGCACTTAGGGCACAGGGATACACGCGTAGTAAGTAGACAAAGGTTTTTAAAATCCTTTGTAACTAACTCCAACATGACAGCCAAGCACCTGTCTAGAAGCCAAACAGTGATGCAACTTGGAAAAGTCCTTGGAAGGCTAGGATATGTGCTCTAAGTGGGACGGGGGATTTCAGGATGACCTGTCTGGATGGTGCAGTGGTGCCGCGGGCCAGGGAAACAGGCGGCCGCATGCCCTTTCTTTTCAGAGGATGATCTAGACCAGCCCGCCGAGGAATTAAGTACGCAGGGTATCCCAGGGACTACCGTGCTCCCTAAGGATCGCTCTCAGTTGTCACTCGGAGCCCCGAGGTGGGTTCACTAGGAATCGCCACCAACTGTTCTGCACGTCTCCGGGGCAGGGTGCGGCGAAGGACCCTGGAGCGCACCTCCCAGCCCAAGACTCCTGCTCTGAGCGCGGACTCGCGGGCTGAGCGCAGCGCACCTGGCGGAGCCAGAGACACTCAGGGCCCCAGCTGCACTTAGGCCCCCAAGCCGAACTCCCAAAGTACACCTACCCGCCCCAGCTCCGAGCTCACTTACCGTCGCCGCCTCCTGGGTCCCGCTCCCGTTGCAGCCCCAGAGCCCGGCCGGAGTGCAAGGGCCGCGGCGCCGCCAGGAGGCCGAGAGAGCCCGCGCCCCGCCCCACAGCCGCCCGCCCGCCCTCCGGGAGGAGGGGCAGGGGCCGGCTGGGCGCCCAAGCCCGCCTGAGCTGCCGCCGGACGTGCGGCTGGCCCGGGGTGCCAGTGCGACGCCCTCTCCCGGGCGGGCCTCTGCGCACCTCTCCACCCTGTCTGCTCTGGGCCCGGGGCGCGCCGCCAGCACCTCCTTCCACCCCGTCTCAAGCCTCACTATCCTCTTCGGCACCACTTTGTCCTTGCCCTTCCCCAGATCGGAATGTCTTCCCACTCCCCTCCGCCATCACTGGCTATTTCCCTCCTCCCAGCCTGGCCTCTCCAAATTCCCCTTCTAGAGGAAGCCTTCCCTATTTCGCGCGCAGAGCCCTGAGCCCAGTTTCCCCTTACCCTTCGGCTCAGCCCTTTTCTCCCCAACTAATCAGAAACGTCAGGTACAGCTCTTCTACCACATCAAATCGGCACGTGTTCACTGGGCACCTACTACAACTAGACGCTGGCGGAGCGGTGTGAGATTGCAGCGGTCACTTAGAATCTGACGCTAAATGCCTGTTGGTAGGGAGGGAGGACAGTGACTTGCCTAAGGTCACCCAGCTGGTGTAGTAGGGCTGAGATTAGAAGCCGGTTTTCAGTTTCTAGTTTAGGCCCATTCCAGGAAGAAATGCCCAATGTCACTAACTAGCTGTGGGAGCCTAGCAAAAAACGTTATCATTTCTGAACCTCAGTTTCCTCAGTTGTAAAATGAGGAGCAGAAGCCGGGCGCGGTGGAGCACGCCTGTAATCCCAGCACTTAGGGAGGCTGAGACAGGAGAATCGCGAGTTCAAAGCCAGCCTCAGCAACGGCGAGGAGCTAAGCAACTCAGTGAGACCCTGTCTCTACATAAAACACAAAATAGGGCTGGGGATGTGGCTCAGTGGTCGAGTACCCTTGAGTTCAATCCCTGGTACCCACAAAAAAATTAAAATAAAAAATAAAATGAGGAGCAGGACGCCCACTCTACCTGGTTGTGAAGATTACCTGAGGAAACAGATGTGGAAATACCACACAATCTGTACTTAAGAAGTGAATGTTTGCGGTTGGTTTTAGTCGAGTCGTTGCCCTGGCTTGAAACGGACGTGCGTTCTGCTTCCCCCGCTCCTGCCTCTTCGGTTTCCCCCTCGCTGCGCGCGGGCAGTATGGCCCTTAAATAGATCTGCTACTGCGACAAGTACTTGCATGGATATGACTACGGGCATGTCGTGTTACCTGGAGAACTTTCCAAACACGTACCCAAAACTTACCTAAAGTCTGAAGAGGAGTGGAGGAGACTTGGTGTCCAGAGTCTAGGCTGGATTCATTACATGATTCACGAGCCAGAACAGTATATTCTTCTCCTTAGACGACCTCTTCCAAAAGAGTAACAAAAATGACGCATATCTGGGATCATCAATTAAGTATTCTGCAAATTTAATGTATATGTGTATATAAGGTAGTATTCAGTGAACACTTGAGAAATGTACACATCATTCATCCAGACCTGTGCATGAACTGCATTCTTCACATCAACAGGGCTCGGTTAAATGCAAGTGCAAGTAGGTTATTGTAAGGTGTTTAAGATAAAATTTCTCCTAATCAGTTTTTCTCTTAATATAAATGTTGATGTTACTTGTTACTTTTGTTAAATGAAGTTTGTAAGTTTGCATTAAAAAAAAGAAGTAAATGTTTGCTGACATATTAAATGTTTGCTGACGCTTGAAAATTCAGTAATTCAAAATAGCAGCATAAAAGGACTCTAAAGTGTAATAGTGATTCCTTGACACAAACAGTACATGTATGTAGATACTGAAACTGAATTTATTTATTTATATATATATGTTTATTTATTTGTGTTATATATATGCTGGAGTTGCAGCACTGTATACCACTTAAGAACACAAAGGAGCTGGGCGTGGTGGCGCAAGCCTGTAATCCCAGCACTTAGGGAGGCTGAGACAGGAGAATTTCGAGTTCAAAGCCAGCATCAGCACTGGTGAGGCACTAAGCAACTTAGTGAGACCCTGTCTCTACATAAACACAAAATAGGGCTGGGGATGTGGCTCAGTGGTCAAGTACCCCTGAGTTCAATCTCCAATACCAAAAAAAAAAAAAAACAAAAAAAAAAAACCACACACACAAAGGAGGCAACCATAGTCCCTAGAGTCTTTTCAGAGGAGGTGGGATTGACTGAGTTCTTCTAGAGACAATGGGTCTAGGCACAGGTTAGTCAGGATCATATGTAAACAGTGTGCAGACAGCCAGTCCCTTTGTCTGAGCAGAGATGGTCTGGCTTTGCAATTCATACTAGAAGATAGAATGAAGCATACTAGAAAAACAGATGCGGTCAAATGATAGAAAAGGCATCAAATACCAAAGTGAGGGACCAAGTTAACCAAACCTTGAACACCTCAAAATGGAATGGAACCTGTATCTAACAGTAGGTTTCTAGGTCTAACTGGACCTAGAAACCTGGGATGGAAAAAACTCTGCAGTTTAGGAATGAACAAAACCATCAAGGGGGATTACACCAAGGGACAGGGAGAAAGAAATTTCCAAGCAGAGCTCCTGGAACTTGGTGACCAGATATGTGCAATGAGGGAGTGGAAATGACAAAAATAAAGTTGAGGTTTATAGCCAGGAGGTTTGGAGAAGCAAAAATAGGAACAATGGAGGAAATCGAGAAAGCTGATGCTAAGGGTTCCATGAAGAATGAGGCAATGGCGGAACTTGCTAGAAAGGTACTAGCAGCAGACAGTGGGGAAGTGGAAAGATATGTGAGCAACATCCAGGTAGAGGGTCAAGAGTGTGAGGGCTAGACCAACTTCCAAGAAAGGAGAGTGAAGTGCCCACACTTAGGGTCGAGGACATGAAGGGCATCAACCAAGGGAGAAAGGGAACAGGACATGAGCACTGTCAGGAGGAATCAGGGCAGTCTCTAGGACCAAAGGGTGAATGATTCCTAGTGGAAAGGACAGTACCCAATGTCACCCATCTGCTTCTCATATAGACCAGTATGAGCGTCTGTAGAAAGTACACACAGAACAAATATTTATTAACTGCAAAAAGAAAGAAAGAAAGAATGAATGAATGAATGAATGAATGAATGAATGAATGAATGAATTTAATCAGCAATTGCTCCCCTTTGCTTCCAAACAGATATTTTGCTGATAACAAAAATAAAAGGCATGGTTGGGAGCAAGGAAAGTAGCAGGGCAGAGACCAATTTATTGCTTTTGATGCTGCTCCCATCCCCACGAATGCTCAAGCTCCTTCAATCTCAACTTAAAGCAACATCTCCAGGCAAAGCTTTTGAGATCTTGAGAAGCATCTTTTCCCATATCTTTTATTCAATGTAAGTCTTGCTTCCTTGACTGTTGTTATTGAACCTGAAATATATTATCTGTCAAGGGCAGCAATTTGCCATAAGAGAAATTTCCAGGAAGAATTAAGAAACCTCTCTTTCATTCTCCAAATTGTGTGAACATGAACCACGTGACACACAAATATTCAGATAAATGCTGTAGTGTAAATGACATATAAGAAACGATGCAGAATACCAGAAGGGTCACAGAAGGGAGGCTGCCTTGTAAAACATTTCCACGCTTTGAAGATGTGATGAATTTGGATAAAGAAAGAGAGTCGAGGCAGTGTTGGAAGGTGTGATCTGATACATGAGGGAGGGAACCTGGAGAAAATAATAACTGTTTTATTTGGTGGAGGTGGAGAGGCTGTGCTTGGGGAGAAAAAGGGGGTTGGAAAGGAGCCCTGGGAAGAGGTCATTTGGTTGAACTTTTGAGAAAGACGTTGCCTTAATTAAGGTTGCCCTGAAAGTGGAGCCTGAGACAGAACTTAGAAGCAGGTGATGTATTTAGAAGGTGACCCCAGAAGCAGGGGTGAAGTAGTAGGGAATGGGAAAAGACCAGTACTAGGGTGTCTATGAGATCGATGCTATATGCACCTCCCCAAAGCCTCCTAAGAAGTGTGCTGCATGCCCCCCAGAATTGACAGCCTGGAGCTCAGAGCCTAGAATTCTTTGCTAAGGCTCCAGAAAGACTGCTCCCCATTGCTTTAACCTCTACTTCTGGGCTGCATAACCCACTCTACCTCCCAGGCTGAAGAGCTCTCTGGGACAAATGTGTTCAATTGATGGGGGAAGCTGAGTCTGAGCTCCCTCCCATGTCTGAGTTTGCATAGTGCTGTCCAGCATCTATGGCTTCTCTGCTGCCTGGCTCCTTACAGCACCCATGGCTTCAAGTTCCAGCTCCTGTAGGGCCCATGGCTCTTACACTACCTGCCTCCTACAGCCAGCAGTTTTTCCTGGCACTGTTCTCCTACCCCCGCCCCAACCTGTTATAGTGCAGCAACTCCAGCAAGGCAGTGCCTCCCCATGAGCAGCTTTCCCCAGAACCCCAGAGGTCAGATTTCAAGCAAGCTCCATGACCATGGCACCATTGCATGTCTGCCCTCCAATGAGACCCAGCCATGCCCTCTTCAACATATCTGACCCATGGTCAGGCAAAGAGGGGGCCTATTCCTTGGGTGCCCAGTCTCATTTTTAGACTATGCCTGCTTCACACCTGAAGTGAAGAATCTCAGTCTTAGTCAGGTATAGAGTAGTAGTGAGTACCTGTAGTCACAGCTCCTGGGGAAGCTGAGGCAAGACAATTGCTTAGGCCCAGGGGTTGAAGCCAGCCTGGGCAACAGAGCAACACCCTGTCTTAAAAAAAAAAAAAAAAAAAAAAAAAAAAAAACTGTCTTAAACAATATTTTTCAAAGGGTTTATTCCTGAAAGAATATGAGGGGAAGGGATTTAATACATCAAGCTATGATATTAAGTTTCCTCCAGGAGTCTCCTTCTGTGGGCTTTTGTCTTGCAAGGAGCAGATGTGGTGATCACTTCCTCTGAGCCCTGCATGTGATCTGTCCCTGCAGGCATCACTTCTCAATCTTTTGTAACTCTGGGCTCCCTTCCATGAAATTCAAGGACATAGAAATTGACATCTATATGCCTTTCCCTAAAATGAAAATACCAGAGTTTACACCAATTTGATGAAGATGACTCAATATATGGATGTATGTGGGGCTGGGGTTGTGGCTCAGTGGTAGAGCGCTTGCTTTGCATGCATGAGGCACTGGGTTTGATCCTCAGCACCACATAAAAATAAATAAATAAAACAAAGATATTGTGTCCACCTATAGCTAAAAAGTATAATTTTAAAAAAGATATGGATGTATGTTTGGAAAAAGGAAAACATGTCAAAGCAGTGTTTGTAATTCACCTCTTGGAAGCTCTGCCTGCCACAGAGGGGCCAGGCAGGAGTTGAGTGGGGGTATCAGGGGCCAGCGGAGCTGGGGCAGAGAGCCCACACTTGGGCAGTCCAGAGTCACCCCAAACCTCTGGTTTAGGACCAAAGCTTCTGTTCTGTGAGGCCTCCTATCAGCTCTGGGACTGGGATCTGTAGCCCCATATCAAACATCAGAAAGAAACTGGACGTTTGGATGAAAGACTCAACACTCAGAACACCTCTTTGTCTATCATTGGCAACACAGGGGAATTTACAGATAGCTCATTTGAGAGGAGGTAGAGACCACCCTTGAGCCAGATGGACCAGGGGACAGGAGATGATGAGGGGAAACTTAGGCATTATCATTGCCAATGTAAGATGTAGGCCTCATTGACAAATTTCAGTGTGTATATCAATGTGAGCAGAATAATTATTTTTAGTAACATTCAAAGATGTACCTTTACCTTTGTCTCCCCTCACCCAAATTTGAAAGAGATTATCCTTCAAGGCTACTATTTACCAGATTAATTTGTCCCAGCATGGAAAATGACTGTATTTTCTATCAGAGGAAATCCACTTCTTCATGTGGGGAGATGTTTTTTAAAGTTGACCAAAACATCCCTGCTTTTTCCTCCACATACTCCTCCTTAGTGGCCTCAAAGGTGAGACTTGACAGGGTCAAAGGCAGAAAAAGAGAAATCCTAGAGTGACGGATTCTGAAGCCTTTGGGTTTGGAGGTCTCTAGGGCTAGACCAGCAGTGTGGGGAATGCAGGGTTTAAGTAGGGGGTTTGGTTTGAGGGACTGGAAAATACTGTTGTGGAGTAGTAAGAGAGTTAACTAAGAGTTAAGTAGGGGAAGAAGCCATTAGACAAGAATGAGAGGGCAGTGGCTGCAAGGGTCGGTAATGTGAGGGAATTGAAGGAGCTCCATGGGAGCCAGATGGCCTCAGTGCCAGCCCCAGGCTACACTAGCTGTCCCTGCCTGCATTAGGCCTTCCCTTCCACAGCAGTCAACCCTTTGCTTGGTGACAACTGGAAGTAGGAAGCCCACTCATCCCCAAAGATTTGGCACACTCTCCAGACCCTGGATGCTCTAGGCCCACTTTAAAATATTCTAGAACATTCTTTTTTAAAAAAACATTTTTTTAGTTGTAGATGGACACAATATCTTTATTTATTTTTATGTGGTGCTGAGGATTGAACCCAGTACCTTACACGTGCAAGGCAAGTGCTCTACCACTGAGCCAGAACACCAGCCCCTAGAACATTCTTAAGCCCAGAAAAGGATGGGACTCCAGACACTACCTAATAAAGTAGCTGACTCTATTGTCACAGGATTAAATATTTTTTGGATAATATAAAACAGTTTATAAATATAGTACAGTTTTTTCAAAGCCTTAATATTCATACTTAATACCGGAAAAAGATCCATCCACTCAGCAGTTAAACTCAGACATCTCAGAATTATAACTTCCTTAATGGATACAACAACAGTAAAAACATTTTAGGAAGGAAAATGACCTACATTTGATATAATGTAGACAGCTAAGAAGCATGACACCAAGGGACATATAAAAGAACAGCATAATGTAATAAACTGAATTTGGCCAGAACATTGTCCCATAAGGGAGCCCTTAGGATCACACAACATCTATCTTAATTACATACCTGTCCAAATGATAGAACACAACAGGAAGAAGGTAGTTTTAATGAGCTTGGAGAGCTATAAAATAGTTACCTTGTTACAAAGTTTGGTTTTTATATACAAGCTAGGGACAAAGTATTTGTTTTCTATTTTAAGTTTTGTTTTTATAAAACAACATTACTATAGAGTTGCAAGGAATGAAAAACTGGGAAGATATTTTTTAAAAGGGATTCTTTGTTGCTTCCAATATGTGGGGGTAGAGAGGTCCAATGTCACCATCTCCACATTTTTTTTCTGTAACTGTTACTCTTTGTGAAGTACTTCATAAAATCCATAGTTTTCAAAACATTGGGTGAAAAAATCCCTCAGAATAGATAGTGGAGATTATTGCACAATAATGTGAATGTACCTACTATACTCATCTGTGCTCTTAACAATAATTAAATGGCAAATTTTATGTTACTCGGATTTTACCACAATTTAAAAAAATAAAGAATCTTTCAGCCCAGGCTGCAGGGGGAAACAGAAAGAAAAACATTGTGTTTTTAGAACATGTGTGGGTATGTGTGTATGCACATATATATGATCAAAGGAAGAGGGGAGATGATTTTTTTTTTTTTTTTGGTACTAGAGATTGAACTCAGGGGCACTCGACCACTGAGCCACATCCCCAGCCCTATTTTGTGTTTTTTAATGTAGAGACAGGGTCTCAATGAGTTGCTTAATGCCTCGCTGTTGCTGAGGCTGGTTTTGAACTCGAGATTCTCCTGTCTCAGCCTCCCTAAGTGCAGGGATTACAGGCGTGCACTGCCACATCCGGCTCGGGAGATGATTTATATTTGTTAAAAAACTATTTTCTGAGCAAGTGTGGTGCCGCACACCTATGATCCCAGTGACAGGAGGCTGAGGCAGGAGGATCACAAGTTCAAGGCCAGCCTCAGCAACTTAGTGAGGCCCTGTCTCAAAATAAAAATTGTAAAGGAGCAAAAGGTGTAGTTCAGTGTTAGAGCACTTGCCTAGTATGGTTTAGACCCTGGGTTCTATCCCTAGTACCACAAAAACAAACAAACAAAAGTTTTCTGGTTGTTGTAGGCTAATGAAAATGTAAAGTGTGAGCATTGGTTCATGTTTAAGCATTTACGGGCATCTAATAAAAAGCATCTGGCAGGGGCTGGGATTATGGCACAGCGGTAGCGTGCTCGCCTAGCACGCATAAGGCACTGGGTTCAATCCTCAGCACCACATAAAAATAAAATAAAGATATTCTGTCACCTATAACTAAAAAATAAACATTAAAAAAAATAAAATAAAAAGCATCTGGCAAATGGAGGACATTGAATTTTATGAAGTATCACCTCATTTTATGAAGTATCACCAATTAGCTTATGTTAAGAAAAGAAATTTACAGGATAACTTGCAACATTTAGCATCTTGTGTAAGCCCCACCTCTACAGCTTCCCCCCTGTCTCTTCAAGGTCTGCACTATTCAAAATACCACAGTCAGAAGGAAAAAGCCTAACATACAAACAACAAAGTCACCTATAAAGTCTCCCAGAGTGTGAGGTGTGGTAACACATACCTATAATCTTAGCTATTTAGGAGGCTGAGGCAGGAGGATCCCAAATTCAGAGCCAGCCTCAGCAACTTAGTAAGATCCTTTCTCAAAATTAAAAAATAAAAAGAGCTGGGGATGTAACTCAGTGGTAAAGCATCCCTGGGTTCAATTCTCAATATTGCAAAGAAAAGGAAAAAAAGAAAAAGTACCTCCTAAATCTATTAAAATATTTTGAGCTTTGTTCCTTTTCTTCCTTTGTTTCTTTGTTTCTTTCTTTTCTTTTCTTCTCTTTTCATATTCAAATGAACCGTTAGAGAGGCATAAAAAATTAGTGTTAAGATGCATGTGGTTAAAAAAAAACCCACACGAAAGAACTCTATGTGTACACCTGGATATTATAACATAATCTATTGAAAATGGGATTAATGGTCACATAAGACATCAATTTCCTAATACTCCTGTTGTTCTCCAACAACTCCACAAGTAATAAAATTGCTAGTTTGCTCTCCATCTGTCTGACTCTGCAGTCTGTTTCAATCCCTGCAGACCTGGGAAGTGGGAGAGAAGGAAGCTTTCATGTACTACCTCATCAGTCCTCATAATAGTCCAGGCCACATGGTCATGCCCTTTGTGCAAGGAGGAAAGTGATCCACAGAGATCATACATAGTACCTGGGATTGCACAGCTAGTAAGTGGCAGGGTTAGGATTCAAATCCAGGGCTCTCTAGGAGCCAGATCCAGAGCCTGTGTGCTTAATCATTGTGATACATCACATGCTTATAGGGCCAGCTCTCTTTTTCATAATGTCTTTTTTATAATGCATTTTTTAAACTTATAAAAGTAATTCAGACCTTCCTAGTCAAGTGAGCTGAGTGAGCAAAGACTGAAACCATTTTCCTCTACTTCAAACAAAAATAAATAAAAGAGAAAAGCCCTCAATGTAAACAGAGGCCTATAGCTATAGAGGCTGCTGCTGGGAACTCATGGAGAGCTGAGGGCAAGTGTGAGCTGGGGCCCTGGCTTCAGTGTCTGTTTGAGAACAAGAAGTACATTCACCTTACTCATGGTGAAGGCAGACTGCACTGAGGGCCCCAAATGTGAAGCCAGGACCAGAGACCTAAAAGTCAGAAGAGCTTGCTTAGATTTATATCCAGAAATATATCACTTTCCCATAGCAGAGACAGATACAGGGCACTTGTATGAGTGGAAACTGACTCACACTCAATATCCAGAATGTAGTCTCTGTCCAGAACAGTATATTGTTAGCTAACGATCAAATTTAAAACCAGAATGTGAAACCAGGAAACCACCGAATAGTGAGGAAGAAAACTTCTCTGCGTGAGGATATCTCAGACAAAATGTCAAATCACACGAGTCAACCTGGTGCTATGAAAACCATTATAAAGACCCAACCAGTGAGATAAGTCATGCTGGAGGAAATATAGACAAAATCTTGAATTAATTTATATATATATCTACATATATCTATACACATACATGAAATTATATGTATGCAATATATTGTTTTATATATCATATATGTATCATACATATATTTGTATATATTCTTGAAATCCTGTAAAGTCCTGATAGAAAGCCAGGTATGGTGGTGCACACCTGTAATCCCAGCTCCTCAGGAGGCTGAGGCAGAAGGATAACAATTTGAGGCCAGCGTGGGCAACTTAGCAAGACCTTGATTCAAAATTTTAAAAAAATTAAAAAGGCTTAAAGAAAAAACACACCTAGGAAACTATGAAACAAGAACAAAGACATGAGTCCTTGGGTTTCAAAAGTTGCACTATTTGAGGACATCAATGATAAAGAAAAATATTAAAAGGTACCAGAAAGAAAAGACTACTCTGATTGACCATAGACTTCTCCACAACACTAGATACCCCAGGATAATGAATAATCAACAAGCTGGGGGGAAATCACAGTAAATTCTGTACATGAGAATTCTATATCCAGATAAGTCATTATTCAAGAGAAAGGAGAAATAGACATTTTCAGACACATAAGAGCTCAGAGATTTTATTTCCTCCAGATCCTTGCTAAGTGAATTATGTACATATAATAAAGAAACAGTAAGCAAAAAAATTGGTAAAGTATGTTAGAAATCTAAATAAATATTGACTTTAGAAATAATAACAAGATTTTTAAAAATTGGGGTCCAGAAAATAGAAGCAGCGGAAACACTAACTCATTCTATGAAGCCAGAATATCCTAAACATCAAAATAGATAAACATATTGCAAGAAATGAAAACTACAGACCAATATCTTTTCTGAATAGAGATGCAAAAATTCTCAACAAAAGATTAGCAAATAAAACAACAATTAAGGGAATTGTACATTAGGACTATGTAAGAATTATTCAAGGTATGCAAGGTTGGTTCGATATTTGAAAATGAAGCAATGTGATTGACCATAATAATGAGTTAAAAAATAAAAAGCATTGTGCCAATGGATGCAGAAAAATTCATTTGATAAAAATCCACGATCCATTCATGATTTAAAAATCTCAGCAAGTGTTGGGGGTGTAGCTCAGTGGTAGAGCTCTTGCCTGGCATGCATGAGAATCTGGGTTGGATCCTTGCTGCCTCTGAACAAAAACAAAAGCTTCCAGGAAAGGAGCAGTAAAGAGACTTTCTCCACTTGATAAAGAACATCAACAAAAACTTCTAGCTAACATCATACTCAACGGTGAGAAACTGGATGCTTTCTCCCCAAGAGCAGGGTCAAGGCTAGGAGGTCATCGTTCACTCCTCCAATTCTACTTTATGTTGGCATTCCTAGCTAAAGCAGCAAGTCAAGAAAAAGAGGGAGAAGAAAGAAAAACAATTGCCTTTATTCACAGATAACAGGTTGTCTGTGTAGAAAATCCCAAGGAATCAACAACAAAACTCCTGGAACTAATAGGTGATTATAGCAAGTACTTAGGATATAAAGTTAATATATGAAAGTTAATTGATTTCCTGTAAACCAGCAATGAACAATTGATATTTTAAATTATGTATACAATATCACTTTATCAGCACCCCCCCCCAAAAAAAACATCTTTCAGATTTACATGCTTTCCATCGGTTGGACATTCTATTGCTGTCTTATTACTGGTAATGTTAACCTTGGTCACTTGCGATGACAAAGGGTTTCTCCGCAGTAAAGTTATTACTTTTCCCTTTATGATTGATAAATGTCTTAAGAGAGATACTTTGAGGCTATGCAAATATGCTGTTTAACCTCAAATTGTTGCCCATTAATTTTAACATCAACTGGTATGTTATGCCTGCAATGATTATTACCATGGTGTTTTCCCAAAGGTGATTTGCTATTTCCTTCATTAATTATTATTACTATATATTTCTCTCATTTACTAATTATCGTAAGTAATTGAAATTCCCTGTGAAAAAGAATGTCTCATCTTTTTGTTTGTCTGTATGAGTATAGACTCATGGATGTTTATTTTATTTTACTCTAGAGGTTATATAGAGTTGTACATTCTTTTTTTAAAAAAATATTTTTTTAGTTGTAGGTAAACACAATACCTTTATTTTATTCACTTATTTATATGTGGTGCTGAGAATCAAACCCAGTGCCTCACACATGCTAGGCAAGCGCTGTATCACTGAGCTACCACCCTAGACCCGAGTTGTACATCCTTTTTTTTTTTTTTTTGGTACCAGGGATTGAACTCAGGGGCACTCGACCACTAAGCCACATCCCCAGCCCTATTTTGTGTTTTATGTAGAGACAGGGTCTCACTGAGTTGCTTAGCATCTCACTATTGCTGAGGCTGGCTTTGAACTTGTGATTCTCCTGTCTCAGCCTCCCAAAGTGCTGGGATTACAAGTGTGAGCCACTGCGCCCGGCTTCCGAGTTGTACATCCTTAATCTGACAATCCAAAATCCAAAATGCTTCAAGCTTTTCAAGTATCAATATGATACAAGTGGAAAATTGCACATTGTAAAACTCAATTTTATGCACAAAGTAATTAAAAACATTATATAAAATTACTTTCAGACTATGTGTATAATGTATACATGAAACATCAGCAAATTTCATATTTGGATGTGGGGCCCAGGCCCAGGATATTTCATTATACATATGCAAATATATACAATCCAAAAAAAGAGAAAAAGAAAGAAAGAAAGAAAAATCTGAAACACTTCAGTCTCAAGCATGGATAAGGGATATCAAGATATTATAGGTTCAAAATGTTCCAGTTTTAGCCATTAGGAGCTCTTCAGATTGGTGCCTGCAGTCTTTTAACATGTTTCCATCCTTTCTTGAGCACTCCCTTACTTTCTGGTACTTCAACATGCTTTAGGCTCTTGTATTTTCCCTGTGCAGAATCTAGAATCAACCATTTCTCTAGGAAGTCCCAATTTTTTTTTTTTTTTTTTTTTTTTGGTACTGGGGATTGAACTCAGGGGTACTCAACCACTGAGCCACATCCCCAGCCTTATTTTGTGTTTTATGTAGAGACAGTGTCTCACTGAGTCGCTTAGTGCCTTGCCATTGCTGAGGCTGGCTTTGAACTCGCGATTCTCCTGTCTCAGCCTCCCTAAGTGCTGGGATTACAGGCTTGAGCCACCGCGCCCAGCTCCAATTTTTTTTTTAAACAAAAATTTGGGCAATTGGTGTGCTTATTGTCACTGGGTATCACTGTTTCTCTCAGAGGACAGAGCTTGAAAACGTATATATGTATATTAACCCAAGCATGCATACACATCTCTGTCTGTCTGAGTGTGTGTGTGTCTGTATGTGTGTGTGTATATATGTATATACATACATATATAATTTTAAAAACCACACATTCATACTGAAAATTTTAAAAATCATAAATTCATACTGATCTCCAGATTCCAGTCCCACATAACAGTGCTCATTCTAGCCTTCCCTTTTTCTTATTCATAAATGCTTTCTCTGACAGTGAGAAACTGGACTCTCGACACCAACAATACACATGCCTATTTGTTCAGCCTTAGTATACACCTGAAGTAGCTGCAGAATTGCTCAGCTCCTCCTGTGAGAATGTCCCTAACAGCACAGGATTCATGAGCATTCACATGCATCCTTTGTCTTCAGTCTTCCAGGATCAACTCAAGAGCATTCAGGTTGGTTCTTTTCTCCCCCCACCTCAATGTGGTTATGTTATTCATCTGTTTTATGGCGGGGTTCATTTGTAACAATTTGCATCCCATTTGGGGATCCTTCAAGTCCTGGTTAATTTCTTTAAATGTTCATGCAGTAAGATTCTCTCTCTGAGGCTTGCAGTTCTATGAGGTTTTTGTTGTGTTGTTTTTTTTTGGTACTGGGATTGAATCCAGGGGCATTCAACCACTGAGCCACATCCCCAACCCTTTTTCATTTTTTATTTAGAGACAGAGTCTCACTAAGTTGCTTAGGTCCTCACTAAATTGCTGAGGCTGGCTTTGAACTTGCAGTCCTCCTGCCTCAGCCTCCTGAGCTGCTGGGATTACAGGCATGCGCCACCATGCTCAGCAGCTCTGAGTTTTGACAAGCATTTGAGTTGCACATGTACCCCCAAAATCACCCCCTAATTTCCTTTGTGTGCCCCCTTATAATCAGCCCTTCCCACATCTTCTATTTCTGTCAACTACTGAACTTGCTTCTTCTTCTTCTTTTTTTTTTTTTTTTAGGACCAGGAATTGAACTCAGGGGCACTTGACCACTGAGCCACATCCCCAACCCTATTTTGTGTTTTATGTAGAGACAGGGTCTCACTGATTTGCTTAGTGCCTCACAATTCTCCTGTCTCAGCCTCCCAAAGTGCTGGGATTACAGGTGTGTGTCACTGCACCCAGCTCTGATCCTGCTTCTTATTCCTACGGTTTTGCCTTTTCCAGAATGCCATACAAGTGGTTTTGCCTTTTCCAGAATGCCATACAACATGCATTCTGTGGGTTCTGGCTTCTTTTATTTAGCAAGGCATATTCATATTATTTATGATTTACTAAAGTTGTCATTATTCATTTTGTTTCTCAAATTCTCAGATTTGTCTGCTGACAGCACTTTCATGGTACTGGCTGTGATCTTTTGACATGTCCCCCATCATTTTTTAAGCATTTCCTTATTTTCACAAACTGGTCCAGGTTCATCCTGTACTTACTTTCCCTCTCCTAGCCTGACATCCTGGGCCCATGTTTCCAGGGAGCCATGTATACCTAGGAAATGCTCTCTAGTGGGCAAGTCAGCCTGTCCTCAGAGAAGGCAGTCTGGAGAGGGAGAGAGAGGACTTTTCCATCAGAAGGCCTGGAGGTGGCCAGATAATAGAGGGGCCAGATAGAGGTAGCTGGGGTTTTAGTATGTAATCAAGCTGATGGAGGGCATGTGCCCACTCCTTCATCTCTGTCAGTCCTGTTCATTTTAAAAACATCTTCTGAGCACTGAGCACAAGCCATCATGCTCTAGGTGCTGGGGATGTGGAGAAAACCCTGTCTCCAATGAGGTTACTACCAGCCCATACATGAGTATTGGTTTCCTATGGCCACTATAACAAATTGCTACACATTTTCTGGCTTAAAACAACACAGATTTAGAATTTATAGTTTTATTGTTTGAGAGCTCAACATGGGCCTCACTGGCCTGAAATCTATCCTTTCTAGAAGCTCTAGGAGCAAGTCCATTTTCCCACCCTATCCAGCCTCAAGAGCCTCTGCCCCCATCAGAGGCTTGTGACCTAAAATCTGCACCTTGAGAAACAGTGAGGTCAGGAGAAACTCGTCTCACACCCATCACCTTCTGCTGCCCTCTTCCACTTTAAAGACCTTTATATGATGGCATAGGACCCATGTGTAAGCCAGGATACTTTCCCTCTCTTAAAGCCAGCTGTTAGCCGGGCATGGTGGCACATGCCAGTTATCCCAGCTACTTGGGAGGCTGAGGTAGGAGGATAAAGTGTTTGAGGCCAGCCTCAGCAATTTAGCTAGACTCTGTTTGAAAATAAAATAAAAAGGGTTGGGGATGTAGCTCAGTAGTAAAGCACTCCTGGGTTCATTCCCTGGCACTTAAAAAAAAATAGCTGATTAAGCCAGGCGCAGTGGCACAAACCTGTAATCCCAGCACTTAGGGAGGCTGAGACAGGAGAATCACGAGTTCAAAGCCAGCCTCAGCAATGGCGAGGTGCTAAGCAACTCAGTGAGACCCTGTCTCTACATAAAACACAAAATAGGGCTGGGGATATGGCTCAGTGGTCAAGTGCCCCTGGGTTCCATCTCCAGTACCAAAAAAAAAAAAAAAAAATAGCTGATTAGCAGCCCAATTCCATCTGCTACTTTAATGCCCCTTTGCCATGTAACAACATTTTCACAGGTTCCAGGGACCAGCACATGGACCATTGTTCTGACTACACTTCCCATGAGGTTTATGACAACCTGGTTGTGTGGCGGGGTGGGAGGGTATTGGAAGGGTTGAGAATCTAAAAGCTCAGCTAAGCTGCACCAGGTGTCAAAAGAGGAAAACTCCTGGAGAGAAGGGAGGTCTGAGGCACAAGGTTCTCTGCATGCCTCCCTCACCCAATCATGCACTTTGTGTTTCCCAGAAAGTAAATATGTGTGCCAGGTCAGGAAGACCAAGCTGCCCCTGGGGCCAGAGGCATCAGCTCTGGAATGAGCCAGAAGTTTAAAAGCTAACGTGTTAAGCAGTGAGCCAAGAGCAGAAAGGGCAAAGCTTCTAGGTCCTGCCCCCACCTCACTCTGGCTTGCATAACTGGTAAGCAACTAAAAGGGGTTAGAGGTGCCAGAGAATGTCCCCACTTCAGCCAGCAGGTGGACAGCCTCAGAAACTTCCACCCAAAAGATAGATTTGGAATGGAAAAAGCCTCCTAATTGGTCTCCCTGTCTTTACCTGGCCCCCTCACCTCCCTACTGCCCTGAATCTTTCCAGAAGAAAAAGCTGAACATGTTAGTCGGGCCAAAAGCCCATCAATAGCTTCAGGTTATCTCCACATTGAATCCCACTCTCAATAGAAAGGCCTGCAAGGTTCTTCTTAGCCCAGGATTTTTGAGTAAGCAGCTCACTTTTCTGAAAACACAACCATCTTTGCATACGCAAGGCCTCTGGAATAAACTCGCCTTTCATCTCTTTCTGGAAAATTCCAACTCACCATTGAGACGAAGTATCTCTTCCCCAGGCTTCCCACTGGAGCTCTGTGGCTGCCTCCTGTCTCTGTTCATAGCCCGGATTCTCCTGCTGTGCTGAGCACCAGGAGGGCAGGAGAACTGTCATTTTTATATATGTCCCAGGGACCCATGGAGCAAGGGGCCTGGCACAGTGGGTGCTCCAGAAATGATTGTCACATGAAGGATTATAGAAGATTGGCAAGCTCTGCTTTTCCAGTTCCCTAGGAATTAGGAATTTGGAAGTGGAATTAGAATGAATTTTATTAATGTCTGGAATCAGACTAAGTCCGCAATTAGAAGAAAATGATGTTGCCAGGTCCTGGTAGATGGATGGCATTCCTGACCACAGTTATTGGCCTCCCTATACCCATACCCTTGGCAGCATGACTTTAAAACTCCTGCCATGAGGAGAAGAACGTGTTTTTTTGCGCCTTGCATATAAGGCTGGGGGCTTCGTGACTTGCTTTGCTAACAGAATACAATAGAAGTGGTGACATGCCATTGCAAGTCTGGGCCTCAGGAAGACTTAAATCCTTCTCCTACTCTATTAGGACCCCTGCCTCTACCAAGACCACAAGCCTGGACTAGCCTGCAGAAGAAAGAAAGAACAGGCCTGGACTAGTCAGTGGGGTAAAGCCATTCTTCTTCCCTGAGGCCATGCTTGCTAGACCAACCCCCAGCTCAATTGCAGCTGACCACAGAGCATGCCCTCCTGAACTCAGTCACCAGACACCCATCCATCCTGCAGGCACATGAGCAATAATAAATGATAGTTTCCAGCTACCCAACCTGTGAGTGTTTTATTACACAGCATAATGGATAACTGCTACAGGACACTTGATGACAGAGACCCAAATGAGAAATGAGTATTCAGCTATTCGAGGAGTAGAAAGCAAGGAGGTATGTCTCTGACTAATGGAGATATGTTATCAGAAACACATCATTTGAGCTGGATGCAGTGATATACTTGTAATCACAGCTACTAGGGAGACCGAGGCAGGAAGATCACAAGTTCAAGGTCAGTCTGGGAAACTTAGCAAGACCCTGTCTCAAAATAAAAATAGAAAGGGCTTGGAGTAAAGGTCAGTAGTGTGCTTCTGGGTTCAATCCCCAGTACTGAAGAAAGAGAGAAGCCGGGTGCAGTGGCACACACCTGTAATCCCAGCACGTTAGGAGG
>CM053401.1:91261100-91290472 GCA_028644305.1 Xerus rutilus | reverse complement strand
GAAGAAAGAAAGAAAGAAAGAGAGAGAGAGAGAGGAAGGGAGGGAGGCGGGGGGGGGAGGGAGGGAGGAAGGAAGGAAGGAGGGAGGGAGGGAGGAAGGGAGGAGGGAGGGAGGAAAAGAGGAAAGAAAGAAAAAGAAAAGGAAAAAGAGAAAGAGAAACACATTGTTAGGTGGTTCTGACATTGTTGGAACATCATAGAGTGTACTTAAACAACCACAACCACTACAACATCACTAGGTGATACAATCTTACGAAACTACCATCATCTATGCCGTCCACTGTTGACTAAAATTTCTTATGTGGAATATGACTGTATTTTAATGATTAAAATTTCATTTTAGGGAAAATGAGGCCCTTTCCTCCTTTGATCTACACACACTAAGATGGCTTTTCATTTGTTTCTTCCTGGAGTTCACTTGGGGACTAAAGCAGGAATGAACTCCAACATGACATTTTCCTGAGTGGAAATAATTAATTCAATGTTTCCTGAAATAAGGAAGCCATCAGAGACCTATTTTTTGAACCTGCCTAATGAGTCTGGAATTTGTATTCTGAATGCTGATTTCAGGAAGAACTTATGGGCCTGGTAGAAGAGATCAATTGAAGAAAGCTTATTTGGAACATCAAAAACAAAAACAAAAAGATAAGCAAGAGCCAACCTGACCCTGAAATTTTGGCAGAGGTAGAAGTCAGACCCCAGACTAGGGAGCTGAGAGCCTAGAATCTAGAGTGAGGGTAATGACAGCCATCTGGGGGCATCCTGAGGACCCGAACACCTTGCCATCTGTTCTGCACAGCCTGAACACATTTGTGTTTATCTCAGGTGGATCTGGGCTTTCTGCTAACATTCTGTCTTAACTCACAGAGTCTGATGCAAGGCTAATATGGGAATTGCCCCAAAACGAATTTAAGAATTTTTCTTAACAAAGGTATGACACATGCCTGTAATCCCAGCAACTCAGGAAGCTGAGGCAGAGGATCTCAAGTTCGAGGTCAGCCTGGGCAACTTAGCAAGACCCTGTTTCAAGATAAAAATATTTTTTTAAAAGGCAGGGAAGAGGGACTGGGGCTGCGGCTTAGTGGTAGAGTGCTTGCCTGGCCTATGTGAGGCCCTGGGTTTGATCCTCAGCAGCACATAGAAAGGAAGGAAGGAAGGAAAGGAGTTCCATTAATAACTAAAAGATATATATATATATTGGTAACAGGGATTGCACTCAGGGGAACTTGACCACTGAACCACATCCCCAGCCCTATTTTGTGTTTTATGTAGTGACAGGGTCTCACTGAGTTGCTTAGCGCCTTGCCATTGCTGAGGCTGGTTTGAACTTGGGACTCTCCTGTCTCAGCTTCCCAAAGTGCTGGGATTACAGGCATGCCCCACCATCCCTGGCCTAAAAAAAATTAAAAAAAAAAAAGGCAGGGAAGGTGGGGGTGCTGGGGGCTGTGGCTCAGTAGTAGAGTGCTTGCCTAGAACATGTAGTGGGTTTGATCCCCAGCACCACAAAAATAAAAAACCACATTCAAAGATGTTTGTGTGATTTAATCTGTCCTTCTAGTTCACTTCATATAAACTTGCTAGAATTTTCCCCAGCCTCTGATCCAGAAGTCAACTCTCCCCTTCCCCAAACTACAGGGAACCCTCAGTCTGGAAGGTTTTCCCCCTTCCTCCTTTGTATACATGGTAGCTCTTTGCTTTCTGATTTGCTCCAGGATTGGGATTGTTTGGAATTCTTGCTGCATGTGTGTCAGTCCATTCTTCCTACCTTGGTCCACAAACGTCGCCTTCTAACTTCCATCATCTGGAAATGGTTGTGAGGCCAGGGCCAGGGGACTCACAGCCATTGGGAGTGCTCTCTCTTGGGAAGGGGCCCACTGGACCCACCAGGTGGGGTGCTGGAGACACTAGTTGCAGACACACCAGCCAAGGTGAACTTGTCCATCAACCATCAGTGAGTGTTAGGCCTGATAGCCCAGCTCAGACTCCCACTCTGCCTGTGATTTCTATCTTCATTCAAACATGTCCAAAAATAGTTAGAACATATTATGAGCCCTCTAAACCCATCAATTCAATAATTGTCTACTTATGGCCAATCTCATTCTATCTCTACCCTCACCTGTTCCCTCCCTCCTCATCATTTGGAAATAAATCCCAAACATCTATCATTTTTACTGTATTTTAATAATCCTAACAAAGAAGGACCCTTTTTTAAAAAAAACACAGTACAAAACTGCCATTCTCAAATCTGAAAACAGTTGATAGTGTTTAAATTCTCAAATGTGTAAGAAGCCATAATTACCTTTTTAACAGATAGTCTGACTCTGAATCATATAAGGTCCACATACAGCAACTGGTTAATTTGCCTCTCTTAAGTCTCTTTCAATACACAGGTTCCCCTCAATCTCTTTATTTTTCCTGTGGCATGTGTTGAAGTCTCTGGCGACTCATCTTACGGGGTTTTGGGTAGTCTGGACTTCATGCCTGTGGTGCCACTGAGCATGTGGCTGTGCCTCTGTGCTCCTTGGGAGCTGCTCCTGGAGCTGAGGCTGAGCAGACTCAGGCCCCTACCCTCCCAGGACGTGTGCACAGGTGGCAATAGGCTTTCCCAACACAGGCTCCTAACGTTGGGCTGTCCCTCCTTGCACCATGTTGGTGCTGGTTGCTGCTCAGTGCCTAGATCTTAACTCATTAAAGATCTTGTTTAGGGGGTTGTTTGTTTAGTTATAATTCACATACTATAAAATTCACATTTAAAAATGTACAACTCAGGCTGGGGTTGTAGCTCAGTGGCAGAGCGCTTGCTTAGCATGCGTGAGGCACTGGGTTCGATCCTCAGCACCACGTAAAAATAAATAAATAAATGAACGAATGAATAAATAAATAAATAAAAGAAAGTTTAAAAAATTTTTAAAAATGTACAACTCAGGCTTTTTTGTCTACTCACAAGGTTATGCAGCCACCGTGACTGTAATTCCAAACCATTTGTACCACCCTCAAAAGAAATCCGGTTCTCATTAGCAGCCACTCCCCAACCTCCCCTCCCCCAGGCCCTGGCAACCACTAATCTACTTTCTGTTTCTGCACATTTTCCTATTCTGAATTTTTCATATTAATGGAATCATTCGTGGTCTTTTGTAAGCAACTTCTTTCATTCAGCACAGTGTCTTCAAGAATGGTCTGTGTGGTGGCCTGTAGTCACACTTCCTTTTATTGTTATTGCCAAAAAAAAACCATTCAATTACGTAGACAAGCCAGGTTTTGTTTATCCATTCATCAGTTGGTGGACTTTTGGATCGTTTCCTCTTTTGGGCTACTGTGGCTAATGCTGCCATGAACATTTGCATGCAAGTTTTTGTGTGGCGTGTTTTCACTGTCTTGTGTATATACCAAGAAGTGCCATTGCTGGCTCATATGGCAACTCCATGTTTAACTTTTTGAGAAATGGCCAGATAATTTCCTATAGTGACTAACCATTTTCCATTCCCAGCAGGAGTGTGTAAGTGCTCCAATTCCTCCCCATCTTCACCAACACTTGTTACCATAGTTTTGATTGTAGTTCTCCCAGTGGGTGTGCAGTGCCCATGTGTTTGAATCCTTCCCTGCCCAGGCTGGACTATACACACAGGGATACAATTCAAACATACCATGTTTTCACGACAGGCAGGTGGCTAACCAAGGCTCCCAGCAGCTACTAGAGGGGGAAAAGGATGCATGTGTGCCCACACGTGCACATGGAGTTCCTGCCATGTTGCCGTGCTCTGTGCTGCAGGGAATAAAGTTTGAGTAGGACACCATGTCTGCCCTGTCCGCAAGGTCCAGGCCAGAAGGCATGACCTGGCCCCTTGATTGGCAGAAGCAGAGTCCTCTCTTGCAGCTCCCAAAGGGAATGATTTCCTTAAGACCTCCCAGTGGGTCTCAGAGGAGGATGGGTGGGGGAAGGGGAGCTGTCCGCAGGAGCAGGGCTCTGTGCCCCAGCCATCCTCCTCACTCTACTGCCTCTGCAGACTAGCTTCCTAGTTTGCCCCTGTACCCGAACCCCTCAACTCAGAACAAGGGGCTCTGGATTCCACATGGCCTTTCAGCCCCAGCACCAGCCACCATCGCCCAGTGGCTTCATCACCTATACGGCAATTCCACATACCATGTGAGCATGTGTTTCTGCACCAGGACCCAAAGATCTGTTCACATCAGGGGCCCGGGATCCAGTCACCTGTGGCCACAGAGAGAAGTTAGGTAGGTCATGCAAAATGAGAAACGGCAGTTGCGGGGGGCCACAGCCTCAGTAGAGGAAGGTGAGATCTGAGCCAGCCTTGGACCACAGGGACAAAGGTGGGAAGTGACAGCTGTTTCAGGGCCTCCAGCTGAACTGGCTTTGGAGTGAAGGAGAAGTGGCAGGAACAGAGAGGCAGCGCTGGCGTGTCACTCCAGTCTCGATTGTTCAGCTGGAAGGCACGGGGACCATTGTGTGGTTCAATGGTTTCTAACTTGTTTTTAGCAACAAAAACCTTTTGTTTCCACACCAAATATTACCCAGAAGCTTTCTTTATAATCAGAGGAAAGCAGGGAGTGGTGGGCAAAGCAGAGGCAAGAACAAGGCCACCTGCTGGAACCTGTGTGGTCCTTCTGTCCTCTCATCCTCAGCCCCCACAGTTACCTCCAAGGTGCCTCTGCCAATTCCTGGGGCTCTGTGATCGATAACAACCACGGCCAGCAAGGGGGAGCTATGGAAGGGTTTTAGAAAAACAAGAATCCTTTGGAAAGAGAATGAACTGACAGGGAAGAAGGGCAAAGAGCCCTGACCACTGAGATGGAAAGCTCTGGAAGGAAGAGGTTGCAGAATCTGGTACAGCTCGAGGCCAAACAGAAAAGCCAAAAGAATAGGGTGCTTAGCCTGGGGTATGGAGGTCAGGCAGGGGACCCAGCAGGAGCGGAAGGCAACAGCTGCTTTTTAGACATGTAGTAGGCAGTAATGGCAAGTAAAATACAAAAATGAAACCAGAAAATCAGGTACCCCATAGGCCTTCAAACGAAAGTGGGGGGTCCCCTCTGTTGCCCAGAATGGTAGAGCAAGGCAGCCTTCAGAGAGGCCCCAGTGTCCCGGGAAACAAGCAGGCAGCTGGGGGGCGGGGGGACTTCTCAGTTGGGTTGAAGAGGTTTTAAGGACCAACACAAAGTTAGAGTTAATTAAATCATACCAAATTACAGTAAAACCTCATTATTTCAATGTTGCTTAATTAAAAATAGCGACTATTTCAAAGCCACTGCAATTCCCAACCAACAAGATGCCTTATTACTGTTTAATAAAAGTGCTGAGATAAGCTGAACCCAGTAAATGCAAAGTCCAGTGGGGGTTTTTGTTCTTTGGATTTCAAATTAATATGGTTTTGTTGTAGAAAAAGTTTGGGTACCTGTACGCAGTGATGCCAGCAGCACACGGGCTGCCAAGGAATATACCTCTGAGATCATTAATTTTTCTCCTCGGCCCAAGAACCTAATGCACCTCCAGCTATACAGTCTTTTTTTTTTTTTTTCCTCTAAAATTTCCATTCAGTATTAGGAGCCTATACACACAAAACAAATTTTTAAAAAGTACTAATCAATCTATCAACCACTTATTTTTTAAGAACAATTAGTTAGTAGTGAGCTACTGTCTTCAAAATAGGACACTGGCCAAGCGAGGCCTCCTGTGTGCGGTCAGCCTGGCCCCTGACCCAGTTCCGGTGGGAAATCCAGGCGTTCTCACGCAGCCTGCCTTCTCCTTTATGGCCAGCCTCCGCAGTTTTTCCTGCCCACAGGGGTCTTCCCCCAGCCCCTGCTCTGGTTCCATATCCAGCTCACTGTGGCTATAGAGCCCTGGAGGTCACCTCACCATCTGGCTGGCCCCGTCCATGTCCCGGGGGGCTGTTCTTAATGCTTGAATGGGAGCTCAGCTGGGGCTCAGATGCCAGGCCTATGTGCATTTATCTTCCCAAACTGGTGTCCCTGCCTGGGCCCAGCTTTGATTAGCATGGGCCATTACTGTCTGGAAGACAGGAGACTCTCAGAAGGATGACTGTCACTTTGGGGCCGTATACAGTTGCACAGAAATAAATGAACATCTTTGAAATTTGAAGATTCATTATCCTCTCTTTTGGTGCAAATAGCTAATTTAAAAAGACAGGTACAAATTATTCCGGGAAAAGGGATTCATCATTGAAAGAAGCTGTCTTAGCATCTCCTGTCCTTACTGCCTCTTCTCCCCGCCCCCTTGTCTGTGTAACTCTGTGCTGCCATGACAAAGGACCATAGGCTGGGGGGTCAAACCAAAGTACTGGGGGCTCAAAGTCAGAGATCCAAAGGTCAAAGGGTTGGTTCTTCTGAGGCCTCTCTGCTTGGCTTGCTGTGCCACCTCCTCCCTGTGTCTCCACAAGGTCTTTCTGTGTCTGTCCTAATCCCCTCTCATAAAGCTGCTGTGGTGTTGGATTAGGGCCCACACACATGACCCCATTTTTACCTTAATGACCTCTTAAAATGACTTATCATCAAGTTCAGTCACATTCGGAGGCACTGGGGTCAAGACTTTACCCTGTAAATTTTGGAGGGACACAATTTATCTTCTAACACTTGAGGACTGGCATGATCTCTACACAGACTAGAATTTAGATTTAGTAGTTTGAAGGAGCATCAAGTTGCAGGTGAGACATAAAAATATTCAAATTCCTTTAAATACAAATTTTTAAAAAACTACTATTTCTACAATGCATAGAGGTCATGCTGTGCTCATTAGTCTCATTTGTTGAGAGTCTACTTTTTTGGAGGGGGTGCCAGGGATTGAACTCAGGGGCACTCGGCCACTGAGCCACAATCCCAGCCCTATTGTATTTTATTTAGACAGGGTCTCACTGAGTTGCTTAGTGCTATTGCTGAGGCTGGCTTTGAACTCGCGATTCTCCTGTCTCAGGCTCCCTAAGTGCTGGGATTACAGGTGCATGCCACCGCACCCAGCCAGTTTATTATTTTTAAAAAGCATGTCTTATGCTATAAGTCACAAGGTTTGTCACAGCACTTTATATTTCCCTTCTAATAACCTAGAACTTCTCCCCAGCACCCCCCATTTCTTTTAGAAAATTCTCCATTCCTGTCATTCATTGTACTAAGAGTAGGCTAAAGTTTTTTTTTTAATGTATATTTTTAGTTGTAGATGGACACAATATCTTTATTTTTATTTATTTTATGAGGTGCTGAGGATGGAACTCAGTGCCTCACGTATGTGAGGCGAGTGCTCTACCACTGAGCCACAATCCCAGCCCATAGGCTAAAGTTTTGAAGAAAATAAAAAACTACAAAGTGCTTGTGAAGAGCTGCAGGCCCTCCTTCATTTAGCTTTCTCCCCATCAGGTCAGATCTCCAGACTCAGCCCTGTGGGGTGTGGTCCAAGCGCCTGCTGACCCCAAGTATGAAGCCAAGCTTCACCCTGCCTCTGGATCTCCCCCCTGGGGCAGCAGTTGTCTGCACTTACAGTTGGTAAACTGAGTCCCTGAGAAGGACTTCTGCCATATTTCTAACTTTTCTCAGGTCACAGGAAACAAGTGCTTCAATGTTTGGAAGGTGGCTAAGACTAGAGACACCTTAGCTCTGACTTCTCCTACTCTTTTAAGGTAATCCTGGACATGTCTTGCTTAAGTCTGTGTGGGCATTGCCAGCCTAGTGCTCTGGTTGCCCCATTATTTCCCTCTAACAGAAAAGACCCATCTCCTCACATGTCCAACTGAGGCCTCCAGTTGCTTCTCCCCTAACGCCAAGTGTGTGATGGACACATTTGAGGCTGGGACAGAGGCAGCCTGAGCTTCAGGCTCTTGCCCACCACCCTCTGCTTAGGAACTTCCAACACCCAAGAATCAGGCTACCAATGAAAGGACCCTCTGTCTACCAAATAGGTGAGAAGCACTATTCATTATCCACATCTCTCCCTGCTTCCTCCAATCCCACAGCTTTCCAAGCCCCTGAGCCCAGACAGAGGCGAAGAGCACATGGTGCAAAGTCATCTGGCTGGCCCCTAAAGCTCAGCCAAACCTGTTCCTGCCCTTGCATGACCCTGACACCCCTCCGTCAGCCTAGACCTGACACTCATCCCCACAATCATCTCAGGCCAAGGAGGGTTTTCCCTAAAGGCTCCCACCCTGTCGCTGCACCTCCAGACAAGGACGCACATTGTCAAGTTCTGGTAAAGATCTAACAAGGTTAAGATGTTTAAAAATAGTTATTGGGCACAAAAAATATCTTTGTTAAGGAGCTGGATTAGTAAACGGACAGGAACTCACTGAGCTATGTGACACTGAGTGTCTTATTCAGACATCAGCTCTTGTCACCGTTTTAGCAAATCAGAGGCATCATAAGCAATGGCCAGGAGGGTTTGGACACACTCATTAGGCTTAGCCAACCCTTCCATTCCAAGTCGAGCCCTTGGGATATTCAGCTGTTGTGCAATGGTGCCACCTGGTGGTTATTTATGGAATAACCCTCTACCCATGTCTTAAGAGGGAGGCTGAAATTTCAAATTGTGTCAAAATGAAAAGAGTGAACATTAGTTCACTTGATTTTTATCTCTATCAAAAAATAAAATATCTCAGTTATATCCACTAATATATTATGGAAAGTACACTGTACTTAAAATTAGAAGATCTGTGTTCAAATCCTATTTTGGCAACCTACTAGTTATAGGACTTGGGAAAGCTACTCAGCATCTTAGCAGTCATTGCTTACGTGGAGAAGGAGAATGACACTAGGACTCCTGTGAGGGTTACTTGAGATCACACATGTGCCGCTGCAAGTGTGGTGCCTGATGGGGCACAAACCTGGGTCCTGGTCCTGAGCCCTGAGTTCTGAGTCCTGGAGACACTGCCCTGCAGGAGGTTTAGAGGCTCTTTCCTGTCTGGTAAGTATTGGTCTTTGGGTGCCTTCTCAGCAGTGGCTGAGGTTGTGACAGAGGCCATCTCTTTGAGGTGGGTAACTGCTTGGAGCCCTCTAGTCACAAAGCCAGGGCAGTGCCCACCACCATGCCTGACATTGTCAGATAAGGACAAGCTGTAGGGCCATTTTATCTCCATATACTCCCACCCCGGGCCAAGTGGCAACCAAGTAACCTCTGAGCCTTGAATTCTTCATCTTTAAAATGAGGCTAATGTAAAACAAACAAAAAACCAAAATCGACCTTCTGGGGTTGCTGTGTTGTGTTGTGTTGTGTTGAGGGAGAGTCATTTGGCTACTGCTTTTTCTCTATGTTCCCAAAGGAAGAATAAAGCATCTTCCTTCTCCCACTCCCCATCCTGGAGAATAGAAGCCACTTTGTGTCTCTGAAGGCTGAACTCTCTTAACTGCAAAACCCCCAGTGAGGAGCTCTGGTGCTCTAAGGCCAGAGGAGTGGGGAGAGGTGACCCTAGATGGAAGGGAAGGGAGATTGACTTCCTGAGTTGAAGTAGGGACCATAGTGCCAGGACTTATGGGGGACAAGGGTAGTGATGTCAGCAAATGGTGAGAAATTGCAGGGGGTGCTCAAACTTCTTACAGGAACAGAGCATGAAAATTCAGAGTCTGAGCCTGGACACAATGCCACTGCCTCCAGAGACCATGGTGACTGAGGTGCAAATCTGTCAACAGCACCCCTGGTGTCCTGAGCCCCAGAGTGCCCTGCTCTGGATGATGTAAGACCCTCTCAGGTCCACAGGAGCCCAGGGAGCAGGAAGAGGCCCCAAACAACACAGATGGGATTTTTTCCAGCCTGGGAGGTGGACACTAGGAAACTGAAGGGAATCAATGCCCTCTGTGTCTGTGTGTCATGGAACAAATCCACACCACTAGCCTGATATGCAGACTTGGCTGTTGGAGAAGCCAGTGTCCCTGTGATGCTGCTCAGGGGCCATTGGCTCCTTTTCTTTCTTTCTCCTGGCCCCTGAACCCTCACTTGTTCATATGTATGGGCTCTGAACACAGAGAACACACTCAAGAAGAAAAAGGCTCAGGAAAGAACTTTCACGATCCCCTTCCCGCTGCCTGCAGCAAGTACTTTTCACACCAGGAAACTGACTCCGCACCAAGGCTTTTAGTGGGCACATGGCCAGTCTGCATGCACACTCTGGGCCTGCTCTGGACCAGATGCTGAGGGAAAAACACCCACCAAGTTGGAAAGAGAGAGCCAGGGGCTTGTGATGAAGATGCCTGCTGCTGTGCAGGGAAGCAGTGTCCTCCACCTGCTTCAGTTAGCAAGGTGCCCTGTGCGGCCCAGGGCCCTGGAGCACACTGAGCACCTCTACTGTGACAATCAGCACAGCATGGGGAGGGGCAGAGTCCTCCCATGGTCCCCCAACATCCCACCAAAGTTTCTAGAGAGCCCCAAAATGTCCCAGAAGAAAATGAACTCAGCCAGGCGCGGTGGCACGCGCCTGTAATCTCAGCACTTAAGGAGGCTGAGACAAAAGAATCGCAGCCGGGCGCGGTGGCTCACGCTTGTAATCCCAGCACTTAGGGAGGCTGAGACAGGAGAATCACGAGTTCAAAGCCAGCCTCAGCAACGGCGAGGCGCTAAGCAACTCAGTGAGACCCTGTCTCTACATAAAACACAAAATAGGGCTGGGGATGTGGCTCAGTGGTCGAGTGCCCCTGAGTTCAATCCTCGGTACCAAAAAAAAAAAAAAGAATCGCAAGTGCAAAGCCAGCCTCAGCAACAGCGAGGTGCTAAGCAACTCAGTGAGACCCTGTCTCTACAGAAAACACAAAGCGGGGCTGGGGATGTGGCTTAGTGGTCGAGAACTCTACCGCAGAAATGGTGGAGAGTCCCAAAGAGCACAAAACACCTTTACTGTCTGGGAGATATAAAATGTTCTATTTGCCCTGTGGCACATTTTCCCAATCAGGAACTGAGAACAAAGAAACTCTGAGAATCCTGATAAGGAGAGGAACTTTGCCCCATCATCTCCGCCAGCTGAGCCTCTCGGCCAGCTGAGCCTCTATAACACAGTCAGCCATGTCCTTCCTCCTGGGGCTGCTGCCCCAGGGCTGGGCCTGCAGAATGGGGCAGGCTCTCTCCTTGCTCCTGAGTCATAGTAAGTTCCACTCTGGCCCTGAAGACTGGGTGACCTCAGTCGTTTAAAGCCCTAATGGGCTGTATGGGCTGGTCATACACATGGGAGGTGTGGGTTTGGCACCTGTCAGGCAGCCCTCAGAGGAGTTGTGACCTCCACCCCAGGAAGAGCAGCGCTGGGACTGCAGTTTGCAAGGGCAGAGACCGGCTAAGTGAGCTCCAGCGCAGGGCTCAGTTCTCACTCACTCCCTCACCACACTCCAGAGTCTTTTTCAGTATTTTTCCCGAGGGCTTCCCAGGCATCTTCCTGATAACAAGGGACTCTCGATTCCATGAGTAAAAGAGATCTTTTTGGCAAATGAAGAAACTAAAGACCAGAAAGATTACAGGGCTTGTTGCAAGTTGCACGGACAGAATGCCAGAGCCAGGGTGGTGCTTCTGTCCCAAGGCCAGAGTCCTTGTGCTGGGCTTCAAGGCCACGGTCGTCAGCTCCAGTGTGGCTTGTGAGAATCACCTGGGGAGCTTCAATATTCCTTGCTCAGGACACACCAATAAAATCAGACTTTGATGTGACAATTCCCCTGGTGATTCCCATGCATGCCTTTAAATTTGGGCACAGAACTGATACCCTGGCTCCAGATCATGTGCCGGTAGAATCTCAAGAAAGTCACAGCCTACCCAGGTGCAATAGTGCCAGCACTTTGCAAGACTGAGGCAGATAGATCACAAGTTCAAGGATAGCCTGGGCAACTTGGTGAGAGGCTGTCTCAAAATAAAAAATAAAAAGGACTGGGGATGAGGCTCAATGTAATGCATTCTCGGGTTCAATCCCTAATACTGCAAAAAGAAGAGTCTCAGCCTTTCTGAGCTTCATTTGCAAATCACTGTGTAATGATGCCCATCTTCCTGAAAAGGAGCAAATAGAAGGACCAGAATATGGGCTCCTCACAAGATCAAGGAACAGGCATTATGAGATGCATTAGAAGGCAGAAAGTTTGGCAAGCTATGGTTATTAAATTTAAAGGAATGAATCTCTCTCTGCATGTAATCATTTAAAGAGTAGCACATACCTGTAATCCTTGCAACTCGGGAGGCTGAGGCACAAGGATCACGAGTTCAAAGCCAGCCTCAGCAACTTAATAAGACTCTGTCTCAAAATAAAAAAATAAAAAGGGTTAGAGATGTGATTTAGTGGTTAAGCACTGCTGGATTTAATCCCTGGTACCAAAAAATAAAAATTAATGACTATTCTTTAACAGAATCATATTTTATTTTTTCATTTTTAAATATTTTTAGATATTTATTTTATTCATTGATTTGTACGTGGTGCTGAGAATCAAACCCAGTGCCTCACATATGCAAGGCAAGCACACTACCACTGAGCCACAACCCCAGCCCCAGAAGCATATTTTAAATGAGTCCCCTACTCATGGAGACCTCTTTTCAGCAGCCAGGCCACATTCCAGTGGCAGGCACAGTAGGTGCTCAGTAAACATGGGCTTAGTGAGTTCAGGGCATAGAAGGCCAATGTTCTTTGCATACATCCTACTAGGTGAAAAAAGCCCATTCTCCACCAGCCTTGGCCTTTTGTGGTAGGCTGTTGCATCTGGGCTCCTTCAGCAAGCACAGCTGTCCTGAGCAACTTGAGTCAGGCGTCTCTGAGCCAAAGTCACACCCCAGGGACTGCAAGGTACGTGCAATGCTGAGAAGGCCAAGATAGCACTGGCTTCATGGTTCAAAGAAAAGCAAAAAGATCAGTTCCTTGAGGGGAAAAATACTCATCAAAACAGGTCCTTTTCTCTTGGCAAAAACTAACCAAGTAATTTCCTTTAGTAGACTAAGCTGGATTTTTTGGCCATAACTACTGGACAGGGGCCCTGCAGGGCATGAATGACTCCTGTAGCAAAGGGTCAGCTGAAGAACAGCATAGGGAGCTATGGTAGGTTCTTGAGCAGGAGAGGAGCATGATAAACCAGAACAGTGGGGCAGGTGGAAGAAGATGATAGAGCAGAAGGTCAAAAACCACTGTGGCCTTGGTCCTAATAAACTGTTGAGTCCTGTGGTCACATGCACCTCCCGCCTCTAGCCATGAGCTGCTCCATCTCTTCTGCACGAAGCCCTGAAGTGAAGCACCTCCTCATCTTGGAAGATTGTATGAATGGTGGCAGTTGTCATTTTGCTGGGCACCTGTGGTCTTCTAGAACACTAGTAATCACAGTGACAACCATCACTGCCCTTTATGGAGAATACCCATGTGACCTAGGTCCTTGCCTGAAGTTTCCTAGCCTCGCTTTTGGCTACCCTGCCTTGGCTCACTCTGCCCGACAGGCTGGTCTGACTATGTCCTGGAACACAAGATGTTTGCTCTGACCTCAGGACATGTGCATGGATGTCCTTCCTCTCAGTGTCCTCATGGTTGACCTCCCTGACTTCACTCAGGTCCCTGCTATAATGTCTCCTTCTTCCTGGCATGGCTGTTATCCCCCTGTACCCCCTCTGGGTTTCAGTTTTCAACTGTCACACCTGACATAAGCATTTGTCGCTTTGCCTATCGTCTGTCTTCAGCCATCCCACCTTTGCTCATGCTTCCCGGGAGCAGGGCCTTCCTCTCCTCACCAGTGTGTATTTCACGCTTACAGCATCTCTCAACTTGGATTCAGCCACATTTCATTTGCTCAGAGTCACCTGTGACCAGTGGCTTCCTTCCTTGGTCCCTAGGCCCAGAGCACAGCATGCAGGGGACAGAACAAGTGCTAAGAACCTATTGATAAAGGACAGTGAAGCCTCAGCCAATCGCAGGTATCCCTAGAGAAGGGCGCATAGTGGAGATGTGTGTGTGTGCGTGTGAGCATTAGCATCCATGTAAACATGTGTGTCCCAGGCAGAGTTTGGAGCTCTGGGACCCGGTCAATCCCACCTCTGCCCTTTCCCTTGGGCCTTGACTTCTTTTCTGTAAAAATGGGGCTGGAGAACCTTCTTGTTACGTGGCGCGTGTAGGAAGGTTGAGTGAGACAGCGCAGGTGAGAGCAGAAGGCACCAACCAGACACACAGGCTTCCTTCCCAGCTCCCAGGCTGCTGAGTCACATGAGACCATGCACAGCAAACAACAGCCTCTGTGGCTGCTGTGTCCCTCACGCACATCATTGTGTGGTCAGTAGAGTGCCCACTACGTGCCAGCCCCTGTGGGTGAGCTGCCTCCCTGGCTGCTAGCGGGCCCTGGACACACAACAGGGGCTCAGAATAAACACTTACTGAGCGAATGACTGAATGAGTGTATCGGTGTTTCCAGAAGTCTCTGAAAGGTTCCCTCTCATGGGGAAGGGTGAGAGGGAAGGTCCGGCAGCACTATCCCCGGGCCTGGCCTATGAGCTTCCTCCCACCTGGGAGCAGCAGTTTGCAGGAACAGTGAGGGACCTGCCCAACCTCACTGCTGAAGGGGGACAGGCTCTTTTGAGAAGCAAATCCGGGTCCCCCATTCTCATAGCATTTAGGCCACAGCGTGAGGCCTCAGAGTTTGGGTTGTTGTTCTTTGGAAATGGGTAAAAGGCATCACCCAGATTCATTTCTAAAATGAGCCTGGAAAATGTTCAGGGAAGAATTTATTTTTGCAAGCAGGCTTCTGCCAGACACAGATTGTATCTTCTGGGAAAATGCTACATCCTGGCTAATGAGGAGAAAGAGGGCTGGGTGTTTTAGTTCAGGGCCATTGCTCACCCGGCTAGGGTCTGTGAGAGCAGCCAGGTCCAGGAAGGGTGGGCTGTGGAGGCCGACGGGGCTGCTAAAGCACGGCCTGAGCCCCCTCTCTCCCTTCAGGGACTAGGACCACCCAACTGCAACAAATGGCTCCTCCATAGTAGAAGAATTACAGGTGGAAAGAATTGCAAAACATCACATCCCAAAGCACAGGAGAAAAACTCTAAGGAACCCGTGCTCTCCATTGGCTGAGGCAGACCCGCCTGCTGGGCCCAACCCTATCTGTGCTACTCACATGTCATTGTAAGAGGCAGTCCATCGAGTGACCTCCCTTGGTTGCCTCACCCTCCTCCATAGAACAGGTCTGCTGAGTGGGGACAGGATCCCTGTGGGCTTCGGTTTCCCCATCCTAGTGAGGAGCCAGCCGGTTGCAGAGCAGGTGGGTGCCTCAGGGGTCCTATAACCTGCAAGGCCTCAAGTACACTTGAGTTGGCTGGGGCATGGGCGCACTCACCTCACAGTAGCTCAAAATTGAAAGATACATCAGGGAGGCCTAGGGATAAGACCCCAGCTGAGGATCCCCCTTGCCTCCCTCTGTCCTGTCGTCATCCCCTGTTCTCTCCTGGATGCTGGGGTAAAGGGGCGGGTGCAATGTGGCTGGTACAGAGTGGAGACAGCATTGCCCAGGGTTAGAGGAGCAGCATGTGTGGCTCCTGACCAGTGGCTCTCACCTGCTCACCAGGAGTTGGGGCCCCTGAGGCACGGACCCCCAGCCTGCCCATCCCTGGAGCTACTTAGTCACTCACGGTCCACTGTGTCCTTGTGTGGCTCCAATTCCCACTCCCTCCCTCCAGCTGCTGTGTCCTCTTTGGAATTCCATGCACGGGTCCTGCTTCCCATCCATCCTGAGCTCTGAGAAGGCAGTGAGGGGGGTCTGCAAGCTATTTTCAAGATTTCAAAAAGCCCAAAGGAAATCATACATTTACCTCAATGAGGTTCCCAGACTAAATAAAACATTACGTTTATTTGCTTTGGGCTGGAGTCATATCAACTCAGCGTGGTAACCGTGGTTATCTTGAATGATCAGAAGCACTAATTGGCAGTTAGATGTCTTTGATGAATAAAACTCAAAGAAACAAATTATTATTCAATAAATGTAGTTTGTTGGGTAGATAAAAGCTTTCAAAACATGGAATCCCTTGAGGAAAGAACTAAAAAGGATCTTTTGTGGCGAAAGGGGTGGGAACCTCTGATCTACATGAATGTCATATTTTCATTAAAGCAAAGCACATTTTTCCATAGCCTTCTGATGCCAGATTTCTCATTAGTGAATTTGACTTCACAGCATTCCTACAAATAATACATTGTTCATGCCAGCTTTTCCCAGAGAGTGATTCACCAAACATTGTTAGTAGGTGTTGTTCAGGAGCTCACAGGAAAGGGTTCATGATAGAAAAACATTGGGGAAAACTAGCTGTGCAAAACTAAACCATTGCTGGGGCTGGGATTGTGGCTCAAGGGTAGAGTGCTTGCCTCGCATGCGTGAGGCACTGGGTTCGATCCTTAGCACCACATAAAAATAAATAAAGATATTGTGTCTATCTACAACTAAAAAAATATTTTTAAAAAACTAAACCATTGCTTATGGAATGTTTCTGGGTTCTTAAATAATATAAATAAGAAGGCCCCAGAGAGAAATGAAATAGGCACATTCCCTGAGGCCAGTCATGGGATCCACTCGTTGTAGGAGGCAACTTCTCAAGTAGCAAGTATTCCACAGAACAGGCTTGGGCATATGCAGGGCTGTGATGACAAAGGTGATGAAGACTCCAGTGACAGTCACAGGGACCAATGAAAATAAAGAGGATGAAGATGGGGGAGAGATACTGGTGGGATGGATGACAGGAAAGTGGTGTTCCCAGGACTCTGCACTGCCCCTTTTCCTGCTCCCCCTGCAGAATGGAGCTGGGAACGGGTGGGAAACAGGTGTGGCTGACAGGCTGCATTATCCCAGAGACCTAGATTCCAAAGAAATAGCTCAAGTGCCTCAGGAAAGCTTTGCTTAATTTCATCTCCAGCCTTTGGCATGTCATCTCCTGTGAAAACAGCAGGAAGTGGGGGATTTACTGGAGGAGCTTCTGCAGCAGCTAGCACAACCCACTGATGAAAACTGCTGTGCACCCTACCCGCACCTCCCTCCTCCTGGTCTCTCTTCTTTCCCTTGGGGCCATCCCAGCAGCTCCTCTGGACTGGATTGGCAGGAGACCACACAAAACCTCTTCTTGGCTTATCAGCAGCACAAAGGACATGATTCCTCATGCGCACCTATGGTGGTAGCTGGGACATGAACAACTAAGTGTCATGTCCAGATGGTTTCCCCACACAATTCTGAAGGTGCAAGAATCTGGAACAGTGCAGAGAGGCCAATGGTGGAGGGGAGGAGAGGTGGGCCTCTTGTGAGGTCTCCTCCAGGCAGATGCACAACAGGAAGTCCAGTTAGCTCTGTGGATCTCCTCAGGGAAGAGAACAGAGCACCTACTTGGGAGAAGAGGCAGTGCCTCAAGGGTGCCAGCCGAGTGGCGAGGAACAGGGAGGCAAGGAAAGAGGGATGGGACTTATATTTAGTTCTGACAACGTGCCTGGCCCTTCCACCTGTATGCTTTCATTTCATCCTCATTGGTGCCCAGGAATGTAGGTTTATTTTCTCTGTTTTACAGATGAGAAAATCGAGGCCCAGCAAGACCCATGGATAATAAATAAGCAGTCTTTCAAATCTCACAAGCTGCTCCAGTGCTAAGCTGCCTCGGGAATTCAGGAGACTGGATTTAAGGAAGGTGGTTGTTTAGACAAGAATTCTGTGAAAAGATCCCAGAAAACACAGCTGAGAAACTGAGGAGAGGAGCTGGGGTTGTGGCTCAGTGGTGGAGTGCTGGCCTAGCACGTGTGAGGCACTGGGTTCCATCCTCAGCACCACATAAAAATAAACAAATAAAATAAAGGTATGAAAAGAAGGAAGGAAAGAAAGAAACTGAAAAGGGCAGTTTCAGGAGGAGGCCAGGAGGTGCATGTGCGGCCCTCACTTCCCCAGGGTCGGAGGCAGAGAGTGTGAAGCAATGGCAAGACCAGAAAGAAGGTGCAGACTGAACCCAAAGGGTCTGGGCAGAAAGAGGCCACTGACTATCTGGGTGGTGACATATGAACTAGCAGAGACTCAACAACAGGATGTGTTCAATGAGTTCTTAAAACTGATTGGAAATGATTGGAAATCTTCATCAGATTCTAGAAGTGATTTCTACTAGTTCTTTCTATTTGCCTAGAACTTTTAACTTGGCCCTCTGGCATACATATCTGTATTCTCAACCTATTCATGTTAACAGCTCTGGGAGGTGAGAGGGAGGTAATTGGTGTTTCTGAAAGATAAAGAAACTGAGGCTCAGGAGAGTGGGTGAAAGGTATCATTTATGCCTGACCACTGGCTGATTGACAGAATTCCTTACTTGTCCATACTTCATGAGAAGTATGTTATAAACATTTGGGATAACTCCAAGATGAGCCATTTGGTGACATGGAGAGCTGAGCCCAGCCAACACCTTTGGCCGATCTAGAGCACCAGTCAGTTGCCCAGTGCCAGAGCCATCGTTTCTTCTCCTCCTGCCATGCCCTTTCTAGACTTAACATAAAAAGTCACCCAAAATGATGCCCAGAGACACTGTGAATACTGTCTAGTATTCTGAGAACGGGCACCAAAAGTCACATTGACCAGCATTCGCTGACTTCATATGCTAGCTATCTTCCACCCAGGCCATTTCTGGAATTTACCCAGAGGTCTTCTGGAACCACAAGCAGATGACTGTTCAGTAAATTGACCCTGGCATTAACGGTAAATTTAATGCTAGCGCTTCTTCCCAGTGACCTCATTTGTTGAGTCAGACTTAATTCTATCACAGTCTTTCTGAACTCAAGAATCCAAGGATGGTGGGTCCCTGAGGCTTTCTCATATTGGGCACTGCTCTCAATCACCCTAAGTGATGGGCCAAAATTCTGTCCGTCAGCACAGTGAATTCCACCAGGTACTTTAGAATGTAGACATTAATTCGTCATTAATTTTCAGTGAATGTTGTCATCAAATATTGGTAGGGTTGAGTGAAATTGAAGTTAATCTGAAAGGAAAAACATTCTATAATCTCTGATAGAGACAAGCAGCCAATTTAAGGCAGTAGATTTTAGGGGCTCTGTGATTTCTGTCTGTTATTGACACCACTGCCATTCCATGGGAATAGAAATGGGCTGATTACAAAGTTCATTATCATGTTACTTCAGTGATTTTAAGACAGGAGAATAGAGAATTATAGAGTTATCAAGTCACTAGTGAAGATAAGGGAAAAAAAAAACCCCAAGAAGATAAGTTAAAATAAATAAGCACTTTGGAACCCACATCAGGCAAACAAGTCTTTTTAATTAAGAAAGAAATTTAAAGCATGAAATAAGAGCAAAGGGCTTAAAGACAATTTCTATCAGTGTGAGGTATTTTCAGGAAAGAATTAGGGCAGCCAGGGATTATTATTTTCTTAAGCTTTTGATTGAAATCTCAGACTTTCATCCCTTCTGCAGTTAGAAAATCAAGAGAGGAGTGGCTCAACTTCCAGTAAGGGGAAACAAAAGGCCAAAAATAACCCGGGACTATTGAAATTCCTGGGGGATATTAGTGGGAAGGAGATGGCTGCTTAGCCAGTCCATTGAATACCCCAGTTTTTCCTGCCTAGGTTTACAGCTTGGTTACGAGGCACATGAGGTAAATTCTGACCCCACACTTTCCATCTGGGCTGGCTCCATAGGAGTTATGCTCTCCTCGGGGCTGAACCCAAGCAGCCCTCCTGCAGGCCCAGGACTCAGCAGTTGGCTCAGCACCCTTCCTGCTGCCTGGGACTGCTGTCTCAGGGCCACCGTCCTCTCATCTCTCTGGCACAGGAGCAAACTCCTGAGGCAGGAGGCCCCATTTCTTTTTCTTTTCTTTTCTTTTTAAATATGTTTTAGCTGTCAATGGACCTTTATTTTATTTATATGTGGTGCTGAGAATCGAACCCACTGCCTCACACATGCTAGGCAAGTGCTCTACCACTGAGCCACAACTCCAGCCATTTCTTTTTCTTTACAAACATCCACACACAGGGTTGTCAATCTGGGCTTTTGAACTGTATAGGTAGTTTACCTCCTGATGAGGTAAAAAGAATTCATTAAAGTTCAGAACATTTTTTTTACGTTCTATTTCTACTTTATCATTGGAAAAAAAATTTCTTGGTTGTGTAGGAGTGCTTTGTTAGGTCCACACTATGGAGCATTACACAACAATTAGAAAGAATAAGATCTGTATCAACAATAGGAGAGATTTCCATAATGGATCTATTGTCAGTGAGCAAAACAAGTGGCAGAGAATTGTATGTCCTATGATCCAAATTTTGTAAAACAGTAACAAAAAGGAATGACACCATGGGGTGCGTTGGCGCTCGCCTGTAATCCCAGAGATTCAGGAGACTGAGGCAGCAAGATCACAAGTTCATGGCTAGCCAGAGTCATTTAACAAGACCCTGTCTCAAAATTTAAAAATAAAAAATAAACAGGGTTGAGGATTACTTAGTGACAGAGCACCCTATGTTTAATCCCCAGCACTGCCGAAGAAAAAAACAATCAAAGAGGTGGGGCAGGGAATGACTCTCTGTGGGTGACCTTTTCAATTGCTATTATCTTGGGTTAAGGGACTGAAGGAATGTAAGAAAAACATTTTAAAGAGAGTTCTTATATCAACAAACACAATGTATGCATCAGTGTAGTGCTCTTATAGAAGTAAAATTTTAAATACACACATGCCTGAAGGTCAGGCTTAGAGTTTTTTGTTTTTGTTTTTGTTTTTGATACTGGGGATTGAACTTAGGGGTACTCGACCACTGAGCCACATCTCCAGCCCTATTTTGTGTTTTATGTAGAGACAGGGTCTCACTGAGTTGCTTAGCACCTCGCTGTTGGCCTAGGCTGTCTTTGAACTCGCTATCCTCCTGCCTCAGCCTCTCAAAGTGCTGGGATTACAGGCATGCACCACTGCACCTGGCTCAGCCTTAGAGTTTTCGTTCATAGCACATGCTAATCATTCAGGACTTCTGTGGAACTGTGGCTATGGGACAGCCACCTGTGAGGGCAGTGAGGATGGATGCAGGATCAGGAAGACCTGCACCCAAACTCAGGATTCCAGGAAGGGCACTGGAAGAAAGTGGCATCCTAGGACTTTTTCTACCAGGACACTGAGGTGGGAGGAGGTGTGCTTTACAGGAAACAGTGTGAAGCAGGGTGTGGAGGTGGCAGAAGGGAACAGTAAGCAATCCACAGGCAGTAGTGAGTGGGAGATAACACTGGAAAAATGAACTGTGACCAGGTCTCAAAGGCCCTCAGCTCTAAGCCCAGGAGTCTGGGCTTGATGCTGTGGGCCACAGGGAATCCTTGAATACTAATTTTATTCTGGACAGGCCCTCGCTGGCATTTCCAGTGCTTGTGCAGTAGACATGTCATCAGTTAAAAGGACCCAAGGAGATTCAAGGCCAGACCCTCCACCTGGCAGGGAGGGAAAATAGGGACCCAGCTGATGCTCCAAAAGAAAAGAATTGACTCCATTAGTTGTCAATATGGTTTTCATTCCTCATTATTCTTTCCCCTTGTTGCTCTCACTAGCCAACCTCCTTTTCTGTGCTTGTTATTAGATAAATATGCTTGCTCATAAAGTATTTCTCCCGGCTCGAGGTTTGCTGGCCTTAGCTGCTTAGAAGGCCTGGCTTCTGGACCTAATTCTGCCACTTTCATTCAATGGAGCTTCCAGTCAGTCCTTCCCCTCTGTGTCGTTCAATTTCCAGGCCGTACTGCTAACCTCAGGCTTCCAAGATTATCAAGACAGGGGAAATGTGCAAAAACCCTGTGGCATCCTGCAGTTAATAATTCCACTCACCAGTTAGGCCCCCAAATGGCCACGAAGACGACTGTGAGAACTCAGACTACAATTCCCCAGGTGAGCCTAGCCAGCTGTTTCTAACACTATTTTTAACACCTACCCTCAGATGTTGCAAAGAGCCAAATACTGGTGTCAGTCACCAACTATAACTCCATGTGCGTCAAGCTGCTGAGGAAGTTACTGGTGGTCTCCATCCATGCACGAGATCAAAGAGGAAAAGTACACAGACTGAAGCCAGTCATCACTCCTCTTTAAACCCTATTACATCATATTGTCCCCAGGGACTGACTCTGTTCCTCCCAAAAGAATTTGTGAGTCATTTATTTTTTCTGAAAACTATTACTCTCCAAATGAAGGAATCCCCATAGCAACCATGTTATATCGTTGGAATCTAAAGAAAGAAGTACAGCTTCCTAGGATCCAAGCTCCCGTTCACCCAAGTTTGAGCCACCAAGACACTGGCCAGACCTTCAGGTTTCAGCTGAAGTGGGAGCTAAAAGGAGCATAGAGACTGAGAGGATGACTAGAGTGACCAGTGCTGGAACCAGACCTGCACCCTTCAGCAGGGAGCCCTGCGGAGGGCAGCCATTGTGCAATCTGCAGCTGGAGCATCCCTACCATCTGGTCTCCCCAGGAAGTAGCTGGGCCTTTAACTGGGGCAGGGCCCTTCCCCAAGCGGCTCTGGGAAGACCTCTCTCCCTTCCCATTCCTCCCATTTCACCTTCCCTTTTCCTCTCTCATTCCAAAGTATCCCCTTCCTTCCTGATAGACTGGGGAAAGAATTGGAAAGACCACCTCGGGTCAGTATTGGCCTCTAGCACTCATTTCACAGGAAGAAACCTGGCTGGGGCTCACTTTCCAGTTGAGCAGAACCAGATTGGGACGGCCTCCCAGGTAGTGGGGTGAGTGGGGACTGCTGGGAGCTTCCAGCTCTCTGGAGAGCAGTGCCCCTCTTCCCCACATGCCCCATTGCTGCCCCTCTCTTCCCCCTCCACAGGAGGTTCCACTAGAATAAACTCAGACCATCCTGCTTATAGCTGCAGGGACTTCTGGGGGAGAGGGGTGTCCCAGGAGACAAGTTGCCAAGATGGCTACTTCCTGACAGGGGCTGCCAATATCTCCTTACCCACAGTTCCACCCTGAGCCTTTAGAAGGCATAGAGGAGCTAGGGGCAGGGAAGTGAGGGAGCTGAGCTGGCCTGTTGAAGAAGGTAGGTACTTTCCCCGCCTGGGACGCTCCCCTCTCTCACTCTCTGCTGTTTGGCTCAGCCCTAAGCTGCCTGCCAGGTCCACACCATCTTCCTCAGCGTCCCTCTTATTCAGGCCTACCTTATTCACCACTTCTCAGGACCCCAAGATGGCCTCTTCCCACTACCAGGACCAGCCACACCCCCTTCGCTTTAGAGCTTTGCACTAGGAACCCAATGGAAGGAAATGACAAGATTACAGGCTGTGTGGGGCATGGTCTCCCCAGCACCCTCACCCCCTCCAGGCTTCCCTGTCTTAAGGCAGAAGGGGCACTGCCCACCATCTTAGCCAGGGCTGGCTGTTTCTTTCTTCCCCTGAGGACATCCCCTCATCCACAGCAGGTGTTCCACCTGGAGGCTGGGCTTACCCACCCTGAAGACTCTGAGAAGGATGAGAGGGAAGCAGGAGGAATAAGAAACCACCAACTCCCCTTACCTGTTTCCTGCCCCAGACCTCCCAGAGCTCAGGCTGCAAATCCCAGACGTTCTAGGTGGTTTCCTTTGTGGAATGGCAGATGATCACACCTAAATGCACCTGGACCAGCAGATCAGGTGTGATCACTTCTTTCCCACTCTGCTCTAAGCGCTAACCACATGTGCTTGGTCTTCCAGGTTTTTCCTCACAGCATGCCATGAAAAGGAACCATGAGAGACCCCCACTGCCATCCATGTTTCAAGGGAAGACGTTGTGCAGAGGACTTCATGTATTCCTCCATCTCAAGTTGCAAGGTCACTTCTCTTGGTTGTCCCCATTGTTCTTCAAAGTTCCTTCCGGTTTGTTCATTTTCTGGTACTTTGTACACGTCCTCAGCTCCACACTGTGCCAAGGACTATGTTCATTGCTGGGGAACAGACAAGAAAAATTCCTGCCTCATGTTCAAGCAACTATTGCTGAGAAAGAATAACTGCCTGGGAGGATTCCAGGGGTTGCCGAGGAAAAGGGCTAGTGGACCCCACCTCCCTCCCTTGTTGGGACATGCTTTATTTACCAGAGTCACGTTTAATGGGGTCCATTCAGGCTGCTGTCATAAAAGTACCACAGACTGGGTGCTTTATGAATAATAAAAATTATTTATAAGAGTTCTGAAGGTGGGGAGGTCTGAAGTCAAAGTGCTGTTGTATAGTGAGGTAGTCTGGTGTATAGTGAGATCCTGATTTCTGGTCTACAGACACCTATCTTCTTGTAATGTTGCATAGCAGAAGGGATGATGGGTCTCTCTGGGGCCTCTTTTATAAAGGAGCTAGTCCCATTCATGAGTGCTCCACCCTCATGGCATAGTCATGGATTTTGGGGGGACACAAGCATTTAGTCCTTAGCAAATGGTAAGGTTATTTGTCTTTTTTTTTTTTTTTTTTTTTGGTACTGGGGATTGAACTCAGGGGCACTTGACCACTGAGCCACATCCCCAGCCCTATTTTGTGTTTTATTTAGAGACAGGGTCTCAATGAGTTGCTTAGCACCTTGCCTTTGCTGAGGCTGGCTTTGAACTCACAATTCTACTTTCTCGGCCTCCCAAAATGCTGGGATTACAGGCGTGCGCCACTGCACCTGGCTGGTTATTTGTCTTACTAGTGAATATCCATTGGGAGAAGTTGACCCTGGCTTCTGAAATGAAGTTAGTTGGTTATATGTTTCATCCATAAGTCCACGAAAAAGGGATTTATGGGGCTCTTCCCTCCAGCTAAGACAGCTCAGTAGCCCTGGGGGTAGACTGCCTGTTTCTGGCCTGCCTCCCGACAAGGCTAAAGTCATTGGAAGGCCTGCTCCTCACCCCCACCCCATGTACCTTACCTCAGTGATGAACCCCTGCCTGGAACAGAGTAGGTCACAGCACTGAAGAAGTGTCTAGAACTTAGGAACTCAGAGATGGGCAGAGCCAGCCCTTGAGGCACCAGGGTGCAAACCCTGACCCTGCCACTTCCCACATGGGTAGACTCAGTCCTGAACTTCCCCAACTGCAAAACAGGAATAACAGGGCATACCTCATGGATTGCTGTGAGGATCACAAACCACATACATAAAACCAGAATAACAAATGACAGCCTGCAGGACCAGCGTGTAGCTCAGTTTAACATGCACAAGAACTCCGGGTTCAATCCCCAGCACAAACAAAAACAAACAAACAAAACACACAAATGACAGGGTCCCTCTCCTAAAGGATTTTTGAGAGATGCTCTTAAACATAGAGCTGAAACTTCAAGGAAGATTTTTCAGTCAGAAAATGTTGTTTGAACACCTCTATGGGGGTGCTGGGCCACCTGGGAGTACCTGAGAACAAGGGTACAATAACCCAGGTGCAGGGGAGAGGTAAGCAGAAATGAGTGGGAACGAGCCCAAGGGGCCAGGATATAGCTGCTCAGCCCCCACTTGCTCCAACCTAAGTATGAGGAAGTCACAGATGAGCCGCATCTTCCTTGCCCTAGAGGTGGGTCTGGAGTGGGGGTCAGAAGGTCCCTGCAGAGGTTCACTGATGGACTGAGCCCAGAGAGACAGGGGTTCCACCAATGGGTCCTATGTCTGCCAGACTGGCCATTTTGATCTGAAGTCAAGGAGGCTGGCTCTAAGGCTCTAAGGAGGGAAATGACTCCCTGACCAGTGAGTGACCCAGGAAGATGAAGAGGGAACTGAGCCAAGGGCTGGACTGGCAAGAGTCCCACACACGGGCTGAGTCTAGGTGATGGTTCCCTGGAGCAGGGAGGAGGAGTGATAGCAGACAGTACCCCAAAACAAGGCTGGGCTGGCATGCACGAGGGGGCAGGAAGTGGGGGACGAGCTTAAATAGCCACATTTGAGTAGTCTGGCAGGCATGGGACTTTCAGGTGAACCTAAGGCTTTCTCAGATAGGAATTCACCATCCTTATCCATACAGTGAGCCTGGAGGGCTGTCCAGCTTTCAAATGAAGTAAGGAGCTGCCATGTTGATCCTAAGTTCCTTTTTTGTTCATTGTTTGTTTTGTGTTTTGTTTGGTACTGGGGATTGAACCCAGAGGTGCTCTACCACTGAGCCACATCCAGTCACCCAGTCTTTTTTTTTTTTTTTTTTGCTAAATTGCCCAGGCTGGTCTTTAACTTGTAATCCTTCTGCATTAGCCTCCCTCGGCTGAAAATATAGGCGTGCACCACTGTGCCTGACCTTTTTTAAAAATTGGTTTTTTTACCTTAAAATATTTTTTAGTTATACATGGACACAGTGTCTTTATTTTGTTTGTTTATTTTTATGTGGTGCTGAGGATCAAACCCAGTGCCTCACTCGTGCGAGGCAAGCACTCAGCCACTGAGCCACAATGTCATCCCTAAAAATTGTTTTTAATAGACTGTATTTTACAGCAATTTTAGATTCACAGTAAAATTGAGTAGAAGATGCAATGATCTTCCATATCCCTTACCCCCACACATGTATGGCCCCCCTCATTATCAACATCCCCCACAGAGTGGTACATTTTGGGGTTTTTTGGTTTTGGGTTTTTGGTACTGGGCACTTAACCACAGATCCACATCCCCGGCAGCCCCCTCCTTTTTTAAAAAAAATTTATTTAGAGACAGAGCCTCACTAAGTTGCTGAGGCTGGCTTTAAACTTGTGATCCTCCTGCCTGAGCTTCCCAAGCCACTGGGATTGTAGGTGTGAGCCACCATGCCCAGATCAGAGTGGTACATTTGTGGCCTTACAGTGGCACATCATTATCACCCAGTTGACGTTAGGGTTCGCTCTTGGTGTTGTCTATTCTATAGATGTGAACAAATTTATAATGACGTCCATACTGTCATCCAGAGTAGATTCAAAATAGACTAAGAACTCATAAAACTCAACAATAAGAAAAAAAGCTCAATCTAAAAAGTGGGCCAGAGACATTAACAAATACTACACCAAAGAGGAGATTCGGATGGCAACTACACATATAAAAAGATGCAGAACACCACATGTCATCAGGGAAACACAAACTAAACCAATATAACTGCACACCTATTAGAAAGCCTAAAATCCAGAACACTGACAACGCCAGATGCTGGCAAGGATCTGGAGCAAGAGGAACATTCAGCCATGGCTGGTAGAAAAGCAAAATGGTGCAGCTACTTTGGAAGACAGTCTGACAGCTTCTTAAAAGCTAAACATACTCTTACTGTGTGTCCCAGTGTCATTTCCCTTGGTAGTTACCCAAAAGAGGTAAAAACCTATGTCCACACAAAACCCATATGTCAATGTTTATAGCAGCTTTATTCATAATCTCCCTAACCTGGGAACTACCAAGAGGTCCTTCAGTAGGTGAGTGGATAAATAAACTGTGAGACATTCAGATCATGAAATAGTATTCCGTACTTAAGAGGAATGAGCTGGGTGTGGTGGTGCAGGCCTGTAATCCCAGCAGCTCGGGAGACTGAGGCAGGAGGATCATGAGTTCAAAGCCAGCCTCAGCAAAAGTGAAGTGTCAAGCAACTCAATGAGACTCTGTCTCTAAATAAGATACAAAATTGGGCTGGGGATGTGTCTCAGTGGCCGAGTGCCCCTGAGTTCAATCCCCAGTACCCCCGCCAAAAAAAAGAAAGAAAGAAATGAGCTGCCAAGCCATGAAAAGACGGAAGAAACTTAAATGCACATTACTAAGTGAAAGAAACTAATCCAAAAAGCAACATACTGTAGGATCAACTATGGAACATCCTGGAAAAGACGCAACCATGGAGACAGTAAAAAGATCAGAAGATGCCAGGGACTGAGGGAGGGAAGAATAAACAGGTGAAGCATAGCATATTTTAGGACACTGCGTTCCTTTATTAAAGATTAAATGCTACAACCCAGATGTCTATCAATGAATAAACGGATAAACTAAATGTAGTATCTCCATACACTGGAATATTATTCAACCACAAGAAGGAATGAATCGCTGATGCAAGCTGCACTGAGGAGGAACCTGGGAAACCTTAAGCCAGGTGAAAGAGCCTGACATAAAAGGTCACACAGCACATGATTCCATTTCATGAAGTGTTCAGAAGAGATGAAACCCTAGAGATTCTTGGGTGCCCAGGGGCTGAGTAGCAGGTGGAACAAGGAGTGATTGCTTTATGGGTGAAGCATTTCCTTTCAGGGAGATGAAAATATTTTGAAACTTGATAGAGGTGGAAGTTGCACAACACAATGAATGTCCTAAATGCCACCAAATTGTATAGGTTAAAGGGGAGATTTTATGATTTGGTGTGATGTGAATTTCACCTGAATTTTTTAAAAAGTTTGCAGATGAAGGAAGAAGGATGAAACGATGCGATGGATGAACTGCTGCCAGCAGTGCGCAGGCGGGGTCCTCGGGAGGGCAGGGCTTACTCCTAGCTGCTGGGGCACTGTTCCAGTCAGGCTCCACTGCCAGCAGCACCCCACTCCTGACGGACAGGGCAGTAAAAGGCCCCAGCCCCTTTGCCCCTCTGCAGCTCTGGGGGGTCATCCTAGCCTCAGTGCCCTGAGAAGGACCCCTGACCCCCTGCTGAGACTGCACTGCAGCCAGACTGCTCCTGTGGCCATGCCTGTCTCTCCTCTCCCCTTCTCTTCTCCCCTCTTCCCTGGCATGGATGCCAAGAATTCTCCCCAACAAACCTCTTTCGTGCTAACCTGTGTCTCTGAGTCAGCTCCCCCGATGTGCTGGGATAGAATCCCTAGTGTGAATGCTCTTCATTCACATGCAAAACAGTGAGGCCATAATTCTGACTGCTTGGGGACCCAAGGCAGGAATGTATTCCTTGTCCTCCCACAGGACAGACTGCAAGGGTCCCGGGTGCCTCCGGTGGTGCTGTTTTTATCATCTGAGGAGCAGGTTTCCATAGGGGCCCTGTCATGGCATTTCAGTTTCACAGTTGTTCTGGGATCGCTGCCAGGATAGGGCCTCTGCCTGGGGGGAGCTTTGGAAAGAGGTTCACAACCACTCTGGTCCCCCAGGTTACAATTTTCCAAGGCTTTTAAAAATAGAAGTGTGAAAGCCATTTAATTGCCAAAAAGCTGTAAGGTTCTGGCTTCGATGGCCAGGGCCAAGTTGCAAACACAGCCTTGGAGATTCAGGAGGAAAACAAGCCCGTTTCCCCCTTGCCTGTGACTCAGACGTGGCAGACACATTTGGTGAGTGTCATAGTGTGCCAGGTCCAGAGTCACATGCTGGCCCTGACCCCTGGACAGCGGGTGTGGAAGAGAGGCCAGCTGCTTGTACTATAATTACACAGGCCAGTGGATGTTACCGAAGCAGCCTTCCCTGCCACTGTCTTCTTTGATTAATAATCCTAGTAAATGGAGGTACAGGTGGGAGTTACAGAGCCTGGGCCCTTAGAATGGGGTGAAGTCACAACCTCAACGTTTCTGCCATTTTATCTTCAAGAAGAAGACACCAAGCTGGGCACAGTACTGCAGGCCCA
>CM053401.1:91164232-91261000 GCA_028644305.1 Xerus rutilus | reverse complement strand
GCAACACCAGAATCACCTATTTCCATAGGTCCAAGTAGTTTTCTCTAAAAAACATTTTAAGATCCTGGAATAAAGGAGGATATGCATCAAGAATTTTCTTAAGGGGCTGGGATTGTGGCTCAGTGGTAGAGCGCCTGCCTCGCATGCATGAGGCAGTGGGTTCAATCCTCAGCACCACATAAAAATAAATAAAAATAAAGATATCGTGTTCATCTACAAATAAAAAAAATTTAAAAAAAAAGAATTTTCTTAACTGTAGCAAATTGACATATGTGACATTATGCAGAATTCAGGTTGACACTTACTTTGGTGGAGATTATGAGGGCAGGATTGGCTGTGCACATGATGATGTAAACCAGATGTCCTTGCAGAGGAGAATGAACCGGCTTTCCCAAAACTGTAAAAATCTTCCATTCTCATGCAGTGACTGATGAGCAAACGAAAAACCATTTTTGTGTCTTCATTAAAGATTCCCAAGGGACTATGGATGTAGCTCAGTGGCAAAGCACTTGCCTAGCATGTGTGAGGCTCTGGGTTTGATCCCCAGCACTGAGGAAAAAAAAAAAAAAAAGATTCCTGAAGGCTTTTCCTGCCTGCCTGCAAGTTATATTACTGAAACTCCTATGTGTACTTGAAGGAATAACACTGTTTAGCTGAAAAGATGTACTGCAGATTTCATTTTGCTACTTTGGCCAGGCTTCCTCCACTTACGTGAGAAAGCAATTGATAAAATGTTACACCAATAATTCAAAATAGTAATGCTTGAATGATTTGGAAGCAACATAAATGATGCTTTAGAGTGGAGGTCTGCTCGCTTTTGTGATCCTCACACTGGACTCACATTCTTGGCCATGTACCTGGAAGGTCACAATTGGATGTTGCCTGTGTCAGCACAAGCACACGGGACACTGCACACGGCCACTTGTCCAGAATAAATGGAGGATGGTGGAGACTAAATAAAGACTTTGTCCTGCTAACACCAACCTTCCCGGGGGTTGGGCCTACCTTGTGGGGTGGGGCCTGCTTGTGGTTCTGTGCTGCTTGTGGAAGACTGCGTGATTTCCTGGACTTGTGCTTTGGAGATGGACTTTTCCTTCCTCTCCTCACAGTTCATCCTGACATCCTCCAGGCTGAGCTGACATTTTTGCCCCTTGGAAATATCCTTCCCCTGGGGTACAGTTCAGGTTAGAGAAACATGCTCAGGTTTTTCATCCTTGACTTAGAAATGCTTTTTTTAAAAAAAAAGAAATCAGAAACTCTCTGACTTGAGGAAATATCAGGCAGCTTTCTTGATGACTTTTAGAAAAATAGCCTCTTCTATAGAGTATTGTCAGCATGGGCTTCACAGGTGCGCTGTGACCTGTGCTGTCACGGGGGCCCCAGGAAGAGGCCTGTGCTTGGCTTAAACTCCGCGGTCACACGGGAGAACCTTGAGGACATTGTACTGAGTGAAATAAGCCAGACACCAAAGGACAAATACCGTGTGATTCTATTTATGTAAGGCACCTGGAATAGATTGAAGGAGAATGGTGGTTGGCAGAGGCTGAGGGAGGGGGAGAGGAGGGGGAGGGGAGGGAAGGGGAGGGGGCTGGCATTTAATGGTAACAGACTTTTAGCTCAGGATGATTGAAAAGTCCTGGAGATGGAGAGTGGGACACACAACAATGGGACTGGATGCGACATAACTGCACAGCACACTTAAAAGGGTCAAAATGGCAAACTTCCTGTTATGTGTATTATTATCATTATTATTGTTCTTATTTTGGTGCCAGGGATTGAACTCAGGGGCACTCGACCACTGAGCTACATCTCCAGCCCTATTTTGTGTTTTATGTAGAGACAGGGCCTCACTGTTATGTGTATTTTATTTATTTATTTATTTATTTATTTTTTTAGTTGTAGGTGGACAGAATATCTTTATTTTATTTTTATGTGGTGCTGAGGATTGAACCCAGTGCCTCACACATGCTAGGCAAGCACGCTACCACTGCGCCATAACCCCAGCCCCTGTTACGTGTATTTTAACATGATAACTTTTCTTCTCCCCCGACCCTACCTCACGACTGGAGATGGAACCCAGGATCTTGTGCATAGTAAGCAAGTGCTGTATCCCTGAGCTACATTCCAAGCCCCTATTTTTTTTTTTTAATTTTTTTAGACATTGATAGGTCATTATTTTATTCATTTATTTATATGTGGTGCTGAGAATCGAACCCAGTGCCTCACACATGCTAGGCAAGCACTCTGCCACTGAGCCACAACCCCAGCCCCTATTTTTTTTTTTTTTTTTTTGAGACAGTTTTGCTAAGTTGCTGAAGTGGGCTTGGACCTTGTGATCCTCCTGCCTCAGACTCCTGAGTAGCTGAAATTATAGGCATGGGCCATTGCAAGGGGCTGAAATTTCTAATATTTTAACAAGGAACCCCATGCTTTCATTTTGCTCTAGTCTCTCAAAATTATGGAGCAGGAACTGAGCAGTGCCACTGGATACAAGTCACATAGAGACTGGAAGACATGGGTTCTGACTCACCAGGTCAGGGCAGGGCCCAAGGATCTGCATTTCCAAGCTGCTCCAGGTGCTGCCCTGTTCTATGTCCCACACTTTTGTAGTGAGGACATAGAGCTCTGGGATCTGCTTCAGGCTCCCCTGTTCAGGGCAGTTCGTTGGGAATTTAGTCAGTTTCAAGGAAGGCCTGATTCTCATGGGCTTTTGGGTGACCATGGGCTACAATGAAACATAATCAAATATTTTTGTTCTCCTCTTCCACCACCAATAAGCATATCTTCTCCTCCTGCTGGGCTTCTGTTCTGGCTTGATCAGTGGTGTCCCTGTTGCTTTTACCTCAAATCCAGTTCTGCTGCTACCTCTGGCAAAGCAGGGAAACAGACCTTCCTTTCAAATACACCACAATTCCAAGTTTACCTCAGCAAAATCCTACAACTTCTTGCCTTTTTCAGGCCCCTACCTCATAAGCTAGGCCTCCAGAAATATCCGAAGCCCAGGGCTTGGCTGGGACCGGATGCCTCCTGCCCTATTCTAGCATCCCCTCCATCTTCAGAGCCTCTCTCGTGCCTCTCTGGGGTGCTCTGCTCTCCAAAAACCTGTGATAAGCACAGTACATTGTCTGTGTGCCTCCAGCCCTGGTCCCTAGCATGGTGAAGCTTGGAGTTCTTCCAGATTTTTCCCTCTGTCTCTGTCCCTAACTTCCTAGAGTGCTGATGGAAACAAACACTGCACAATTGTAAAAATAACAGCTAAGTGTGCCAGTGGTTGACTTAGTGCCTCTCCGCTTCATTCTTCCTTTTTGCCTACTCTGTGAAATTGAATCTGGGCACTTCACGGATTTTGCTCTGGCAGCTGGCACTAAAGCGCTGTGAGCAGAGGGCGCTAGAGACACTGCCAGAGGAGGGGCTTCTGCCTCTCATTCTAGGTGCTCACTTACAGGGTCCTGCAGCCAGCACTGGTAGCTTCACCAGGTCTAGCTTCTGCTTCTGCAGCCTGGATGACTTGCCCAGTGCAGGGTTCCTGCGGTGCACGGCAGCCAAAAAGCACCCAAAACATCAGCAAAGAGCTCTGCTGGGGCCAGACACCTCCCTGTGAACAGCTTTCCCCAGCACTCTCCAGGGCACATTTCTAGCAAGTTCAACAGACGTGGCACTACAGTGACTCCTCTGTCACAGCAAGGCCCAGCCATGCCCTCTGTGATAAGGTCCAGGTCTCAGGCATGGTGTTGGGGTCTCTTCCTTGTGTACAGTGTCAGCCCTTGGGTTAGTAGTGACTGCTCCTCCTATCTGCTGTTCCTATATTCGTGTGTGTATGCGTGCGCTCATGTGCACGTATGAACCTAGAGGTCTCCACCACTGAGCTACATCTGCAGCTCTTTCATTTTTTGAGACAGGGTCTCACTAAACTGGCCTGGAATTGGTAATCCTGCTGCCTCGGACTCCTGAGTTGCCTGGATTACAAGTGTGCACCACTATGCTCAGCTTGCTATTCCTGAATTCTTTCATGGTACTCAGAGTTAATAATTCCTTTTTCTTTCTTTTACTGTTGAGGATCAAACCTAGGGCTATACACATGCTAAGCATGTGCTGTACCATTCTCAGCTCAATAATTCCTGATGTTAAACTTTCCTAGTTCTAATTACTCTCTTGACTAACATTTATATAGCACTGACTATGTATCAGCATGGTTTTAAGCAATATATAATACTTTTAGGATACTCATTTAATCCCCAAGTATAAGAATATAATCCCTGTTTTACAAGCAGAGAAACTGAGGTACAGAAAGGTTTAGGTTGATAATAAGCCAACCTTCCAGGGTGCCTTCTTCCTAGTGACAGGCATATCCATGTCCTGAGCTGGGCAGGCTCTAGTTCAATTACACAGGGACAAGTGAGTCCATTGTCACGTCCCAGGGTGTCTATCAAGACCAGGCCTGTCATAGAGCTCGATGATCAATGAGCCTACCAGTGTCATCACTGTCTGTTTTACTCATTGGCAATTAGAAGGAAGGTTGAGCTACATTCCCAGAGTCTCCTTCTTGGGTCCCAAGGTGGCAGATCTGAGGAGTCCTTGGTGGAGGATGCTGGGTCAGAACTGGGTGGTAACTTCTGAGAGCCCTCTAAAATTTCATAACTCATTGAAGTTGCAAGGGTCTGCATGCTGATATAATGGGAAACATTTTGGGGGGCCCTCCATGGAAGATCTGTGTCCTACTTTTTTGCTCAAGAGACCATGATGAACCCAGGTTGATGTCAACTTAATGATACGTGCCACAATGATAGCAGTGAACAGCTAGACCAGAGGTGGGGAAGAGTCTCCAGGAAGACATAGGTGGGCACATGCACATATTGTGTGTGTGTGTGTGTTGCAGGGGTGTCTGCTGAGCCTAAACCTGGAATCTATGTCTGATAAATCTGCATGTGCCAGCAGCCTCCAGGACTTAAGAATGTTTGCTATTTTATGTGAGGAAGAAGGAAGCACTAAAAAGTGTGTTTAGGTGGAGGTGCCTGGGAGTAGAGGTGGAAGAATGAGGAGTGGAAAGAGCAGCATGGGGCCCAAACTGACCCAGGAATTATAGCTCTGTGAAGAACAGCCTGGTGGCTCTTTTCACAAGGGTCTTTGTGGGGCACAGAGCATGAACAGAGAATCCAGGCTCCCAGGGAGTGAGAGAGACCTGGCCTAGGGAGGTGAGCTGCATCCTTGGTGAGCCAAGCATGGCTCCCTGGAGGCCATGGCTGAGCAGGCAGCACTCTCACATGCTTCTTCCTCAACACTGACAAGAGAACTGTCAGTGGACTCAGCAAGACAGCTTCCGGAGGTCCCCAGAAGAGCCTACAAGATAGTTATGGGGAGCCTCTGAGGTCCTGGGCTATGCAGTCAAGTGGGAGGAGTGGGTGAAATGGGGGCATTTGTGCTAACAGAGCCTGGGGACTGTGAATGTGACTGAGTGCAGTGGGTTTGGTTTTGGGGGAGTACAGGTGAATGTCAGTGAGCTGAGGGAGGGCAAGCCTGACAGCTTTCCCAGAAAGGCTTCCCTTTTGTTCCAGGTACTTCCCGGAAGAAGACAGGACAAAAGAAGAAAGAGTCTGATTTATTTTGTTAGCAAAGGCAAGGCAACAAAGAACGTGTCTCATTCAGTTTAAACTCTGTATTCAGGGTAGTTTGGGTAATATGGTTATTCTGTGCAAGTAACCCAGGAACAACTGGCCATCAGGTTGAGCCAACCACTCCACTCGTGGAGACCCAGGCAGGGAGGGAGTCCTGCCTTCAAGGGATGACACAGTAGTGATGGCTCCTTGTCTCCCCAGCTGTCTTCCGCCCAGGACAAATGCAGGCAGAGACTCATGGTCTTAGGGTGTTTGGGGAGAGCCAGAGGGATGGCTGCCCAAGTGTGTAAGATTAAGAAGTGATCCTTCAGCTCTTTCTTACTTGACTAGCTCAGCACAGAAACCTAGAACAGTAGCGAGGGACAGCTGCTGAACCCAGACAAAGCCAAGCTGCATTTTATCTTCAAAAATGCCTTTTAATTTGCATATGGCTTTGGAATACAGGGACTAATCCTTTTTTGGAAAGATTAACTTTCCTAACTTGTCCTCTTAAGCTTTTTGAACGAACATTACTTCTCTGGGTAACCAGCAGCCAGATGGACAGGGCAAGAAGTGGGGGGTGAACAAGCCGGGTGCTGTCAGGGAAGACCCCTGGGAGATTAGCTCCTTGCAAGAATGTTCAACAAGGACTGGATAAGCACACACTGGGCTTATGCGTCAAGAGGAATCCTTCAGAAGGTTCTTCAGAAACGCCACTTGAATTTGGAGCTACAGTCATTGAGTAACTATTGGAACAAAGATTATATTCTGGTTGAAAAAGACAGAAGAAGAGCACTCTGGGGGCCAGGAGGGCATGGGTGCGGTGTCGCACAGGACCCGGATTGAGACAATGGAGATCTCCTGGAATAAAAATTGGTGTGTCTATGCCCAGCGCGGTGGCGCACGCCTGTAATCCCAGCGGCTCAGGAGGCTGAGGCTGCAGGATTGTGAGTTCAAAGCCAGCCTCGGCAAAAGTGAGGTGCTAAGCAACCTCGTAAGACCCTGTCTCTAAATAAAATACCAAATAGGGCTGGGGATGTGGCTCAGTGATCTACTGCCCCCTGAATTCAATCCCTGGTACCCCTACCCTCCAAAAAATTGGTGTGCCTAGAAGATTTTGAAGGTGGTTGCTCTTAAGAACATCTTTCATTGTATCATCATATAACACCACAGCAGCAACAGCATTAAAATGGATGATATCAAAGGGAACTTTCTTTGAAGCATTTATTTCCAGTTCAAAACGGAGCTTTCTCTAGTGCTTGTCATAAATCTACATTTTCTTCTCTTCCAGATGACTATAATTGCAAAGTAGAGCTTGCTTTGACATCTGATGGCAGGACAACAGTATGCTACCACCCTTCTGTGGATATACCACATAACACACACAACCTATTCCTCAACCAGATCCTGTGCACAATAATGAAGAAACACATGATCAAGTGCTAAAATCCAGATTAGAAGAAAAAGTGAACACCTTGAGCAAGGATCCATGATAGAAAAACTTAGCAAAATGTTCTTTACTACTAAGCATTTTTAGTATCCTCATGGACAGTATCACAGACGTCGTAAGAATCTGAATCCTCCAAAAAATAGATAATATTGAGATTCTTGGGAGAATCAAAAAAAATGTTATCTGGTGTCTCATTTGGCATTTGAGAAAATGCAATCTGGTGTAATCACTAATATGTTATATAGTAAAATAATAACAAAATGTCTTTTCATATGTTAAAAAAAGAAAAGAAAAAGGCAAGAGAATCCGGACAGAGGTGGGAGGCAGGGGCTAAGTGGGCAGAAGGGAGGGTTTCTATTGCAGGCCTCGAGTAAAAGTATCCATGCATTTACATCAAGGGCACTAAATCCTTCCCAGTGATGGTCGCTTATTTCACAAGCACCAAGAGACAGTCCTCTCAGGGGCTGGTTGCTGGTTCTGACATGCTGAGCTGCCCCCTAGGCTGCCTCCTCTCTCCTGGTCCTCATGCTGCACTGGCTCTGTGGCATTTCACCCCTTAGCATCCTCCTAGCCAGCAACCTCCTGGCTCTTATTAGAGTGTCACCTTTACAAGCTCACTCTGTAGTTTGACACCCATTTCTGTGCATGGGCTGAATTGTGTTGCCTTCAGGTTTACTTCTTGAAGTCCTAGCACCTACTACCTCAGAATGTGACTATATTTGGAGACAGGGTTTTGGGGGGTTGGTTGGTTGGTTTTCCCCTAGTGCTGGGAATGGAACCCAGGGCCTCACACATGCTAGACAAACACTTTACTAATGAGCTTCACCCTTTAGGGTCTTTCAGGAGGTAATTAAGTTAAAGGGAGGTCATTAGAGTAGGCCCTGATCCAACATGACTGTTGTCCCTATAAGAAAAGGAGATTAGGACTCAAGCAGAGAGAAGACCATGTGTAGACACAGGGAAAGACGGCCCTCTCCAAGCCTCAGAAGAAACTACACTTTGTGGACGCCCTGATCTCGGTCTTCTAACCTCCACATGTGTGATTGTTTAATCATCTGTTGTTTAATCACCCGGTCTGAGGTACTTTGTTATGGCTGAGGCCACATGGGAGGGGGTGGCCTGTAGAAAAAAGAGATATGAAAGGGGTGGTGACAAACAGAGCCCAGGGGCAGGTCTGGGAATGGAAGGAAGACCAGCAGGGAAGGCAAAGCAGGGATTCCAGAGAGAGACATCAAGCTGCCAGCGAGAGGACAGCCACGGAGGGGCAAGCCACTCGTTTCACCCCAGACATCCTGATATAGCGTCCCTGCATTCCACTGGGGGTCAAATCTGTAACTGCCAGGAACACGAAGGAACAGCCAAGAGCACACCAGACCCATTTCATAAGATGTGGAACACGAGCTATAGTTCTGTTTGTTCTCTGACAATGTAAACATCATACATTTTTATTAAGAGGGGAAATAAAAAGTGAAGAATCCACATAAGGCTCTCTAAGGAGAATCCCGTCACTGTCATGTCCAAAGCATCTGGCCTTTGCCAGCCTTTTAGCCAGGCCGGCCGAGGGAGCGTGATGTCCATCAGATGGCTGCCCAGGTGTATTAGGACTTTCCTGGGTCCTGGGCACTTCGGCCTTCATGGATCCTTTTCTCCATCAAAATATTTAGAGCTGTGTTACTATAAAAGTGAATATGCTAATATTGTATATTAAAACATTTTCTTCAACCAAAAATTTATTTCTTCATTCTGATTGTAGAGACGTGGAAGCGTTCCCATGAGCTGTGTGGACTGTGGGCTGGGCACTGAGCCTTCCGGGCTCATGGGTGCACTTTACCATGGTCATGCCATGAGGTGTGGAGCCCAGAGGCCACACAGGCTGGAGGGAAGAGAAGCCTGGGAGCCCACAAACTCAAGAAGTGGGGCTCCAGCCCCTGGAAGATGGGCACCCATTGGAAGAAGGCAGGGAAGAAGGCAGGGGGAACAAGGCCAGGACCTAGTCACTGGTGGTAGGTTGGTGGCCACAGCAAGAAGGAACTAGAGGCAAGGCCAGTGGGACTCCCAGGAGAGGTGGCTCCATGTTGCCTGTCTTAATTTGTTCACCTCAGGCTCTCTGACTCCCCTCACAAGGGCAAGGCTGTCCCAAAGCCTGGGCCCTGGTAGAAAGATGGAGTCAAGTGCCAGGGGTGGGAGGTGGCTCAGGCCGGCAGTGCTTGGTCCTCAGGAGGCAAACCTGCAGAGCTGCGGGCTCCGTTTTCTTCCCCACGCCCCAGCAGCGTACCCACCTGTGGACGACTGAGTCTTTTCTGACTGATCCTTTGCCACCAAGTTTGTTGCCCCAGAGCCATGAACCTGAACAGCCCTTACTCTGAACTGTCACAGCAGTACCCTGTGTCACAGCAGTTCCTGGCAGCAGGGGGTGCCCTGGTGCTGGAAGTGAAAGTTCTGCTGGGCCAGGTGTGGTAGACATGGGTGGAATGCCGGTGGGGGGTGAAAGAGCTGGAGGGCTTGGCAGTGGGAATCTACTGTGGACACCCACAGCACCCAACAGGGGCGGCCTGGGTCTGGAAAGAGCCTGCCCAGAAGGAAAAGTCTGGTCGAAAAAACAAATCAAATGTTAAAAATAAATCATCACCTCCTCTTACCCCACTCTGCCTCTGCAAAGCCCTTTCCTGTCTGGTGACCTACTCCCCAGACTGGGTGCTTCCTCCCGACCCACCAACCCCACTGCCACTCAGGAATCCATACATTCAGGACATGAGTTACAGGGGGACAGCTGCCTTCCCCTCCCAGACTCAGCATTCTGGGGTCTCCCTTCCTACTTTAAAAATAAACATGAGGGAGCCGGGCGCGATGGCGCACGCCTGTAATCCCAGCACTTAGGGTGGTTGAGACAGGAGAATCGCGAGTTCAAAGCCAGCCTCAGCAACAGCGAGGTGCTAAGCAACTCAGTGAGACCCTGTCTCTACATAAAAGACAAAATAGGGCTGGGGATGTGGCTCAGTAGTCAAGTGCCCCTGAGTTCAATCCCCGGTACCGAAATCAATCAATCAATCAATAAACGTGAGGGGAGAAGGGGAGTCTCTGATCTAGCCTCAGGATGGCCAAGGCTACCTCCCAGTCCCCACGCAGGGAGCCCACTCGGTGGTCTTATTTTTAATTAAAACAAACAGTCCTTCCAACGGCTGAGGAGAAACACGAGATGAAAATAGTCAGGGACAGATGTCGAAGAGAAATAAAGGGCACATGTATAGGAAGCACAGAGCAAAGACAAGCAGAACAAATATTGCAACAGCCTTACTGTACACACGGGAAAATTTCTAACAGTGCCCGTCCTTGGATAAGCACTGGGCGTGCGGCGTGTGCTTTGATATCCTGGTAAGGAGTCACAAAATCAGCTGTGGCCTGGAAAGTGCCAAGACAGAGAAGCTGGAATCAGTGGCTCTCATCTAAGGCCTGGACCTAGTCCCTGTCCTTCCCCAATCTCTTTACAATTTACACAGATGGAAAGTGAAGCCCAGAGAAGTTAAATAACTTGCTCAGGGTCACACAGGGAGTCGGCACACACACACACAAACAACAAAACAAATTTGGAACATAAGACTCAGACTGGTTCCCAGTTCAGCATTCCAATATTTAGTTGCTGGCTGAACTATTCAATCAACCAATAATTGCTGAGTACCTCTGTGTGTTAGGCTCTCCTCTGACCCTGGTCTCCAAGGTGGTTTCTCAAGTGTTTGGTTCTTATCATCTTCCACCAAGACCTCACATCTCAGCGAGTTCCTCGGGGTCTTCTCCAGGCAACATCCTGTCTGGCCTGAAAGCTGTTCCTTTGCTGTGCTTTTGGCGTTCGGTCTCCAGACCTACCTTCTGAAGGTTCTCAAGAGGAACAGAGAGCAGGCAAACAGCAGCCTGGCCCCAACGGCCCCTCTCAGGGGCACTGGAGGCCATCACTGGGCTGGGATAACATAAATACTGACAGCTGTGTGCAAAATGGACCCAAGGTTAAACGGTTCCTGCAAATAGTTTGATGGGTCTTTGGATCATTCCTGATCATAACATTTAGCCTTTGCTAAATGCTTTTCACCTGTCACATCATTTAAATGTTCTAACAACCCTCTTTGTTGGGTGTGGGTTTAATCCCCATTTTACAGATGAGAAATGGAGCCTTATGAGTACAATAGGGAGAAGGGAGAGATCTGCCTTATGGACAGATTTCAAAGAATAAATGTGAGTGCTCCTTCCTCCAAGAGATGCTGCCTAATTCCCCTGCCCTGGAGCAGAGCTAGACTACTGTCTTGGGATAGAATGAGGAAAGTAGAGCTTTCTCTATACAAAGGAGAAAGCTGGCAGCCATCACGTTACTCGCCTGATGGAAGGTCAACCCTGCCAATGCCAAGTCACATTGGTACTGTGCACCTCTCACAGGGTGTGATTAGGACCTTTCATCTCTGTGGTTCTCACCCCTGCAAATCCCTGATCATGAGAAAATACCACACAGTCAAGGGACAGGCCATACAACATCTGCCCAGTACTCCTCAAAGTGTCGGAAGTCATGAGAAAACAGGATGGAGGCTTGGTCAGAGGTGGGACACATACTAAAAAGCAACATGGTACCCTTGACTGGATTCTCAAACCAGAGAAGGACATTAGTGGAAAAACAGTAAAATCTGAATCAAGTCTGTAAGTTATTAATAGCCATACCAATGTAACTTCATAGTTTTAATAAACATTCACCTTCAAAAGAAGAGAACTTGCCTTCTATAGACCCATGTACATGTTGGCAGACGGGGCACAGAGTTCTCCATGACATGTTCTTTCTCCAGGGAACCAGCCAGCTGGTGGTTTTAGTCAAACTCCCCGTGCCTCCCAAGCAAGGTGCAAAAGTATCCACAGGAGGACAGGGAGAGCCTTGCATTTAAAGATCTTCTCATCTTCCTTTCTGCAATCCTCTTAGTCTCTGAGACAAGTGGAGAATCACTTAAATTTTTAAAAAACAATTTGTTTAGTTAGTAAAAATAATCTACTATATTTAGTTAATCCAAATAATTAAATCCTTTATTCAATGAGAAAACTTTAAGGCCCCAATCAGCATCCACCTCTAAATCGATCTGCTTTCCTAAGCCAACTAAGAAGTGTCATTTCTGCTTTTCTATAGAAATACTGTGTAAGCAATCTTTCCTGCAGACTTAGGTTCCTAATTTAGGTTTGTCATGGGAAGGAGTCAGTGGCAGGGTAGGTGTCACAAAATGGGGCAGAAATGAGGCAGAACAGGGCCATCAGGGCTGAGAGACCACAGTAAATCTCCCAGAGAAGGGTTGACCCTTCCTCCCTCTGGCTGCAGAGAGGAGCATGGAGAAGGGTGGAAAAGTGGGACTTCTTCAAGGATCAGGCGGGGCTGAGAGCAGGGCTGTATCTAGGACCCCACGGGGTGTGTCCTAGATACACTCCAGGGGTGTATCTAGGACCATATGAGTGTGTCCATCAGGGAGAGTTCCCTCGTTTACATGCCATCTGTGAAATCCCTGAGCTGGTATAAGGAGGCCAGCCTGCTTAGCCATGCTGCAGGGTATTGATGGAAGACTGCTGAGTCTCTAGGGAGGCCTGGAAGCCCTCCTTGGGGGTGCAGGTGGGGACCCCCAGCAGAATGTGGGAGTGGGGATACAACTGCAGCATGACGTCAGCAGCCAGTTAGTGTGGGTGCCGGGCTGTGCACGTATCTTGGGGAAGGACATGCCTGCAGACGGAACTGCAGGCACAAAGACTGTCTGCCAAAGGCACCAGGGGAGCGAGCTAGGGAAAGACTTCTGGAAAGGGAAAGGGCCAGGACAGCATGGCTGAGTGGACTTTGGCTTTTCTCTGAGTGAGATGGGAGTCATTAGGAAGTTTTGAGCACAGAACGGATATGATTTGATGTTCCTTTTTAAGGGTATTATTTCTGGTTGCTATGTTGAGAACAGACAGTGAGGATGTGATGGTTATTTTATGTCAACTTGGCTGGGCTGTGTGCCCAGATATGAAGCCAAACATTATTCTGGATGTTTCTGTGATGGTGTTTTGGGATAAGATTAATAGTAAAGCAGTAAATTTGGAGTAAAGAGATTGTCTTCCATAGTGTGAGTGAGCCTCACCTGAGCAGTTGAAGGTCTGTATAGAACAAAAGAGTGACTTCCCTCCCCAAGCAAGAGGGAAGTCCACCAGCAGTCAACTCTCCCAGGGTCGGCAGCCCAGTGGCCTTCAGAGTACAGTGCAGCGTCTGTTCTTCTCTGGCTCCAGATTGCCAGTCTTCCCTACCGATTGCAGACTGACCAACCTTCATGATTACAAGAACCAATTCCTTAAAATAAATCTCTATAATCTATTGGTTGTTTTTCTGGAGAACTTTGACTAACAGAGGGGGCAAATTTGGATGCAGGGAAACCTATTAGGCGGCTTCTGGCTGAGTCTATACATTGTAGTAAGATGGAAGATGGTGGAAACAATTCCATCATTCAGGTTCAAAGAGGAAAAAAAAAGAATATCTCTTTCAGCTGGGTGTGGTGGTGCATGCCTGTAATCCCAGTGAGATGGGAGGCTGAAGCAGGAAGCGCACAATTTCGAGGTCAGCCTCAGCAACTGAGACCCTGTCTCAAAAAATAAAAGGGCTGGGGATGTAGTTCAGTTGCAGTGGCCCTGGGTTGAATCCCTGATACAAAAATATAAAAATATCTTTCCAGAAAACACCACAAAATCTTATTGGCTCTGATTGAGTCCTTTGCCCATTCCCAAACCATTCACTATAACCATGGGAGTGAGTCACAGGTAGCACAGATGTGGATCATATATTCTTGGGCAGGATCAGACCTCATGGATGAAAAAATAAAGGGTCTTCCTAAAGGTCTGTTACCAGAAGTTAAGTGGGTAGGTGTTGAATAGCCATAATACAACTTGTACCAACCATGGAGACAAACCACCAAAACCAAACTGTTTGAATTGGGCTGAGTTCCAAGATTTGCTGTCTCAATAATTATTATTTTATTTTGTCTAGTGGTGGTTTATTTTTCCTTATGGCTTGGTGGTAGTTGGGGGCTTGGAGCAGTGGCGATTACATCCTTCAAGCTCAGCTGGTAGACCACATCTAGGTTGGGATGAAATACTCTGAACCTCCTGATCATCTCCAGCAGACTGTCAAGAGCCCCTTCATCCCTGGAGGCACATGCCTATCCCTCTTCCAATCACAAGGGGGCTCTGCTTCTCCCTTTGATTCTGGGCTGGCTTTGTGGCTCACTTTGCCCAATAAAATGGGTTTTTTTTTGCCAGTTCAGGGTCTGGGCTTCTCGTTCATGTACTCTGGGGAAGCCATCACCATGCTGGGTTAAACTGAACACTCAGGGAGACAAAGGCCACATAGAGAGTCAACAAGGCACAAGAATGCTTTCTTGGACCTGCCAGCCCACAAGTAAGTAAGTGCAGATGAATGAGCAGCCCTAGCTGATACCACGTGGAGTGGGAGAGTGGCCAGCTGAATCCTGGTCCACAGAACTATAAAAAATAATACAATAATAATTATTAAAATGTGCAGCCTTTTTTTTTTTTTTGATACTAGGGATTGAATCCAGGGGTGCTTAACCACTGAGCCACATCTGCAGCCCTTTTTATTTTTTATTTTGAGATACAGTCTCCCTAAGTTGTTTAGGCCCTTGCTAAATTGCTGAGACTGGCTTTGAACTTGTGATCCTTCTGCCTCAGCTGATGGAGCCACTGGGATTAGAGATGTGTGAATGTGTGGCTATTTTAAATCACCAAGTGTTAGAGGAAGATTTATGCAGCAATAAATGGCAGAAAAACCTTCTTACTTGAAGGATGCATCTCTCCTTAAACTGCTGGGGATCCTCATCTGCCAGACTCATCAAGTTCCCAGGATCATGCATTGCCTCTCTCTTCCCCTGCGGCTCACTGAGCAGGAGGGGAGCTGGGCCTGGAGATCTCCTTCATTCAGAGGGCTCACTATTGCCCTCCCACTCATACAGCCTGCAGAGGGACAGGACTCAGACTGGAGCCCCAGTTCCAGAGTCCCCTCCCCTGTTTCCTGGGTCCACACATACTCCAAACCTAGGACAACCAAAGGGACACTTAGTTATGCAGAGGGAAGGGCATAGCACCACCCGGGAGGTAGACTCACAGGAGGCAGGACTTGGTGTCTTACAGGTGCTCCATCTAAGGAGCTGAGGTCCCTTCCCCCTGCCCATCTGGAATGTAGGCAAACTCCTGGTGTAGCAAGAAGAGATGTGATCCAGGGGAGGAACAGGAGTTAGAGAAAAGGGAGTGCCAAGAAGGAGAACAGGTGACTATTACAAGGCAAGCCTCATCCGTGAGCAGTCACCAGGTGAGTTCAGAGGTGTCCTTTCAGCTTTGTCGTTACTGTGACCAGAAGACTTGACAAAAACAATTAAGGAGGAAAAGTTTATTTAGGGCTCACAGTTTCAGAGGTCTCAGTCCATAGATGGCCAGCTCCTTTGCTCTGGGCCCAAAATGAGGCAGAACATCATGGCAGAAGGGCACGGTGGAGGAAAGCAGCTCAAGGCATGGCAACAGGAAGCAGAGAGAGCTCTGCTCACCAGGGACACAATATAAACCCCAAAGACATGCTCCCAGTAACCCACCTCTTCCAGCCATATCCTACCTGCCTACTGTTACCACTCAGTTATTCCAGCTCGATGGATGAATCCACTGATCATGTTACACCTCTCATTATCTAATCATTTCACCTCTAAACATTCTTGCATTATCTTACACACAAGCTTTAGGGGGACACCACATATCCAAACCACAACATGACACCAGGCATTGCCCACTGGGGTGGGGCAGGGGACTGAGGAGAACAGGGCATGGAGGTGACTTAGCATACCTCCTGTATGGATTGGAAAATATGACTTAAACTAGGAATAAAGTAGCTGGGCATGGTGGTGCACACCTGTAATCCCAGTGACTCAGAAGGCTGAGGCAGGAGGATTTGAAGGTTCAGGCCAACCTAGACAGACCCTAAGCAACTTAGTGAGAGCCCTATCTCAAAAATCAAAAGGGCTGGGGATGTGGCTCAGTGATTAAGCACCTCTGGGTTCAATCTCCAGTACCAAAAAGAACCTAGGAGTAAAATACCATTTGCATATTTGTTAGACTGTGTGTGCTTGGCTGGCTAATATAGAAATACCACTTAGTAAAGAAATTTTATCATCAGGAAGGGTTCACACCCATGAAGACTGAGGAATTTTTCATGTAGTTTAAGAACTTTGTGTTAACCTTCTCCCCACCGTCACCAGACTTGAGCTCCTTGAGTCTGGGGTGGCCCCAGTCAATGCCATGTAGAGCAGAAAAACTGCACAGCTGAGCCTGAATTCCTAACCTGACAATCATAAACCTTTAAAATGATTTTTAAATGAGTGATTGAATGGATGAATGAGGGAATGGACAGGGAACTGAGATTTGTCTGGAAAACCTGATTTATTTTGCTAAGAAGCCCCAGGAGCGGTAATAAATTCTAACATCCTGTCCCTTCAAAGGGACTTCTAACTCCTATTCTTGGAAAACTCTAAATGGGTTAAGTTGGAATTCAGCACAACTTGGCAAGTACAAGAATCCATACAAGGAGCCAATGGACCTTTCGTTCTACACCACCCACCACGTGAGGCTTACAGTCTCCCAGACCCTCAGCGGCTGTTTGCCGCAGTTGCTATTAGTGTGAGTGCCCTTGTCACTGGGATGGGATTCTCCCCAGACACCCACTGAGTCCACTGCTCTCTCCTCAGGTGCCCACACCCTGGCGAGCATTTGCAATTTCTCAAGAGCCCTCACTGGTCTGTGTCTTCCTCGGCACCTCTACCTTACCTGTCACTCAGGAGCCCCTTTAGGGAAGGAGTTGGGGAGAAGCGAGTTGGGGAGTTACAAGAGACTGAAATTTATTTTATTTTCATACTTTAACTCTCTATTGTGAAAAATTCAAATATACATGAAAGTAGGTGAGAATGAAATAAAGTTTCATGTACCTTCATTCATTTTCAATAATTATCAATATTCTGACACTTCTGTTTCATCCACCACCTGCTTTTTTTCCCCCCTAGAATTGTTTAAAAAGAAACCCCAGTATCATCTCATGTTACCTATAAGCACTTCAAAATGTAGGACTGAAATGTAGAATCACTGAATTTGGGGGTTAAATCAACTTCAGAGTCCTCCTGTGTTTCGACCAGGGCCCACTCTGTGAGGCCCACACCAGAGGAACGTGGAAAGCACCGAGAATGCAGGGTGAACTCTCTGCCTGGGGCTGGGGAACTGCCCCCTGCCCTGACTGGTGTAGTCCTTCCTGGGCCCATCAGGGTTCATCTCTAGGATCCCTCTGCTTCCTTTACTCCAACTTCTCCCTCACCTGCCACCATTTAATCTACACCCACGCCCTTGTGATTAAGGGATTATCACTTGCATTTGACAAGCAAAGCAAAATATGCTCAGACAGGCTCTGTGATTTGCTCAGGGTTACCCAGCTAATGAAGGTAGAAGCAGAACCCCTCCCACCCCGCTACCAAGTTTTGTTAGCTAGAAAGCCGTTGGGACTGCACCCCAGCTGGCCCTGGATATCCTCCTCAGTTTATCCTGAACAAGGGGACAGTCATACCCTGCAGTCTTCCTGAGGTAAACAGTGGAGGGCAGGCTCAGTTGTTTCTCCTGGCTGGTGGCAAACGTTTTGAAAAGTGGCTTTGGGGGAGGCTAACCTTCCTCTGAGAGAGAGGTTTTAGGACGTGTGTTAAACGAGAGGGATAAAGTTTTATTGGGGCTTCAAAGTACTCCTCAAACGCGCCCTGCGGGCACTCCCCTCCCCCACCAGAGCCATTGTATTGCTGTCCTTTGATGTCGGAGGGGCCCAATCCATCTCTTTCATATTACTACAAAGGAGCCTCCTAATTACTTTGTTTAGACAGCCTCTTCTCCAAATATTAAACATTTGGTCTTCCCAGGCCCCCCAAGCACTTAACATCATCCAGGTTGTTGCAAAATCCACTTTCCCCTCACTGGTTGGCAGATGCACCCCTCTCCATTAGTGGCCTCCCTGGGCAGATCTGGACCTGTCGCCACACATTCCTCTCCCTGCCCCAACAGGCAGTACTCTGGACACAGCCCTTCCTCTGGTGAAAAAGTTGGAGTGGTAGGTGGACCTCAAGCTGCATCCTTAACCTCAGCCCTGCTGGGAGCCTCTGGGAAGGCTTCAGGGAAACCTAGGGCTCAGGGAGTAGCTTTGCCTGTGATGGCAGACCCAGCACCTGGTCCAGGTCATCTACAGGCTGCTGGTGGTGAGGACCCTTACTGTTTTCAGACCAAAGACTGCCTTGAGTGGTGGTGCCTGGTTCCTGGGGCTCCCACAGGTTCTGTCCTCCTTCAGAAGACACTCTTATCCCAGAGCATGTCCCTTCCTGGAGCTCATCCACCTTGCCATCCCTCCTCAGGTAGAGAAGCCTCAAACACCCTCTCCACAGCTATTGAGGCCCCCTCCTGATTCCTCCCTCTCTTCCATGGCCCTTCTCCACCTGATGTCATCTGGTACCAGCTGGGCTATGCTTTTCTCTGTCACCCCACCCTGCTGTCCCTCTCCATGGCGTAGGCTGGCTCCTGACAGATTTTGTGTTTTGGGGCTGCTTCTTCAAAGTCCCTCCTGAGTCCTCATGGATGTCATCGCTGTAGCTGAGCAGAAACCAGCCTTCCACCCCCAGCACCGCTGGGGTCAGGGAAGGTTTCAAAGGAACTTCGAGCAGTTCTTTGCTTCCTTCCATCTCCCTCCCTTCCTCCCTCCCTCCCTTCTTTCTTGCTTCTCTCTCTCTCTCCTGTCCTTATTTCGACCATTTATTGTGAAAAAATATCAAAAGTTTTCAAAAGTAGAAATCACAAACCCCCGCATACTTGTCACCCATCTCCAACAATGATCAACCTGAGGTGTCTTGCTTCATCTAAAGCCCCTCACCGGCCCCCTCCCCAACACAAGAGTGCGTGAAGTGAGTTCCAGATGTCACTGCCAAGTCTGTAAGCACTTCAGTATCTATCTGTAAAAGATAGGGCTTTTAGGATAATGTAGCAACATATCACATTTAAAAACAGAAATAACAGTTTCTTAATGTATGAAGTATCTAGTTGGTGTTGCGGTTTCCCAAGTGGTTTTGTAATTGCCAGTTTGTAACTGGCTCCTTTGGATCAGGACATTGAACACAGAGAATTGAAGGGGTGGATGACCAATTTTGGTTTGAGGTGGTAGGTGGTGACCAGACAGGACATGATTGCCATCTGCTGACATTCTTTGGCCCTACTGCAGACAGCAGGGTCTACCAATTTTTATCAGCCCCTCCTGAACTCTTTAGCAAGTCATTGCTCTAAAATTGTTTCCTGGGCAGAGATGTCATCTCAGATTCAAAGGAGTATCCATTTTCCGGCAGGCTTGTCTGCACTCCAGCCCAGCAGTCAGCCCAGGCCAGATGTCCTTACTGTTCTGTACTGAAGTTCACTGACTTCTTTGGTCACACTGTTTGCAACTCTCATACAGTTTGACAGTCTTCCTCAGGCAATTGATCTTAGTGGTGCTGGGGTCAGCATATGATTGACACATAGTCCATTAAATATGTGCTAGTGAATAAAGAGGAAGTGCTCAGCTCATCATTTAAAAGATTTTTTTGCTTCCTCAATTTGCTTTCTTTAGGAGTTAAAAGTGCCAACTATGCGCCATGCATCTCTGAATTCCTCAGTGAATTCTCACAACCATCATGTAAGCTAGCGAAATTATTATTCCCATTTCACAGAAGAGGAAATTGAAGCTGAGTGTTTGACTGGCCAATTCTCACAGCTGCTAAGTCACAGGTCCTTTCTCCAGCCTGCTGTACCATCAGTGAAGAGCCAGCTGCGCCATTTGGTTCTGGCTGGAAAGGTCTAGAAAATGTCAGTAAGGAATAAGATGGCTCCTGCTTCCCAGCTGCAGGAAAGTTACTTTCAATATTTCTACTCAAGTCTTAGGGCAACCATCCACTCTTTCTCTAATTTTTCTCCCCCAGCCCAGTTCTCTGCTGGCATCCCCAACCCCTGGTGACCCAGCAAACCTAAAGCAGGCACTTCAAAGCTTCCTGCTTAATTCTGCCTTCCCTGTGCATCCTTAGACAGGATGTAAAGCAAGCAGATGAAGCGCTTGTTTCCCTGGGAGATGGTGCAGGATGGCACGGGTGCCATCCTGGGCGCTGTCTGTGCCTGTGGGCGGGCTGCCCGGGCATGGACAAGGCAGGATACACCCAGGTGCCGGGCTATGTTTACCTGGTTCTTCCTCCAATTTCCTGCTCCTCCCTCTCCACTCCTGGACAGAAGGTCAGCAGTCCTTGGGAAAGAATAGTTCCTTTGTGTTTTCTTTCCTTTCTTCCTGTGCCTAATTAGGAATTGTGCTTGGGAATCAAACTAATTAATCTCTGCCAGTTCAGGGCGAGATCAAACTCCTGGCGCTATCAGTGTTGATCAATAACTCACTGCTGAAAGAATCTGAAAAACACGCCCACTCCTTTCAGCACAGGCTTTAATGAGGATAAGGTGGGCAGCCAGGTGGTATTGTGGGGCTTCTAGCCTGGTAGGGGTGGGTGTCTAGAAGAAAGAAAGTGATCCTCTGAGGAACCTCCTGGGTGGAGTGTGGTCCCTGCATGGCAGGGCCTAGTAGTCAGAGATTGGAGTTTCTCAGGCTGCTTGGGAACATAATCCCCAATATTAAGCTGCAAATGTGGTTGCCAGGAATATGCAGAAGACAGAGAAAAACCATCATGGTAAATGCCAGGTTCTAGTTCAGGATAAGGTGATCCCTCCTGTCTGCTAACCAGAGGCCACGACACAGGACTGTTCCCAACACTGGGCTTCCACCTCAGCCCGAGGTCAGTTGTCAATGAGAAAATTCACAGGCCTATGGAGAAAGAGGCTGCAGAAGGCCAGGGAAATGGGGAGCTATTTTGCTCACAGGGCTGCAAGGATAGGGTGAGGAAGGACCTCACCCTGACAGCAGGAGAAAGGAGATCTGGTTAGATCTTCTAGAATATTCCTGTTGTCCCTTGGTGGGTATTTAGGCTAGATCTTCAGGGATACAGTGATGGTCCTAGCCTCCAGAAGGGAAGACACAATTTTTCTTCCAAATAAATAAGAACAGTGATAACTAGGATTGAAGGCTACAATTGAAGGCTCTAGGACTGGAGGAACCCATGAGAGTTTTAAGACCTTTGGAAGCCCCATCCTCTATCATAAAAATACACCTAAACATTTTAATTGAGAAATAAAAAATGTGTATATTTGTTACATGAAACTTGTTTGAAATATGTACGTATTGTATAATGGCTCAGTTGAACTAATTAGCATATGTATTACCTCATATACTTATTTTTTATGGTGAGAGTACTTAAAATCTATTAGTTTTCAAGAATACAATGCACTGTTATTAACTACAGTTACTGTGTTGTACAACAGATCTGACAAACTTATCCCCCTGAGGTTTTGTACCCTTTTACCTGCGTATCTCCCATCTTCACCCCAGCCCCTAGTAACCACTCTTCTACTTTGTTTCTATGAGTTCAGTTTTTGTAGATTGTGCAGATCATGTGGTATTTGTCTTACTGTGCCTGGCTTATTTCTCTTCACATGATGTCCTCTGGGTTCATTCATGTTGTCACAAATAACAGGATTTTCTTAATTTAAAAGTCTGAATAATATTTCATTGTACATGTGTCACCTTTCCTTTATCCGTTTGTCTGTTGATGGATATTTAAAGTTGATTCTGTCTCTTGGCTATTGTGAATCATGCTGCCATGAACGTGCAGACATCTTTCAATACACTGATTTCATTTTCTTTATACAGATAACTGAGTGGGATTGCTGGATTATATTATCCATCTATCTATCTATCTATCTATCTATCTATCTATCTATCTATCTATCTATCTATCTATCATCTATCTCTTCTTTTGGTGCTGAGGATCAAATCCGGGGCCTTGCACATGGTAAGCATGCCCCACCCCAGCCTCTTTTCTCTCTAAAAAGCAGGGTCTCATTATGTTGCCCAGACTGGCTTTGAACTCCTGGATTCAAACAATCCTACTGCCTACGCCTCTTGAGTAAGTGGGGCTACAGGCCCTCCCCATCATGCCCACTGGTAATTCTATTTTTAATTTTTTGAGGGAAGTCCATACTGTTTTCTCTAACGGCTATACTAATCTATGTTTCCACCAACAGTGTGCAAAAGTGTTCTCTTTTCTCTGCATACTCGCCAACACATTTCGTCTTTTTGATAATAGCTGTTCAGGTATGAGGTGATATCTCCTTGTGGTTTTAATTTGTTTTCCTCTGATGATTAGTGTGATCTGGACACTTGCCATGTATCTGATGGCCATCTGTATATCTTCTTTTGAGAAGTGTCCATTCAGATCCTGTGCCCATCTTTAGACAGTTTGTTTTCTTGCTGCTGCATTCCTTATGTAGTGTGCATACTAACCCTTATTAGATGTATGGTTAGCAAACATTTTATCCCATTCTGGAGGTTGTCTCTTCACCATGTTGTTTTCTTTGCTTTGAAAGCTTTTTAGTTTGATACAATCCCATTTATTTTTCCTTTTGCTGCTTAAGTGTTTAATCCATTTCAAGTTAATTTCTGTCTGTAAAGTGAGATGAAGGTCTATGCATGTGAATATCCTATTCCCATCTCCATTTATTAAAGACTGTTCTTTTCCCATTGTGCTTCTGGCATCTTTGTCAAAAGTCAAGTGACTGTAAACGCATGGATTTGCTTCTGATCCCTCTACTCTGTTCAGTTGGTCTATGTGTCTGTTTCAATGCCACTACCATGCTGTTTTGATTACTATCTTCGTAGAATTTTTTTTTTTTTTGGCACCAGGGATTGAACTCAGGGGTACTTGACCACTGAGCCACATCCCCAGCCCTATTTTGTGTTTTATGTAGAGACAGGGTCTCAGTGAGTTGCTTAGAACCTTGCCGTTGCTAAGGCTGGCTTTGAACTCGTGATTCTCCTGTCTCAGCCTCCCAAAATGCTGGGATTAAAGGCTTGCGTCACCGTGCCCAGCTATCTTGGTAGAATATTTTGAAATCAGGTAACGTGATGCCTTTAGCTTGGTTTTTTGCTCAAGAAAGCTTTGGCTAATGGATCTTTTGTGGTTCCATTCAGATTTCCGGACCATTTTTTCTATTTCTATAAAAAGTGTCACTGGAATTTTAGGGATTGCATTTGACTCTGTAGATTGTTTTGGGCAGTTTGTTTTGTATCATGCAACTTTTCTGAATTTAGTTGTTTTTTGGTGGAGTCATTAGTGTTTTCTACACAACAGTATTGCCTGCAAATGGGGACAGTTTAACTTTTTTCAAATTGGATGCCTTTATTTGCTCTGTCTAGTACTTCCAGTACCATGTTGAATGGAAGTAGTGAGAGTGGGCATCATTGTCTTGTCCCTTATCTTGGAGGAAAAACTTTCAGCTTTCACCACTGAACATGTTAGACATGGGAGATGTGTGTGTGTGTGTGTGTGTGTGTGTGTGTTGTACTGGGAATTGAACGTAGGGGTACTTTACCACTGAGTTATATGCCCAGCCTTTAAATTTTTGAGAAAGGGTCTTCCTAAATTGCCCAGGGCCTCACTACATTGCTGAGGCTGGCCTCGAACTTGTAATCCTCCTGCCTCAGCCTTCTGAGTCACCTGGATTACAGGTGGGTATCACAATGATCACTTCATGTATGGTTTTATTGAGTACATTCCTTCTATACCTAATTTGTTTAGCTCAATTTGTTAAAATAAGCTCAAGTCCTACATTAAATAGTAACTTTACTATAACAATTTTATATGATTTTTTAAATTATTTTTCAAATTAGTTTTATAGCTTTTTGACTTTGGCACCATAATATTTTTTCAAGTTGCAAACATTTTCACAGGCTTTGAAAAACATTGGAGGACTTGGGCATTGTGCTTGCCATGCCTAAGGACAAAGCGACCTGAGTTTCTGAGAGACTATCTGGGGACCTGTCCATGGGTGCAGTGACCCTCAAGAGAGAGAACAGAGACCCTCAGCAGGCAGCAGTAGGACCCTGCTATCAGTTTGGAGGGATTGGAGGTTAAGGGGAGAGGAAAAACTCCTTCCTCAGTGTCTTATGACAATCAATATTAGAGGGAAAGCAAAAGAACACAAGGAAGCTATTTCTTTTTCTATAAGTATACTCAGACTAGGGCCAAAGTAAGAGTGGCTGGGGCTGAGGGCATTCACAGGGAAATACCCCCAAACACTGAGGACTTTGTGGACTTCTTAAGCCAAGTGGTGGCAAAGATGCTGTGGACAATTCCCAGAATGCAAGGAGTCACTATATCCTGTGAAGAACACCAAAAAACTAAACACAGCAACCTTAGCGGGTTGTACCCAAACTACATATAGATCTCTACACCAGAGGCCAGCGGGAGGAATGGATTTCATTCTTTCAGATAATATATATAGGTTTACTTGACTGCGGAATGCCAGAAGGGAAAGAACTGCAATTTTTGGAGCACTCATCAGCCTGTTGGGGTCTATTTAATTCCAAGTGACTTTTGAAGAAGGGTCTTTGATTTTGTTTTGCTTGTTTTATAGGAAATAGCAGTGAGGTACTGCTAGAAATTATGGAGATCCACCTCTGAGGCCTCCCTTCAAGGATAACCTATGAGGTAGTGTACTTAGCTGTCAGTTTCTGGCTGCAGCACCTTGCTGCCATGTTGTGACAGGCCTCAGTCTCCCCAGGTATCTTTCAACCAATGCCTGACCATAACAGGGACATTGGTACCTTGCCATTCCCACTCAACACAAGACTTCTCAACAGGCTATCTTTGTGCTGGTCCCTTCTGCTGCCTGCAGCTGGACTTCCCCAGGCCTTTCTCAGAGTTGCTGGCTGTTTGAGACTCTACCTAGTCTTCCTTCCTGCCCAACCTTTCACAACCTTTTTTTTTTTAATAGACATCAGCTCTACATCATGGTGCCTGCCTGCTCGTTTCCTCTTTTTTATTTTCATGGTACTTCTAATAAATCCTTTGTTCTTCAAACTCCATCTTAGCATCTGCCTCCATAGGACCCAAACTGACAAGAGCTATCAACTGTGTGCCTGGTGTTTTTTTTTTTTTTTTTTTTGGTACCAGGGATTAGACCCAGGGACACTCAACCACTGAGCTACATCCCCAGACCTATTTTATATTTTATTTAGAGACAGTGTCTCATTGAGTTGCTTAGCCCCTTGTTTTTTGCTGAGGCTGGCTTTGAACTCATGATCGTCCTGCCTCAGCCTCCCAGGCTGCTGGTATTACAGGCATGTGTTTGTCTCTTTTGAAATGTGAAGGTTTAATATGTGTGTGTGTGTCTTTTTTAAAAAGAAAATCATTTTAATATTTTACAATCATTTATCATATATATATATATATCCAAAATAGAGCCATGGGAGGTTAGTGAAAGAAATGCAATGTTTCATCAGATTGCTATAAAAGAACATCTGTTCACTCCTATGAAGAGTGGTTGTCATTTTCTGGGAATTTACCCTTTACTTCTACATGGTGGCCAAAGAGGAATCATCCCAGGAGCTGGTTATAATACTATTTATTTAAAAAATATTTATCATTTATTGAGTACTTATTATATGACAGGTATAATGGTAAGAGCTTTCCATACATTGTTTCATTCCATACTTACACAATTCTTGTATGTATCTCCATTTTTCAGATAAGGAATTGGAGTTAATTAGATGTTGAATCTGGATTTTAATCAAGGACTGTTTGATGCCAAAACCAACACTTTCAACTTCTAACACACACACACACACACACACACACACACACACACACACACGAACGCGTGCGTGCACGCACACACACATATCCCTCATATTTATTTAAAATTTGAGTTTTCAGGGAAGAAAAAAAGTATGAGCTGGAAGAAACATGAATGGAAACAAATAGAGGAAAATGAAGCCTGAATAGAATTGGTCTAGACATCTGTAAAGAGAAAGAAGAGAAAATAAATGCAGTTTGAAGTGTCTTGATCTGTTCTCATTCTGTATTCTTAGAGACATGTAACCTTTCTGAGCCTTAGTTTTTACAAATCTATAAATGAGGTGGTTGTACTAGATGATCTCCAGATTTAATTTCAGCTCTAATGTTGTACATTTTCATTTTGGGTGAAGCTTTTTAGTTTATCATTTTGTGTAAAATAAACCAAAAAGTTTGTTTTCACTGAATCCCACAATAAGTGAAATCCTCTGCTGGGCCCCCACAGTGAGAAGCACATTTCAAAAATTCAAAGAGAACCAATCTGTCAGGGCCTTGAGAGGGCAGATACCCTCCTTGGGCTGCTTATGCAAAGGCCCTCTACAAAGTCACTATCTCTGGTTCTTGACTGACTTGAAGTTCTCTTAGATAATCACTAGGATTTTTTTGAGGTGGTGGTGGTGGAAAAAACTGGCACATTAGAAATGTGAAAGTGCCTTAAGGAATATTAACTTTAAAAGCTTCACTTGAGTCCTTCCACTGTCTTCATTTTCCTCTAGATCTGCAAGAGCAGATTTTCTTTAGCAACTAACTGCTGTTTGTTCAACCTTTATGTAAAGGCTAAAAGCCACTATCAGTAGAGAGGGCAAGAGAAATGCACAACCTGGAGAAGCTACAGGATAGCTATCACTTTAGTCTTTCCAGTCCACTGATGTCTTACAGTGTTTCCCAGATAATGCAGACAGGAAAAGCACACAGCCTTTCTGGGAGGGATGAGATAGAGAAAAGAAAACGAAATACATTATTAGGTGGGAAAAAGGAATGTAAAAAATTCACTAGTTTACTATGTTAAAAAAAAGATGGCACATTTATTGCTACATAAATGTTATATACATATTGTGTTTTCTGTTACAGTGACAGAAAAAATTTTGAACTTCTTGCTGCTGGTTGAAAAGGTTTATCAATAATACCTTGAATTTGACACAGGATACAAATCTGCAATAAACCAACAATGGAAACTGGAGAACAAGATGAGAAGCAATTCATCTCGAACAAGTAGCTCTTACAATACTCCATAGGTACTACACGGTATGCTAGAATCCTACTATGATCTTAAAATGCTATTGTAAATTTCTGATATTAATGAACAGGTTATGGTAAATAACCCTACATTTTTACTACCTAATATAATAAAATAAAGTAAGAAACTTTTTACTGAAAACTTTCGATTTCAAAAATCTAGAAAGAGTAATATTTAGAATTCAAGAAATTTTCTTACAAGATTATTGTATAAAAGACTAGCTACAGTGAAAAATAAGCCAAATGTTTTTTCTTTCTATTTTATGAAGGAAAGCTTCTGGGCATACTGCAAAGTCTAATATAGCGAAAAAGACAACAAGCTCCGAAGAAAAAAGGCCAGGCAGTGGCATATGTTCACTCACACATCATAAGCAATAACTTCTGTTTAGCTGATTAACACTGAAATGAAGAACAAGGCCACAGATAAGATTCTGATGTAATTGGAAAATATATGCAAATTAAGGTAACCAAAAAGTCTACCAAGTTCACAAACAGCTGATTTGTTAGGAATCATCCTGATTGGAGGATCTGCAGTTCTGTCTTGTTTGTTTTTGTTCTTTCAAATTAACAGAAATCTTTACTTAGTGATTTGGGCTCTCTCTTCTGTGTGCTGATTGCCATTGTTGATACTGGCTATAAGGAATTACTAAGCCAAGACAACCTTGTTGAGTGTGTTCTTCTCTCCCAGGGTGGTTGTGGTGGAAGACAGATTTTGTGGAAGTTCAGCGTGATGACTACGACTTAAAAAACAACTCCTAAGGATTAGAGACAAAGGGTGCCTTAGTGCACAGTATTACAAAGGGCTGACAAGTACTGGTTTAATGCTAATCTGGCTCCTCTTCTTGGGACAGGGGCAGATGGTTTGCAGTTGATTAAATCACCCACTGAATTCCTCCCCACTGACCAGCCATTCAAATGACAGAGAAATAAAGGCTTGGATAAGGAAACACGGGTGACCATTGCTCTTGTATTCCATTAGGTAATTAGCCTCAGAGTGGCGTGTTCATTTATCACACTACCTGCCTTGGTGACTACTAGGTTTTGTTTTGTTCACCATAATCACAGCCTGAAAAATCGTCTTTGTATTTTAAATGTATTTTGTGCTTACTTACAGCTAACACTTTACAAGTACTATATTATGTAGTACTTACTGCTTGGAAAACAAAGCAATTTCTAAAAAGTAGATTCTTCCCTTATAATTTACACTTCTTGCTATTACAAGCTTTACTATGAAACCTAGAAGCTTGAAAAATCTTGGTTATTATTAGAAATAAAGCAATGTTTACTTGGGGGGAAAACCAAGGGGCTGAAATTTCCCCTTTTAAAATCTTAGCGAGGCTATGGTCACAGATAGTCTCTGCTTACCACTATAAGGTAGATGTGCAGAGCACACAGGGCTGCATGGAGAATTCTGAACTGTGACCATAAACTACCCAGATTCAGAGATCAAATAACACCCACAAAGAGAAAATAAAAATGAATGAAAAAATAAGAGTGAGAGAAATGCTATATCAAGTAATATTTTCCTATTTCATGGAAAACACTATTCATATGGCAAAAGGATAGGAGAGGGCAACAAAAGACTTTTCCCTTCCTTTTTAAGACACTAACAGGTATGCCGGGAATGCTAAGGGCCAATGGTTGTCACTGCTTTGTTCTCTGCACGTGAACAGCTTTAACGAATGCTGGCATCAGCTGAATGAAGATCAGCTTTCCACATTTAACTTTTTCCCTTTATATGTAGACCTTACAGTTCCATAGCAATAAATAAAATTTGTAGTTACAATGCATTTGTCAATTCAGTTTAGGCACAAGGCAACTTCCACGGTGAGTGGAGAGATCAAGACAGTCTCTGATTGTGCAGAAGCGACATGTTGCTTGCAACAAAATGATATGCTGCAAACATCTCTTGGGCTGACGTTCTATCTGATGAGCTTCCTATTTTCACTTCTGATGGAAGTGTTGACCAGTTGCTTTGATCATAGGATTACTTTTGAGTTTCTTGCTTCAAGTGTTTTTTCTTCTCCCTCCTGTCAGGTTTGTGTCTTCAGATAATCTGAGTTGTCCAAGTCCTTATGAGGAGAGGTCACCTTCTATCTAGCCTACTGATAACTCTGGAACTGTGTGTGGCAGGGAGAGAACAGGTACTAGTTAGTACGTAGTTGTTAAAAATAAACATCATCCTTTTAAGTCAGTATTCTTCACTTACACAAAGGTTTGTACTAAACTAATAGTCTGGTAACTGCCTTACAAATGAGCTTCTTCCTTATATGTTAGCAATCCCACCCCACCCCCATCCCCACTACTTTATCTGAGAAGGCTATCTTCCAAGATCCTCAATGGATGCACTGTTTTTCCCTATGCATACATACTTACGATAAAGTCTGATTTACAATTAAGGCACTGTAAGAGATGAGCAACAGTATCATAATAGTACACTAAAATGAAGATTTGTGTTTTGGGGCCATTATGAAGCAAAAGAGGGATAGCTTGAAAACAAGTACTGCAATACTGACACAGTGGATCTGAAAATCAAGATGGCTACTAAGCGACTAATAGGCAAGGAGCAAACTGTGGATACTCTGGACAAAAGGGTGATTTACATCCTGGGCAGGACAGAATGAGATTTCATTACATTATGTAGAATGGCACACAATTTAAAACTTACAAATTGTTTATTTCTGAAGTTTTCCATTTAATATTTTTGGACCACAGTTAACTGGGTAACTAAAATCACAACAAGTGAAACCTCAAATAAGAGGGGCTACTATGGTTGAAACAGTTTTACTTGATGAGTATGGTAAAATACTTGAAGGAGAGCATGTGATAAAGAATCACAAACTATAGGATTATAGGACATCTTTGGCAGTTATGTAAACTTTAATTTTAGCAACACACAAGTTGCTAAAAAATTTTACTCAATCATTGCTCAGCAGTGAGACAATGTTATAGAAATCATTTACTGTGATATTCAGCCTACCACACTGTGTTGACAGTTGACATTTATCTGCTCTAAACTGAAAGTTTCTGAAGCCAGGGACTATTCTGTATTCATTTTCTTTCTTTCTTTTTTTGGTACTGGAGATTGAACTCAGGGGTTCTCGACCACTGAGCCACATCCCCAGCCCTATTTTGTGTTTTATGTAGAGACAGGGTCTCATTGAGTTGCTTAGTGTCTTGCTGTTGCTGAGACTGGCTTTGAATTCGCGATTCTCCTGTCTTAACCTCCCAAAGTGCTGGGATTATAGGCGTGTGCCACCGTGCCCGGCTCTGTATTCATTTTCATACTGGTCCTAGTTTTAATCTATAGTAGGTCCTCACTAAATATTTCTTTAATGAATTTATTCAGAGAATTTCACTTTATTAGTAGAAATTCTATACATACTTATGTATGTATACATAGTAGTAACCCTGATATTTTTCATTTTAACCACTTGTGATAGAACTAGTTTAGGAAGAATGATTATTTTCACTTCCTTAGTAAATAATAAGTACAATACTGTTTATTGACAGAGTTATGCTCCAGGATAGAAAACTAAGGGATTCAAAACTACTTGGCCTTATATTGGTGGCAAATTCTTGTGTGTGTGCATGTGCGTGTTTTGAGATGAGGTCTTGCCGTGTTGCTCAAGCTAGTCTTAAATTCCTGGATTCAAACAATCTTCTGTCTTATCCTCCCAAGTAGTTGGGATTACTATACATGTTGCCATGCCTGCTATTCTTTACATACGTGTGCATGCATGCGCGTGTATGTATGTATATATAAAAATTTTTTTGGCAAGGGGGATACTAGAGATGGAACTCAGAACTCAGGGGCACTTGACCACTGAGCCACATCCTCAGCCCTATTTTGTATTTTCTTTAGAGACAGGGTCTCACTGAGTTGCTTAGCGCCTCACTGTTGCTGAGGCTGGTTTTGAACTTGCAATCCTCCTGCCTCAGCCTCCTGAGCTGCTGGGATTACAGGTGTGCGCCACTGCACCTGGCTTATAACTGTCATTCTGTGGTCATTTCTTAGTCATTCTGATTATAGTAGCAGTTTTCTTGCTGCAAATCTCTTGCTCATTTTAATCTGTTCTCCAGTTCTGCAAAGAACTGAAGGTTACTGGGTTACCATGTAAAACCAGAGAGCTATCTTTATGAAATTAGCAATCGTAAGGCATATTCTAAGAACAGCCTGTAAAATCTATGGAATAAAGTGTATTGATAGCATGTCTCAAAATCTTGAAGCCTTTTAAAACTTATTTTAAAATTTTAATTTAAGTGAAAGAATGTCCACATTATGGAAAAGGACAAGGGTAGAAGACATGAATTCAAAATGAAATATAGAAGTAGTAAAAGATCAGGAAGTGGGGGCTGGGATTGTAGCTCAGTGGCAGAGCATTTGCCTCACATGCATGAGGCACTGGGTTCAATCCTCAGCACCACATAAAAAGAAATAAATAAAGATATTGTGTCCATCTACAACTAAAATAATTTAAAAAAAAAAAGGTCAACTTAGATACCAAAGGTCAACAACTTAGATACCAATGTGACTGTAGTGTATAGTTAAAAAAAAAAAAGAGGTGTTTAGTCCATGAAAACGAAGACCAAAATAACAGTCTTTCAGGTTGGGTATGGAGCTCAGTAGTAGAGCACTTGCCTAGTATGTCTGAGACCCTGGGTTCAATCCCCAGAATTGGGGAAAGGGCGGGAGAAAGAATAGCCCTTCGACAAGTAAAACTCCGTCAGAGAGAAGGGTATTCTGGTTCTATCATGTAACATCTTCATATTCATTGATAAATTCTAGAGGTATTAAATGATGTGCTTACAAGGGGAAGGATGGTGAGTACTACAAACTTGCTTCACTGGTCCAAATGGAAACAAGCAGTAACTCTTTCATCTATAGAAAATTCATGACAAAGAAGATATGGATAATTAGCAGAAAACTGATGATAAAGCCAAGCATTTCTGAATAGAAGAATAAGGAGTATGAGTGGGAGCAAAAATACTTTCTGATGAATGAGTCACTGGAGTATTTTCTACTTGGATCACAACAATGTTCACGAGAGGAATGAGCACACAAGATGACTTGGAACAGAAGCTCTAACATTTCTTAATAAATTATAGGACACTGTAAAACTCTAAAGAATAGTATAAGATGACACTGGCTCTCTAATTAGACAAGAGAAAGGCAAACTGCTGTACTCTAAATTACATGTGATCTTTACAAAGGCCAATGCTCAACAGAGAAATTTGTTCAAAGGTTTTAACCCAATCTAAGATGCATCTTAAGTGATTTCCTTGAACTTTTTTCTCAAAGCCGTACTCACCTGGCTGATGTTTACATATGACCCATAGGGTTGGTAGATTCACTGAGCCCAGGATGGGTTCCTGGCAGTGTGGTTGGCGGCTCTGCCGATACGGCAGAAACTTTTTCTTCTTCCCTTCTCTTAAGGCAGGCTGCTTTGGGGTTCAGGTTCCTCTCTAAAACAGGAGGAAAGAACTGTTAGCATTATGGCCATCCCATACTAAATGCCATTACACAGAGGCAGCCACAATATGTTCAAACCAAAGTTCAGCATTAAATCAACCTCCAGACTCAAATTCTTAGTGACCACTTATGTTTTCTTCATTTTCTGCTTTTGATTTTTAGTCTTTTAGGGCTTGATTTGATCTAAATCAACATGTTACTCTTCACTTTTTGGCAAAATGCTATTATTAGTTGACTAAGTCTCCTCAGAGTCCTGCTAAGACATGGCACAATAGATTGATATGAAAGCTGAAATCAACTATGTACCTGGAGAGAGACATCTGTGCCTCATCCAAACCTTTACTAATACAGAAAATGATAAAATAAGAGACAGACTCAGATATTCCTCTGCAGAAAATGTACTAACTTAAGGGAAAGATATATCAGGTGCACACCCTACTTTTCTGCTTTTATATGTAAAAGATGACTGAATAGTTCTTTCTATTGCTAGCTCTCATTAATAGATGGGAAAATCCTCTACTGCTTCTTACATAAGATAGCAAAGAAACCTGGATGGAACCCCTGAAGTAGGCATTTTCTCCCCCTCCCCCCCCAATTCTCTCCCTCCCTTCCTCTTTATTTTGAGACAAGGTTTTACTCAGTTGCTTAAGGTCTTGCTAAGTTACTGAGCTGGTTTTTAACTTTTGATCCATTTGCCTCAGCCTCCCAAGTTGCTGGGATTATAGGCATGTGCCTGGAAATGTACACATTTTCAAAAGAAGCTAAAAAACTGGGTTTTACCAAAAGAAATAAAATTTTAAGCACATGATATCTAGCCAATGACTGCTATTCATATAGTCTTTCTTTTGATTGTAATGCAGTAGGGAGTAAATACTGTTAAACATATTTTTATAAACTGATTAAAAATGTCCTAATAAATATAATATAAAGAGCTTATATATTTATTTATTTATTGTGGTACTAGGAATGGAACCCAGGGGTGCTCTAACACTAAGCTACCTTCCCAGTCTTTTTTATTATTTTTTTTAGTTGTTGATGGACCTTTATTTTTTTCACTTATTTATATGTGGTGCTGAGAATTGAACCCAGTGCCTCACACATGCTAGGCAAGTGCTCTACCACTGAGCCACAACCCCAGCCCCCAGCTCTTTTTATTTTGAGACAAGCTTTTGCTAAGTTGCTGAGGCTGGGCTCAAACTTGGAATCCTCTTGCTTCAGCCTCCCAAGTTGTTGGGATTACAGGTGTGTGTTACTGTGCCCAGTTCTTTCTTTCTTTCTTTCTTTTTTTTTTGTGGTGGTGGGGATCAAACCCAAGGCTTTGTGCATGCTAAGATGTGCTCAATCACTGAGTTACACTCCTGCCCAAGAGCGGCTTTTTTGACAAGTAACTGCACCTCTGATTAATAAGAAGAGTTTGTCTTTATGTGTCATGGCCCTGTGGAAGTGACAGTCTCATATCATGTCCAGAGAGACTCAGAGAACTTAAATTTACATGATGTGCATGATGTGGAGTCACCTATCCCCTACTTAATACTCCAACAGATTTAACAGGTGCCCATCAGTATATCTTCCTAAAATCTCAAACACATCATGTCATCTATTAATTCTATTTTCTCTCCCTGAAAATCTTTCCTCTTTAGATGACCATCTTCTGTTTTCAATGAATGGAGTGTTCTGTAGGTCTAGTAGCTCTTGTCATGGGATTTCTCTTAGCTTCTCTCTTGTGTTAGATCCTGATTTCTGAATCTCATACTTAATTTTTTTTTTAAATTTTATTTTTAGTTGTAGATGAACACAATACCTTTATTTATTTTATGTGGTGCTAAGGATTGAACCCAGTGCCTCACACATGTAAGGCAAGTACTCAACTGCTGAGCCACAACGCCAGCCCCTCATACCTTAGTTTTTATTGATTATTCCTTATTTGGCCTAAGCCAATTTTCCAGATGCTTTCTGAAAAAGTGCACATGGGAGGTAAAATTTCAAAGTTTTTGTATAACTGAAGTATCTGTATTATGTTTTACTTTTGATTATTCAGTTAGGCATGGAATTCTAGGGTGAAAATGACTTTTCTCAGAGTTTTGAAGCATTGTTCTACCATCTCCAAGAATTCAGTACTAGTGTCCAGAACTCTGATGATATTTGACTCTTATTCTTTTTCTATGAACTATTTAAATTTTGTTTCTAGAAGGTTTAGGATATTCTTTCTAACCCTGATGTTCTGAAATCTCATGATGATTCTTTTAGGTCATTTGAAAAAAGCATTATGTTTAGCACAACAGTAGATCCTAATCTTCGTATGAGTACTCTTATGATTTTTTGGTACTTGGAAATAAATTAGTTACCACTACTGCATCCATTTTCTTTCCTACATGCTTTTCTCCCTGTCTCATCTCCTATGCCTACTTTCTCTTCTGTCTTTATATATTAATGCTATTATTTATTTCAATGGGTATCCAGAAAAGAGTAGAATATTATCAGTGCATATGCTAACTCTATCATATCTGACTCTCTAATTCCAAGTGAATCTCCTGGGGGGATTCTACTGGAAATTTGTTTGAGAAAAGAAAAGCCTCAGATTATTCTGTGACCAGGAAAAATTATTAAACTATTAAAAATCTAATAGTTCTTTTATCTATAAATTATTGCCAGAAGAGAAGTGAGCTGATTAATTTGAGTTGTGAACAAGTTTGGGAAGATGAAATGTTTGACTAAATCTTGAGTAATGCTAAGAGTACAAACTTGAAGGTGATATGTAAAATCTGTTAAGGAACACAAATGACAAGGATAATGTTAAAACTGTGACCATAATGGAAAGGCTTAAAATGGCAATGGCAGGGATCAGATGTGGTTTGCTATGTGAAGCATCAAGGCACAAAATGTGTTCAGGGAAAATCTGAAGCTTGGAAGAGAAGCCATTCTTTCTATTATTTTCTAGGATGACTGATAGACCTAAGTCTGGTTGCCTCCTGATTATATACACTCATTCAGCAGGTTGGAGCTACTGGACAAAAGGTTTTGGAGCATCACCCTAAACCAGAAGAGAAGCCAGGGAATCCTAAGGATATCCAAAGCATGTCATATAAACAAAATGTATGTCTACAGAAACTGCTGGGCTCAGGGACTGCCAGTATGAAGAGGCTTTCAAATGTGAGCAGGTTACCAAAATAACTCAAAATTGCTGGAGATAAGCCCAGGAAAAAAATTTGACTGGGGCTGGGGCTGTAGCTCAATGGTAGAGTGCTAGCCTTGCATGTGAGGCACTGGGTTTGATCTTTAGCACCACATAAAAAATAAATTAATAAACAAAGATATTGTGTATCCATCTATAACTAAAAATCTATTAAAACAACAATAACAACAAAATAAAAACAAAAAACAAAAAACAACAAAAAACCCCCACAAAGCTATAACTATACCAAACTCTAAAGGTGCTACCACAGACAAGGCACAAGGTTCAAGGTTCAAGGTTCAACCTTGTGGTTCAAGGTTCTAGATCCTGTTTGACAGATAGCTTTGAGTGTCTTTCAAGAAAAAGTCTTTCATGGATCCTAGGAATGGATATAAGAAAAAGGCTGTGGGCTTTAGGCCCAGATGCAGAAAGTGGGGAAAAAGTATTTTCTAAGTATCAAAGTAATCCCTGAAAAAGTTACAGTTTGGTGTATCTGAAATTTGTTAAAACTCTAATCAGTGAAAGACTCCTTAGAGCTTTCAGAACCCATATGAAGTCAGTACTCATAACTGTGACCAGAAAGATAGCAGGCAGCTGGACAAGCCTAGATGTTAAAACCCTCTCTCAGACTCAGTTTTTCTGTTCTAGGTGCCTGCATGGGACCACTGCAAAATTAAATATTACAAATGATCAAGATCCATGTGGCATGCTAGAGTCTGCAACATTTTTCCAATATAGAAGTATTTCTCATTTTGATGGTGTGGATCTGAGAGGTCTCTCTACTCTTAAAATGTTTAAAAAAAAAACACATATGACTCTGTACTCTAGCTCTAATGTACTGTGGGAAGGAAAAGGTGTACTAAAATGAATTCTGGAACCCTTTTTCACTAGACAGTAAGACTTTCACATCCCAGATGGAGGCAGTAACTTTAACATAAATGGCTGTATACATTCAGGATAGAAACTATCTCGGGCTGAAGAGAAGGTTATAAGTGCACTTGGACTACTAAGCACAGGTGCCTTGCTGCCTTCAGAGTAGGACAAAAGTGTTAAGACAATTCAAGAAAAACATATTTTGGTAAAGTGACCGGAGATATCAGTAGGCTCAAGGAAACATTGCTTCTGCTACAGATGAATGGGTAACAACTAGCCTCTTTAATGAATACTTCAAGGGACCATATAAGTCCTTAGAGATTAGGTTTCATATATTAGTAGTATGTTAGTAGTATGTTGGTTATCCACAAAATAATTCATATATCACCCTTATGGACTAAAAATACTTCAGTAACTTGCTACTGTTTCTTTTTCTGAAAGTTACCTCTTTTTTCTATAATCAATGATGAAGGCCCATGGTTGTAGTTTTCAAGCATCTGCCCATCTCTATTCTTTTTTGTAAATTTCTTCAAATAAAGTCTAACAAATATTCATTGAAAGAGTTAACTTCCAATGAAGAAAGACTACTGGTGGGGCCTGGAAAGCAGGGCCACATTTATGAATTCCTTGCAAAAAGGCTTGAAATGAAACACTCATAACTTTGATAAGAAGAATCTTTCAAGGGTAAGAAGCCTCTATTATTTGACAGCTCAGAGTCTATGTTAAGCTGGTTGGTGCAGAAGTAGTATGATTTGAATGTATGTTGAATAATGAAGTTTTCATCAAAGTTCATGAAAAATGAAACAGAACAGTTGCTTGAGTCAGGAGTGTTTGAGCCTTTATAATCCACACACTTCTGCCCTTAGGGAGACACAGGCATGCCAGTATGCACTACTCCATGAAGTCCAGAGTATTACTAATCAGGGATCAAGAAGCAGCCCTGAGACCTTACTGACATAGGTATAAAGGATATCTACATCTGGTAAAGTCATCAGGAGCCATGATTAGGCAGCCTAATAATCAGCAGGTCCTTACAGAGGCCTTAGAGTAAAGTCTGCAAGAATACAGAGTTTATTGTACAGAAAAGAAGGGAAGTCAGGGAGGATCAGGGAGGAGGACAGATCTAGACAAGAAAATAAAGCACTGTAAAAGAAGAGTCTATGAGAACAAAGTGGCACAAAGCACTAATGCTGAGCAGCAGGTAGAAGCTATCTGTTTGCTGTCTTGTTTCACAGGCTTACTTTCTACTGCTTTGTGGGATCACAGATACTGATCAACACAGTGAGAAAGAAGTACTGGGAGAACTTAGAAACAACTTGCCCAAGCAATTGGAAACAGAGAGATCTGCCCACCTGTGGGTAGGACACTTCTTTATCTCTTCTGCACTCACTTACCTCTGACTTGCTGTTCTAGACTAAGGATGACTGCCACGGCCTGATGAAGAATAAGGAGTTTTGTTTGGGGTTTTTCACTCTTCAAATGAAGCTGACACATTCGGCCAAGCTCTTTGAATGCCTCATTAATATCCCGCACACGCAAACGTTCCCTGGCATTGTTAGCCATCCGTCTTTCCTTCTCCCTTTCTATTTTCTGTTCAGGGTTCAAATCTTCATCTTCATTAGTACTGCTGAAAACAAAGCAACAACAATGTCTATTAGCTTCCTTTCAAGTAAGACATGCTGATTGTTCAAGATCACAAAGGCAGAAATGAAATTTATTAAACGGGACTAATAGCTGCACTTAACATGATTGTATATTTCTTTCTAGTCATTCCATTCTTCAGTGCAGATACATAATGATATAGCCAAAACTATACTATATATATGTATTTTTTTTAAAATATTTTTTTAGTTGTAGATGGACATAATACCTTTATTTATTTATTTTTATGTGGTGCTGAGGATTGAACCCAGTGCATGATGCATGCAAGGCAAGTGCTCTACCACTGAGCTATAATCCCAGCCCCTATACTATATATTTTTAATTTTTTGTAATACTGGGGATTACAACTCAGGGGCACTCTACTACTGAGCTACATCCCTGGTAAGCCCAGGTATCACTAAGTTTCTAAGGCTGGCCTTGAATTTAGAATCCTGCCTCAGCTTCCTAAGTAGATGGGATTACAGGTGTGTGCTACTGTGCCCAGTGCCATGTACATTAAAAAAAAAAGTTATTGTATTTTTTTCTACCTTTATTTTACTTATTTTTATGTGGTGCTGAGGATTGAATCCACCGCCTCACACATGCTAGGTAAGTGCTCTACTACTGAGCTACAACCACAGCCCCCCAACATATATATATATATTTTTGGTACTGGAGATTGAACTCAGGGGCACTCGGTCACTGAGCCACATCCCCAGCCCTATGTTGTGTTTTATGTAGAGACAGGGTCTCACTGAGTTGCTTAGCACCTCGCCGTTGCTGAGGGTGGCTTTGAACTCATGATTCTCCTGTCTCAGCCTCCCAAAGTGCTGGGATTACAGGCTTGCGCCACAGCGCCCAGCTCCCACATACATTTTTAATTTTACATTTTAGCATAAAAATGTCTCCATGTTAAAGCCAGGCATGGTGGTGGATACTGGATTTATGATATGTGAATTAAACCTTAAAAATACTGGCCCAAAAGAAAAATGAGCAAAAAAACTCCACATTGCAGTCAAGCGCAGTGGAACATGCCTGCAATCCCAGCTACCTGGGAAGTTGAGAAAGGACTACAAGTTTGAGGCTGGGCTGGGAAACTTAAGGAGACCTTGTCTCAAGATAAAACATTTAAAAAAATGGCCGGGGATATAGCTAAGTGGTGGAACCACTGCCTGGCAAGTGTGAGGCCCTGGGTTCGATTCTCAGCACCACATATAAATAAATGAAAAAGAAAAGAAAACACTCAGGACAGGGCTAGGGACCTAGCTCCATGATAGAGTATTTGCCTAGCATGCCTGAGGCCCCAGGTTAGATCCTTGCTACGACAAAATGAAAACGAAGATAAAAGAAAAAAGTTCATTTAAAAAATTGAAATTACAGTGCATTCTTTTGATAACAGTCACTGGCTCTTTAACTTCAACGGGGCCTTTAAAGATCATCTGGCCCAAAGGTATCAAAATGTGGCCACTCATCAGAATCTCCAGGAGCACTTAAGAAATGGTTTCTTGCTGGGCACAGTGGCACATGCTTGCTAGTGAGGCAGGAGGATGGCAAATTCGAGGTCAGCCTCAGCAACTTAGTGAGGTTCTGTCTCAAACTAAAACATAAGAAAAGGGCAGGACTGTAACTACAAAACAGAGGGAAATCAGTGACTTCCTTAGAATCATAAAGCTTATTAGTAATGATGAGAAACCACATCATTACTCCGTGGAAGGAAACCTACATTGCATACTTAAAAATATCATAACTTCAACTATAGTACCTTTATAAATGGAGTGCTAACTGCATGTTAGAAAGTAAGCAAAAGGTTTTACATGCAACACTTTCAGGTTATTTCATAGAGAATACTACAACAGAAAGTTTCTTCTTAGAGCAGGAGGAACTGGTCTCAAAGATCATTGATAACTGTCCAAGGTCATTTGTTCAATATGTGATGAAGCCAAAATTCAAACCCAGGTTAGCCTCACTTTGTCCAAAGGCCGTGCTGGTCACTATTAATTAGTATTAACTATTGTTAACTTATCACACTACGTCATGATTTCTGATGGTCTCTAATATGGGTCTATAAACTATGGCCATGAGTTGGTTGGCTGTTTTGGAAACTAAAAAGTTTTTTGGACCAGCCATTATCATTGGCTTATACATTATCTCTGGCTATTTTCATGCTCTAATAGCAGAACTGAGTAGATGTGACAGGGACTATATGGCCTATAAAACCTATAATATTTACTCTCTGACCTTTTACAGATGTTGCTGACTCCTGATGTAGAAGATGAGGAGATGTATGAAGAGGAAAGATGCAAAATCATTTCCCTTAATATTCCTTCCTCATTTATATGTATCAGTTGAACAAAATGTATATTAAAATGACAGCAATAAGAGGCTGGGTTTGTGGCTCAGTGGTAGGGTGCTTGCCTAGAATGTGTGAGACACTTGGTTCAATTCTCAGCACCACATACAAATAAATTAATAAGTAAAATAAAGGTACATTGACAATTTTAAAATAATTTAAAAAAAATGATAGCAATAGGATCTTTTTTTTGGTACTGAGGATTGAACTCAGGGGCACTCGACCACTGTGCCACATCACCAGCCTTATTTTGTGTTTTATGTAGAGACGGGGTCTCAATGAATTGCTTAGTGCCTTGCCATTGCTAAGGGTGGCTTTGAACTCTCGATTCTGCTGTCTCAGCCTCCCTAAGTGCTAGGACTACAGTCATGTGCCACCGCACCCTGCTAGCAATAGGATCTTTTTTTTTTTTTTTAAATGATTTTTTTTAGATGAATACAATATCTTTATTTATTTTATGTGGTAATGAGGATCGAACCCAGTGCCTCACACATGCGAGGCAAGTGCTCAACCACTGAGCCACAACCGCAGCCCTAGCAATAAGATCTTAAGCATTTATTTTTTCCAAGAGAAAAGTTTCAGTGTTGAAAATAGTGAGAATGTCAAAAGGCAAAAGGACAGTTTATAAGTATGCAAGCAGCAAAATGGACTATGTTGTTTCTTTTAGTTACATCTACCATGCTCATTAAAATCTCCTTTGCACCATAATTGAACATGCAAAAACTCCAATGTTTTAAAGAGAAATATCTGTACGTGAAATACACATATTACTGATAAATAGATATATACCAACAAACAGGATGTATTGCAAATATACTAAATTATCTAATTTTAATGTAGAATTGCAAGAAAAATATGAAGGAAGAGTTTCGAACGCATTTGAAACTAGTATGTCTATATAGTCATACTTAAAAGGTTAAGTCCGATTTCTAGAAATGTTTCCCTAACAACAGTCTGTACTGCAGCATTTTCTTTTTTTAAAAAAATATTTTTTTAGTTGTAGATGGACACAATACCTTTATTTATTTTTTATGTGGTGCTGAGGATTGAACCCAGTGCTGTACATGTATTAGGCAGTCAATCTACCACTGAGCCACAACCCCAACCCCTTGAAGCATTTTCTTTTCACATTTTTACCTAATTTTTGTTTAAATCAGGACTCAGCCAACCTTTTCTGTAAAGGACCAGATGGTAAATATTTTCAGCTTTGTGGATCATATAATCTCTATGATAACTACTAAGACCTGCCAATGTAAAGCAAAAACATCTGTAGACAACATGAAAACAAATGGGTATAGTGGTTTTCCAGTAAACCTTTATTTATAAAGTAAGCAATGGGTTGCATTGGCCCACAGACCATAGTTCACTAATATCTGGTTTAAACTGTACAAGAGTATTATCATATACTTAGCTCTTAAATTAATATATTGAACATTTATTGGCTGAATTTGGCTAAATGGCTGTACCATACAATTTAAGTTGTTTTAGCTATTTTTCCTTATATTGTTTTATAGACCAAAAGCAACCTGAGGCAAGAGATGTAATTATTTTTTTTAGTGCAGACTCTAAAATGGTATGGTATAATAGAAAACATAATTTTGGAGTCTAGCCTTCATATTTGGATAAACATGCATAAAAATTCCAACACAGTATCTAGAACATAGCTGGCAGTTATTAAATACATGAAACCCTTCAACTTCAAGTCTTTTTATATAGCAAATGAGTGAAATTTAATACCTGGATACTAACAAATACCTTGTTCTGCCTCTAGATGAGACCTTGATATCTTTTTGGGAGGATTCATCATCTGATTTCATGTCATCTGATGAAGGAGGTTCATGAAGGTTTTCATCCTTTTCTTTGTTTTCAGTCTTAATTTCTGTTGGAACAACAGTTCCAGACTGACTTTGCAACCCACCTAAGAAAGAGGTGAAGGAAACAAAATAGAAGATGAGACTCACTTTCATATATTATTTAACCATATATAACCATATACTATTTATATTTATCTTCACCTTAACAAGTAAAGGTATGAGAAACTGTAAATTAACTTTTTCCCCCCCAGTACTTAAGATTGAATCTAGTGGCAGTCTACCATTAAGCTATATCTCAGCCCTATTGATTGACTGATTAATTGGTTGATTGACAAGACCTCGAAGTTCCCCAGGCTCGCCTTGAACTTGAGATCCTCTTGCCTCAGACTCCCCAATCACTGGGATTAGGCATATGAACCACCATGCTCAGTTTGAAACTTTTAAGATGCTGCCAAGGTGAATGAAATAAGCTTAACATTTCACCACATAAATACAATAAGATAAGCATCATGGCTAAATATAACTGGGATAAATCTGATGGCTTTTAATGTTACCAATAAATTTGTACTTATTTATGGGTTCTACTGTAACATTGATCACAGCTTCCCTTTCATCAAAATTATGTCTCTTCAATTAAATTTAAAAAACCCCAAACAAGAAGTTACCATTATTCATAGTTCTCAGTATACTTAGAAGTATCTTTCTTACTGCCTCTAGGTACAACACGGGCTCACTCATGAGAGGCAATAATTAAGGAAGGGACATGACAGAAGCAGGACGAGGTTAAAAAAACCAAACCCAATAAATACTGAATTATTGTGTGCATGTGGCTCCATCCATCAATATGTATCTTTTATCTGCTCAAATGGGTAAACAGAACCCTAAATATCTACACTCTATATTCATGCAGCAACATTATTGTTTCAAATATCCCCACCTGGGATGATTTTTGATTCACAGATATTAGATCCACAGTGAGAAAGTGACAATGTTCCAAATGATATCTGTTGCTATTATTGCTGAAAACTGATTATACAGTTACCTCTATAATTTTCTTGTGTTTTATGGTTCAGGTCTGTGCTTGAAGCAGTGACGGTACTAGACAGGACTGAATGATTGCCATTGAGACTGACAGAATCTTCCCGATGAGTTCCAACCTAAAGTAAAAACAAAACAACAGCAACCACAAAACAAAAACAAAAACAAAAACAAAACAGAGGTCAATAAGTATCCATATTCTTTGCTGCTAGTATTGAGACAGGGGCTTCCTCTGTTGCCCAGGCTGGCTCTGAACTCCTGGGCTCAAGTGATTCTCTCCTGCCTCCACCCAGGTAGCTGAAATGAAAGGGGTGTGCTACCATAACCAGCTCAGTCCAAGTTCTTTTACAGGTTCAACAACAACAACAAAAAAATGGTATCATTCACCTGAATTTAGCAACTTTTTTGATGACACTTTTCTGGGTTTTGATGAAAATTTTCCGAGTTTTGATAAAAGTGCTGCTTTCAAATCAAACCAAAACGTTACTTTAAAAAAAACCGTAACTTTCAAATTTTTAAATTCCACAGTGTTGTTAGAAGCCAAAAGAAGGTTTAGTGAGAAAGCATTCTATAAGCCATAAAGCACTAAAAGTCTATTATTGATCCTACATAAATCTGAAAATCTACTTCAAATGCTACCTAAATATTTAAAAAATATGTGTGACCTTGTATTACAAAATACAGTTACATTTCAACTAATTGTATTTAACATTGGTGTGCCTCCTCCATATATAGTTATCTTATTTTTTCTTTAACTACTTCCCCTCAACTTTAAGAGTGGCAAACCAGTATGAAATTAAAGTAACTTAAGGTAAACAAACTTTTGCCTTGACAGGCAACAAAAATGGTAATATATGTTTACGTTAAACTTCAATAAAAAAACCTGAAAGGTAAAACACTGAAATAGCACCAAACATTTAGCTATTGCAATATTTTAAGAAAAATTTCTCATAGATGAAGCTTTTTATTAGAGCCATAGCGTGTCAACCAGAAGATTAAGCCTTTAATTAAATAGGTTTATTGCCTGGAGTTATACATGAGAACCACTGTTTTTGGATAAATCCTTCAATCCTAGTAAATTGTTAGGTTTTGAATCCCTCTTGAGTAATTAATAAAGCTTTTATCTTTTATGACTTTGTATGGATTTTACCATAAGAAGTATAAATATCCCTATGCAAGTTTATCCCTTGGTTTCCTGTGAGATAAACAAAGGGAACCAAAGCAGTTTTACCCAATAGGTATTAGGCAGTGAATCTGATTACAATGTATCAGTTCTTCCACAATACTTTTAAGGTAATATTTGTCTTTAATCCTTCATATCTTTAATGCATTTTTTAAAAACTCATTTAGTGTATTCCACAGCTACTCTTACAATTATTTGAGGATTAGTCATTGCTAGGAATCATTTTTGTCACTGCTCTCTCTTCGATATTCAAGAATAGAATATAACTTTTTTCTAAACTACATAAATTTCATCATGCATTAAAATCATAAGATCTTAAAAATTGGAGACCAAAAAAATGATGGCAGACCTCTAACCCCATTCCCACCCCTGAAACTTTCAAAAAGTCTTAAGGTTTTCCCTATATCCCCAAAAGCTTCAGAAACAACTAAACTTAGCCTAATAGCCTGTGAAGAAGAAATTTATTTTCAAACTGTTTCATAAAACTCTCTCTCAAAGGTATCCTAACTTTACATAAGGGTGCCTTCTTGTAACTATGGACTACTGAGTGATATAAGAGGAAGGTGAGTTTAAAATCCCATTTTATAAAAATAAATGTGGGATAAACACAACATATAGCAGTAAATTCTTTGGAATCTTTAAAAGCCTAGGCCTATTCCTAAGACAAAATGTCACTAGAACATTTTGATCAGCTCAAGAAATCTTTGCAAGATAAAGCAAAAGCTGTGTTTTTATGTTTATAATGGGTTTAAAACTTCCCATGATGTTTGGTAATACATGCTAATTCTGTTTTTATCTAGTACTTTGAATTATTACAGGTAATTTAGAAGAAAATAATCTCTTAAAATTTAAACTTTAAGTGGGAACCTAAGTAGAATAAGTTATATTTTATGTATGTATATTCTGCTAAAACACATACATTCTACTGTCACATATAACCAAAAATTATATATATAAAAATTTAAACTTTAAAACATAGGTATATTTACTACATATTATAAAAATGAATCTCATAGCTCTGTAAGACAATACTATTGAACAGTAATAATGTGAATTTTCACTCACTTAAGGTAAAATGCATCTGCTGAATTTTAATTTCCTTTTAGTTCATTAGTATAAATATTTTTTATTTGGAGGAACTAAAAAAATAATAGTAAAAAAATTCTACCACCTTCTTGAGAAAGGGTTTGTCAGACATAGGATCATTATCTAAACAACAAATTTTAAGGATTCTACCTTTCTCTTTAAGGAAAATCAGATGATCAATTTATTTTAGAATATAAATGTCAGAAAATATTTTTGCCTCCATGGTCACACCAATCTACACTACTGACTTCCAAAAGAGAAAAAATTTAATTAATATACACAGTAAAAATATAAGCCTTTAAAAAGGTCTAGGACTAGCATAAACCTTGGTGTCTGGAGTTTTTCATGTTAACGAAGTTAGCAGGAACTTTTTCTTTGTAACTTGATTCCCCTTGCAAATGGCCCTCACATATTTTCTGAAGAATTTGACTTTCACAATTTTTATAGTTCCCTTTAACCCTTGCTCACCCAAGCTCCCACATCATCCCTCTAATGTGCTGTTCCACATTCAAATGGCTGTCTACTTGCACAACAGGTGTATAAACAGTTCTTTGTCTAAACCTAGAGCCTGTGGGGCCAGCCAGATAGAACCCAGTTTAATTGTTCACCTCGTTAGCATACAGCTGACAGGCTGCCACTACTGGGGGAGTAGCAGTGAAGGCAAACCCCTGGGCCTGCTATGTGCTAAATTTCAATTATTATGAAGAGCTCTGTTTCAGAATAAAAGGCCTGTCCTATTAAATGACATCATCCTGTATACAGAATCTTCATAATCTGTGTATGGCCTGACTTTTGTGGGAGCACCCAACAAGGGACTTGTTTTCATCTAATCCTGCCAATGGCTTTGGCACTTGGAATGAAAAAATGTTAAATCTAATTAATTGATGAATAAGAAGTCTTGTGAATTAAAAAACAGACTGAAAATTCTGAGTATGAATTCCTCTCTGATTCTGGATTCTATTCTAATAATTTGTACTACTCAATGAATACAAATGATTTAAATTAGTATTAGGCTACAGACTGATTAAAGGATCTTTATACTCTATTTACCCCAATATATTTTGTTTTATTTGAAGAGTTTTATACTAGAAACTTGGCCCTATTCAGTTTGTTATATTTCTTTTTAAAATACTTCCAAAAATATATAACTTGCATGGTTTTACAACTTTAAGAACATAGCATTTTGAATAACTTAAAAAAGTTACCAAACCCCTTTAAAAAGCACTAAAATGCAAGTTGATGAAACCCATAGTACTAAAAGTAACTTCAGCCCCAATGGAAGGTTAAGAAGATTTCAAATTTATTTTGATGAGTGACAAAAATACTGATATAATTTTGAATAAAATATTACTTTATTTGCCTGACAACAAACTCAGTACCAAAAAACCAAAAAAAAAAAAAAAAAAGATGGGGGGGGAGTGGAGGGAGGGAAGGAGAGGGAGAGAGGAGGAAAGGAGGGAGGGAGAAGAAAAGAAAAAGAAGTCTGGATTAAATTTTCCTAGGACTTTTAACACTGAAACTATGGATGGAATTTTATACTATGCTATCAGTAAGAAACATTTGAGATCTGCATCAAGTACACATGATTCTATCCATAATCTAGTCTGAAGCTGAAATCACTAACTGAGGAAAAACTAAGTACCTTTTGTTAAAGATATGCTATCATGGAGCTATTTTGTTGGGCCTAGTTATTTAAATATTACAGCCATGAACAAATAAATGTTGACGTACAACTTTATGCTTCTAAGACCCCTGTGTAATAATGCTCAAATCATTTCAATGCTAAAATCAATGATTCCATTAATTTTCAGTTTTTCACTTAACAATGTTTCTTCCTGTCAGCAGTTTATTCCAAAAGTTTATTCTTACACTAAATAAATGGTAGCAAGACTAAAGCCAAATGCTGACATTTCAATACTTTTAAAAACTCTAATAATGTTTTAAAATTAAAATGATACATTAGTATCACATACTAATGAGAGTGTTTGACAGAAAGTTAAGTTTTATATTTGCTTCAGGAAAATATGGAGAAATGTATAAAAAATGGAAAAGGAAGAGAAAATTAAGTACATGAAAGTAAGTAAAATTAAGTAAATGAAAACACCCACTTCATTCAAAAATAAAAGCAAATATTAAAAAGATGCCAGGCTGGTTACTCTAATTTTATAAAAAGGAATAGAATTTACCCATTTTCTAGTTTCTTTTTCTGATATAATTATCTTCCAGGAAATAAGTTTAATTTTTATGTAATGAAAATATGTTGAGGGGCTGGGATTGTAGCTCAGTGGTAGAGCGCTTGCCTGGCATGCGTGAGGCCCTGGGTTCAATCCTCAGCACCACATACAGAGCAATAAAATAAAAACATTGTGTCCATCTACAACTAAAAAAATATTAAAAAAAAATATGTTGAAAACCTTCTGTGACTAAAACCTCATCATTTAATTTTAAACTCTGAAGTTATTCAAGTATATCCAGTTAAAAGAAACAATAGCCAACATTAAGTCTTTTGATATTAATTCCTATTAACATATATTTTTAGCAAGTGACAGTCTTTATAACCTTGAGGTGAAATATAAACCCTTTTTTGAAAAAAAAAAAAAAAAAACTAAATCAGTATTCCACCAATCAACAATAAGATGTATCATCTATGAATCAATACTAATGATAACCTTAAGGGTATAATCTTGTTATAACTAAAAGCAAGAGGGTGGCGATGTAGCTAGGTGGCAGAGTGCTTGCCTAGCATGTGTGAACCTTGCATTTATCCTCACAGAGAAGGGGTTCTCAACAACCTATTTCTTTGACCAAAGATACTGTTTTGAACACATAGACTTTATACTAGAAGTAACCTTGATCACTGACTTGTTCACATTGCAGGCTGGGAGATAAACTGTTGGTACCACTTTATTGGTTTTTTTTTTTTTTAATTTTATTCATTCATTCATTCATTCATTCTACTTAGGTATACATGATAGCAGAATGTATTTTGATCCATTGTACACAAATGGAGTACAATTTTTCATTTCTCTGGTTGTATGTGATACAGAATCACAACATACATGCAGTCATTCATAAAGCTAGGGCTATGATGTCCAAGTTTATTTGTTTGTTTTCCTTCTTTTGAGATAGATGCTACTATCTTGCCCAGAATAGCCTTGAACTCCTGGGCTCTAGCAGTCCTACTATCTCAGCTTCTAGCTGAGACTACAGGTCTGTGCCACTTCTGCTGGGATATGGTAGGACCACTTTTATTCTGCCATTAACTCCTTTCCTTCCATTCCTAGTGCATCTGGGTCACCTCAAGTATTTCAACTACTTCAACAAAACTCTCAAACTACCCATTAAGACAAAATAAGCAAAAGGGCATGGGCTCCAAGAAAAAGAAAAAACAACAGAACACAATGCTATCTGTACTAATAAGTCAATTACTAGTCAATTTATATTCTAAGTAAGGAATTGGCAAAATATAGCCTGTGGCTAAATCTTGTCCTGTTTGTATTTTTTTAAAATAAATAAAATTATGTTGGAATATAGCTGCACCCATTCATTTGTTTTCATATTGTCTATGGCTGCTTTCACATTACAATGTCAGAATTAATCAGATGCGGGACTGGGGATGTAACTCAGTGTTAAGAATGCTTGCCTAACATGCATGAAGTCCTGAGTTCTATCCTTAGTGACACATACACACATGAAGTGACAATAGAACATACATTCTATAAAACTGAATATATTTACTATCTGGCCTTTTACAGGAAAAAAAAAAAGTGTTGACCCTTTTCTAAATATCAAGAAAGAAACCAGCATCACATTTAAACTTTATAATTAGGATGCTGGTCTATAATGTCTATTAGAACAAAATTCCATTATAACAAAACATCTGAATGTCCTATGAAGCTTCTGCAAATATTTATCAGAATAATTCCACTTTCTTGAGAAAAATAAATAAAATGATGAAAACAAAATGTTTTTGAAAAGAAGTTGATCTCACAAATTCTACATGATGAAAGAATCATTGATAAACTGATATTTCTGTGGTCACTTTTTAAATGTCTCTTCCTTTTTTAGGAGCCTAAAACAAATATTAATTTATGATAATGCAGAGAAAAAACATGTAAATTTCTAAACAAAATGAAAAAAAAAAAAGGGTAATTTTAGAATGCGAAATTATATCATTTCTCTGATATGACCAGTCAGGAAAATACACGGAGGTGATAAATGGGCAATAAAAGGAGGTGATTAACTCTTGGAGATGGATGAAATAGTTACAAAAATTTGCCCCATCCCCAAATTACATACCTTGCAAGAATATAGGAAATGATTCCACATAAATGAGTATTCAGTGTGTTAGCAAAGGGCCTTTAGCAGTACTGGTGGAAGCCCTAAGACAAGGGGAGAGAGCCACGAGGATAAAACAGCCTCCCTTGGGCTGGGCGTGTAGCTCAGTGGTAGAGCACTTAGAGTACTTACTTATCATGAACACTGGCCCCCCCCCCCAAAAAAAGCACCTTATTCAGAAGGATGAGAGATAAATACTGACTCACCTGACAGTGTCAGATTTTGTCAGCTAGTCACTTTTTATTTTGAGTGTAAGCCTGGCAGAAAAATATGATCTGCCCTGCTGGGAAGTACTGGTGATTGTGGATAGCAGAGTCTGGATAGGGTGGAGATAGCAGATAATGTTTGGCAAATTTTTAATTGGCCTGTGCTCTCTAAGAAGGCTAGCAGGACTGAAGAGATCTTGACAGACACTTTGAGCAGCAGCATGGGTTTAGTTGCTCTGGTTTTGATGTTGCTGCTCCCACTAAGTCAGACTTACCCTTACCCTATAATTTCACAAAACCCTTCTTTCTATTCTACTTGGAGATTTTTTCCTTTTTAGGAATATTTCTGGCCATTCCTTTGGTTGATGTTCTCAACTTGAAAACAGGCAGGCACATTTTTTTTTTTTTTTTTTTGGTAATGGTTACTGAACCCAGGCGCACTTAACCACTGAGCCACATTCCCAGCCCTTTTTTATATATATTTTTTAGAGACAGGGTCTCACTAAGTTGCTGAGGCTGGCTTTGAACTTGTGATCTTCCTGCCTCAGCCTCCTGAGCCTCTGGGATTAGTTAAAAGTTTCAGGGTAATACCTAATGATATTACTCCCTCTACCAGTCCTTTTTACAATGTATTAGATATTTACAAGGCTTTGTAGGTCTAGACTTAAAAAAAATTTCTTTTCTTTTAAAGGCATATCCAAAGTTGATAAAAACAATCTCCTCAAGACAGAATTTCCATTTTATACAAACTCTATATTTAGTTGGGAAGAAACATAGATATATCAAATATTGTACCAGACAAGTTAGATTAGGAAAAGTGAGCTAATAACAGTAAAGAATTAAAAATGATCAAGAAAAATGAATAATAAATGCTGGGCATGGTGATGTACACCTATAATCCCAATGACTAGGGAGGCTGAGGAAGGAGGATTTCTTTTGAGGCCAGTGTTAGCAACTTAGTGAGGCCCTAAGCAACTTAGTGAGACCTTGTCACAAAAAAAAGAAATAAAAAGGTATGGGGATGTGGCTCAGTGGTGAAGTGCCGCTGAATTAAATCCCCAGTACACACACACACACACAAAGAGGTAAGGAATTAAGAACTGTAAATGGTGAGACCAACTTGGACTTCAAATATGCTAATTTCCAAGTAACTCTTCTAAATAAAATTAAATAGCATCCCAGCAAACTGCTAATAATTAATTTAGTGTTCCACATTCATATTTGCAGAACAGTGTCCTGTTAGTCTTATTGCACTGCTATTTCACTATTGCACTGTTAGTACTATCACTACTACTACTACTAACAATACCTTCCCATGTTTCTAAGTTTAATCATTCATAAATGTTTTCATTTATTAGCTTATCAATAAAAACTAATCTAAAAGAAGCCTAAATTTCAAGATTTCCTAATATTAAAGAAAACAAAAACCAAAAACCAAAAACCTAGCTACTAAGATATGCAGACATTTAATGTCACCCACATTGTGGAAAACACTGTCCTCAGAAACCAGGCAGCCTTGTTTGATGTTTACTTCCGAGGCTCCAAAATGAATATAAATGGCTTGTCTGACCTGTGAATGTGGAAATCTGGAAGCAATCCCATTTTATAGAACACAAGCCTTTAGCATTTGGGGTACTTAATTATTTTGATGATAGGTGAATTTTAGCCTTGATCACATGGCTTACAGCTAAAAATCTGTTTCATAGGAGACTAGTTCTCAGCATGCAGTGAACCTTAAAACCCATGCTATAAACATCCAAACACGTGGTATCAGTTAAATACCAGGTTCAAAAAGAACTCCACTCCTTTAAGAGACAATCTGGATAGAAAATAATGTAAGACAATAAACAGAGTTTTTGATGTGTATGGCTGTAGAGGTTTACTTTTTTCCTCCCTCTAAAGAACTGCCATGTTTTTTCAAAGATGGATTGAATTAGTTTATTTTCTCTGGGGATTGATCTAAAACTATTTCCTTTCTTTGTTACTTAAGTAACATCTATTCTTAAAACTACCCTTATCTCATTTTTTCCTTCATTTGGGAGTAAAGTTTAAATTTGAACCTGTACAAATTGGAATTTTACATTTTTTAGGCAGGTTCCAAATTATAATAGTAGCAATTTTTCTAGATGAAAATCCCTGAAATTCAGTCTTGCTTCACTGCTTTTGCTATTCAGACTTCCTACTCACTATTTCAATACACAAACTATTGTGCCAATTACTACACACCTGGAAAAAAGTCCAGATTTAAGCTAAAATGATTTCTAGAAAAAATTTTTTTGTGTATGTGATCACAGCAGGATTTTATGGGCTAATAGTCAGCCAATGACCCTGCCCAAAACAGTAAAGAAATTTCTTAAGAGCCTCTCTTTACTTTCAACCCTTTTCCTCAAAGATATTGTGAAAAACATTTAGAAATAAGCTTTAGGAGTTATCACAAATAAGGCAAGTACTATTTTACCATTGAAGTGGATCGATTGTTGCTAACAAGGCTTGATCCTCCATAGTTCGAATTGAGGCTTCCAATTGGTGCATTATGGGATGGTCCCAATAAACTGTGTATATCACTGTGACCAGCAGGCAAACTGGTAGAAGGTCCCACAGCATGGTTCCGTAGCACATGGATGGCATCATCCAGTCTGTCTAAACGATCCTCCATTCGAGACTGCTATAAGAATTAAAAAAAAAAAAAAACAAAAAACAAAAACCAAAAAACAAAAAACCAAAAACATGGAGCTTACTGCTGATATCTGTTCAATTTATTCAACTGCTGTATTTCCTATTTTGGGATATATGGAAGATAGCAAGTGAAATGCAACATCAAGCAGCTTCAAAACCAACTACCTACACTATAAACAACAACAACAAAAAGGCTATCTGTAGGCTATGCTATATTTTTTAAGCTTCAGAAACAATCACTGTTTTATAGGACGAATTTACCAATCTACTACAAGGCTTATTTCTTTTAGCTTCTACAAAAGAGAAAGGGTATTACATCAATATTTAATTTTAGTTGATTAAAAAGGATAAACTGCACCTTAATAATGATCACTGAAAGATGTCAACTGGGAATAGGTCCTCAAATCCATCAAATTTAAGCTATCATTTTGTTTTAGGCGAATAAAGCACACCTATCTTAAATGGTGAACAGATCTGATATGCTCTTAACAAAACTGAAGAGATGACATTGTCTGTGGATACACACGTGTCTCATACACAAACATATTAGAATTTTAAAAATCAAAAGCACATGCCAGTAGAGCTCTTTTTAGAAGAATCACTCAATATAAGACAAAGTCTATTCTTACATACCATTACAAAAACTGAAATGATCAATTGTTTGATTTTAAAAGACTTTGGAGTCTGTACAGCTTGATGATTTTAAATGAATAATGGGAAGTATAAGTAATTGAAACACAAAAAAGGCACCATCCAAAAGAAATAGTACCTCACAGACATCCTTTAAGAAGGACATTGCATCTTGCAAATGTTCGTGAAGTTGCTGCTCAACTCGATTTTTCTGGCAAAGTCAAGACAGAACAGGAGGCAAAGCACAGGTTAAGATTAACTCCAAAAGAGATGAGGAAATAGCTGATGTGCATGTTGGCATAACATGTTAGTAAAGTTAATGTGGAGCCTGAGAGATCTACTTGTATTAAAGTTTGAGAAGGATGGAATTTAACAAGGAAGTTACAAGGTTAGTTTCTAAACAGCGCATGTTGCTTCTATTTGCTTGCAAAATATGTGAGAAGAAAACTTTCCCTCAATTTAAAATGTTCTGGTTAGTCACATAAAAAGAACGTTTCTGTTTGCAACCTAGAATTATTGAATGATAGCATGACTTAGCATTTGATCAGATCATCCTTATTTTGTTTTTATTATACTTTGTAATTCTGGGTTATAAATGTTAAGCATACAAAAGCAACAGCAGTTAACATTCTACCACAAATTCTTCACCCTTGATTACCTAGAAGGTTCCTATATTGTTTTTTTTTACTTGTAAACAGTGTTTTGCTTGTATGATTTGTACAATTTTTGTTATAAGAAAATGTGAGAAATAACAATTTCATGACAAAAATAACTGACATTCATTTAAAAATTTTTACATAAATGCAATAATGTATACATAGCATTATACAATTTTGCACTGCTGGATTTCATTTTCTTACTTTTACTTCTCTTTTTTCAAAGTTTCGTCTACATGGAAACATAAAAGCATGAAAAAATGAAGTCCTAGATTTGTCAAAGAAATAAACATTTTACAATACTATTTTAACACCAGCTGTCCTGACACCAGAAGCCTGATGCCCCAAAGAACAGATGGTAAAGGCACACCCAATGTGTCATATTGTTCAACTAAATCAAGCCATTTGTCAGCAAAGAATTCGTGTGTAATGCTATCCTACTGTTTCTTCATTGTTACACAAGATTCATTAAAACAAACAAAACCAAAAAACCCTCCAAACCATAGATAAAATCCTGTAAGTCCTGTAATGACTTGTAAGAAGTTCTTACCAGGGAGTGGAGTGAGTTTTCATAGCTTGGGGATGAAGGAGCTTGCCCTCCAGGTCTGGGCCACTGACTGGTACCTGTTAAAACCCCAAAGCACCCACAATCCTGGGTTAACTCAGCTATCTCAATCATGTTCTAAAGGATAGGGTAAGGATACTCCATAAATGTAAGGAAATTTACATGAAAATTTTTAAAAATTATTTTTTAGTTGTAGATGGATGCAATATCTTTAATTAATTAATTAATTAAAATTTTTATGTGGTGGTGCTGAGGATCAAACCCAGTGCGTCATGCATGCAAGGCAAGCACTCTACCACTGAGCTACAGCCCCAGCCCCTACATGAAAATTTTTTCAGCTTTCAGTATAGTATTAGCTACTTACATGCTCCAATTAAGAAAAACTTTCATTAATTATAATTACAGCAATGTAGGGAGCTGAGAAAAAAATTATACTTTAAAACAACTACTTTCATGTTTGCATATTCCTTAGACTATACCTATTGAGAAAATACACTTCTAATGTACATAATTTTTTATTTTGTCTCTTTTCCCACCATGGTTTAACATAGTATTTGATAAGGCTATTAGTGACTACATTAATATTTACCTGTTTTTTTACATCATAATTTGCTTAACCATCCATTACCACACTACTGAACACTTGGTTGCTATCAATTAGCTATTATGAACACTGCTATAATACATACTACTGTGTTTGTTTTTTTTTCTGGTGCAGGGTGGGGAAGAGAGATGTTTTCAAGATAAGTAGCATTTCCAAATTAAAGGCTATACACACATTTATGATATCTAATTCAAAAGGTCAAACTGCTTTACAAAGTGAAATATTAACTAATAGTGCCTTTAGCAATGCACAGATGAACCAATTTCAAATGACTGCAACTGCATTTGGGATTACCTGTTTAAAAATTTTCCAACGTAGTCTATACCAAAATACATTCTTTAATTTGGAAGACATCATTATATAAAAACTTTTTTAAAATGTTGCTCATTCTTCAATGTTAGGAAAGTAAAAATACAATATAAAACAATAAAGATAGAAAAGAAAAAGAAAGGGTGTAAATTCATAAAGAATGAAGCACTTTGCCTCACATGCACAAGGCCCTGGGTTTGGTCACTAGCATCAAAACTAAAAGGAAAATACCATAAGAAAAATAAAACAAACAAATTCACCCATATATTGAGCAGAATGCAATGTTTTAATGTCTTGCCAAAATAGCTCTAAGAACAAAAAGACAAAACAACTGATCAAGTCTTCACTATTTCATGGTTGTTCATCTGAAAATAAGTTATTTTACAGAAAATATAAAGACTATTCAATTAAATGTACATTATTCTTATTACATGCTTCAGTGACAATCTGAATTGCCTTAGAAATCTAAAATTGAAAGTTAAAAGGTTTATTTAATTGGCTTTGTGTATTGCTTAGTGACGTTTAAATTGTATTGCAAGACAGTTTTTTGTTGCAGGTCCATTTGCTATATTTACAAAGCTAAGGATAATCTAAAACTAACTTATTTGTTATTTCAGAAAAACAAGTAAACTAAAACTATTACAATCATTTTAGCTGAACAGCACCATTTACTTACTCAACAACCCAATAACTGCATTCCCATCAATCTCACAAATTTTGCAACTTGAAAAATTGAATACTAAGATTCTTTTTCTTAATATTTTTTTTAGTTGTAGATGGACACAATATCTTTATTTTTATGTGGTGCTGAGGATCGAACGCAGTGCCTCACGCATGTGATGCAAGCACTCTACCACTGAGCTACAATCCCAGCCCCAAATACTAAGATTCTTAATAATCTGATTAGATTTCACAATTAATCCAAATGCATACTGTTACAATCATACAAATAAAATTTCAATACTAAAACTGTGAGGATAAAAGATATGTTATCATGTGTCTTAACATTTTTTTAAACTTATAAACAAATTATTTTGAGGACCATTAAAGACTTCATACAAGACAAACAAATGTAATCAGAAATCAAGTACACAAATTATGGATGACTGGCTGGGTGTGGTGGCATACACCTATAATCCTTGGCTTGGAGGCTGAGGCAGGAGGATGGCAAGTTCAAAGCCAGCCTCAGCAATGGTGAAGCACTAAGCAACTCAGTGAGAATCTGTCTCTAAATAAAATACAAAATAGGGCTAAGGATGTTGCTCAGTGGTCCCCTGAGTTCAATTCCCGGTACAAAAAAACCCCCACAAATTATGGATGATCTAAAATTTTTCACTGAAACAAACTTGTGGGCTAATTTTATAATTAACAAGTAGAATTTAGCAACTGGGAAAATTCAGTATTAATATGAAGAATTCATATATAAAAACAACCAGCCAACATTTTACCACAATTTTAGTGCAGTAGGATTTACTTAGAACTGATGGAGAATTACTAATTTTAGGTGGCAAGGATAATCTATTTAAGAAGACCCTAAATTATCAAAAAGAAAACTTCAGCCGGGCGCGGTGACGCAAGCCTGTAATCTCAGCACTTAGGGAGGCTGAGACAGGAGAATCACAAGTTCAAAGCCAGCCTCAGCAAGGGCGAGGCACTAAGCAACTCAGTGAGACCCTGTCTCTACATAAAACACAAAATAGGGCTGGGGATGTGGCTCAGTGGTCGAGTGCCCCTGAGTTCAATCTCCAGTACCAAAAAAAAAAAAAAAAAAGAAAGAAAGAAAACTTCAACATTTATAATATTTTACTTTTTAATTATTTTGCACCACTATTCCTTAAATCCCCTTGGATGATCAAGGAAGTTGACAGGAAGGAGCCGGATCACCAAATTGCTTAATTTGTAGGGAATATCAACACAAGTTTTATTACATTTAAGCACCTCAGAATCATTAGCATGCATACAGATGCTCTGTAAAACAGGTGGTTTTTGTGGTTCTTCATTAGCTTTGTGTTGAGAAATCAGATATTTACACTTACATAAGAAATCATCTACATTCATCACTGCCCCTATCATTCTTTTGTAGTGTTAAAGATCAAACCCAGGATCTCCTATACGTTAGCCAAGTGTTTCACCACTGAGCTCTATCCCAGCCTTAGTTTCATACTTTTTTGATGGTGATATGAAGCAACTATGCAATTCATTCAATTAGAAAATATAGACACATACTTAAATCTATTTTGTTATTATTTTAGATTTGGTTCTCCATTATTATATGCTTACTAGACAACCAACAGTGTTAAATCAGTGATATATATTTGAGCTGGACATGGTAGCACACATCTGTAATTCTAGCTACTTGAGAGTCTAAGGCAGGAGATCACAAGTTTGAGGCCGGACTGGATAACTTAGTGAGAGACCTTGTCACAAAAACAAAAATAAAAACAACAACAACAACAAAAACCATGGTGGTGTGGGCAGAATGTAGCTCAGTGGTAGAGGGCTCACACAAGATGCATAAGGCCCTGGATTCAGTCCCCAATACCGAGGGTCAGCAGATATCTGTTTGAATTTCATATAAATCCCAAGGTATATTTATTTCATGGACAGAGCTCCTATAACTCCACCTTGTTACTTCAAAATTTCATGCAATTGGGATAACTGAAAGCTTAGATAAGACAGAATTAGCTCAGCAGAAGTCAATACCATGGTTGGTAAAACTCAAAGGGGAGAAGAGAAGTTTAGTGCATATTGGGAGTTAGTGGACCTGTAATCTGATTAATCTGTACTATTAAGTAATTTTGTGAGCTCTGAATTACAAAAACAGGGACACATAGTTTTTTGGGTTTGTTTTTAATCTGCTTCACAAAGCTGATCTTAACAGATATGAAAGTACTTCATAAGCCTAAAAGGTCTTTCTATTGATGGGCTACTTTTGTCATCTCTTTCTGATGGTAGCTTTATCCTGAATTAAAATTAAAAAAAAGTATTAGGGGTGACTTAGAAAATGTGATGCTTCCCTTCCTTCTCATCTAATGCCAGGAAGTAAGCACACAGCAAGGGTTGGGCTTCTGTTTCCCTCATTAGGTGAGCACAACCTTTCAACTATTCTATATAGGGAACAATTTCTGTAATTGCTTGGGCTTTTTACTGACTGACCACTCTAAAAAAGCTAGCTCTTATTCTAGAAAGATTATAATAAATCTACTTGATATTAAAGTTCATCAAACACAGAAAAGAAGCTAGCTGGGTGAATAGGAAAAACAGCTAAATTATTTGGCTGAAAATCTGGAAAGGCTTTGATCATTAAATCTAAAAAGCACCCAGTGTTTTCTGATCTGCTCTAACTAGCACTTAGTAAGAATTTCACCTACTACAATTGTTTAATAGGGAATAGAAACCAACATTTTGTGTGGTTGAGAGAATTCATATGACCACTTATCATACTTTTTCTTTTTTTGTTGGTTGTTTCTCTTTGTAATCTTACCCTAAATCAAACTTTGGTGAGATTCTCCCATGCTTGGAAAAGGCTGAACTGAATAATCCTAATTTTTGAGGTAGCATTAAGTGCTGTTTTCTACAGCCTAGCCCCAGCCAGTTTCTCCCTCTCAATGCTTCACCCAATGACTCCGCATAAATAGTTCATATACTTTCTCACATCTAGATCCTTTGCTGAGCTCTTTCCTTTAACCTAGGAAACTCCTTCTCCTTCTAAAATTCTACCTTCCTCATGAAACCTATCCTGACCATGTGTTTAGAGTGAACTCTGTGGCTCTTTTTTTAATCTTATTTTCCAAACTAGATTGAAAACAAGTTACACAACTCATTTAACACCAAGTATGCCAACAGCAGACACAACTATTCCTCTCTTCTGTCTTGCAGCCAGAGCCCTGATTTTGTTCACAAGGGGTGGAGGCTGGGCCTTCCCTTTTCTAGTATGAACCAAGGAGAGAATAATTCTATTCCTAGCTTTGGGGCTAAATCCTGATAACCTAATATAAACATGATAGTTGCATTTCTGTTCTAAGTAACTATGTTAGGCCCAGTGCTGGCCCATGAGACAGGAAGGGAAACCTACTAAAGAGGCTTCTAGAAAAGGTTTCTTAAAGACAAGGAAGAGACATTTCCTTTTCTTCTATTGGACCCTGTTGTGTTTGGCTACGGTACCCTGATTTACTGTCTTACCATCAGGCTGAGAGACAACTGCTAAGCAGCAGAGCAGGTCTGACACACAGGGACAGGACTTTGCCTGCTATGGGCTTCTTGTCACATGGGATAACAAAGTTATTTTTGTTCAAGCTAGCGGAGACAAGAACTTCTTTTCCTTTCATCCTAAAGCATTCCAACTGATAACAATATCTCAGAAGCTTTCTCAAAAGCACTCTCTAGGTAGAAATGTATGCTCTTGGCTTGTAAACGTTCCAGAGGAAAATGAAGGGGATTTAAGGATGACCGCCTTAGAAGCTGCCTATGTGTGAGTGTGCATGTGACTATCACTCAGTCATGAGGAATAGGGCAAATGTAGAGAGCATGTAGTGGGTAGGAGTTTTTATTTTAGATAACAGACCATTGCCATACAAGATACAAATAATTTCCATATATTAAATAGAAGCTCTGCTTTGCTCCTTTTCTTTTTCCCCTTAACTGTAATTCAACAATCTACATTTTCATTACTCACCTGAATTATAGAAAAAAAGAATATCATCCAATAAACATCAAATGAAGATGTATGAAAAATGTGAGAATTTTACTTGGGACCCATTTTTCTTTCCCTTTGGAAAAATGTTGAAGTTGCTGGGTGTGGTGGCATATACCTGCAATCCTAGTGACTCAAGAGGCTGAAGTCAGCCTCAGCAACTTAGGGAGGCCCTATACAACTTAATGAGACCTTGTCTCAAAATAAAAACTAAAAAGGGCTGGGGATGTGGCTCAGTGGTTAAGTGCCCCTGGGTTCAATTCCTGCTACAAAAAAACAAAAAAATAAAAAAACAAAGAATTGAAACTTCTGATTCTCCATTTCACTGATGTCCCTTCACAGTTGCTCAGTTCCACTACAGACTTTCTCTTCAGTGCCAATTAAAACTAAAAGATACTTTGGTAACTATCTTACTAGGCAAAGGAGAGGCAGTGGGAATGTACAGTGAGGGCAGACACAGAGGCCTCAGACAGCAAAGTGAAAAAGGCTATGGCAAACATGACACTGACAATTTTAGCAAAAGTGTGCCAAGAGGGTGAGCAGGGCTAAAGTTACATCATTCTTCCTGTAATTTCAGCTCTGTTAAACAACAACTTCAAGTCAACGGGTCTTTCATAGTCTTGTCTATGTCTATGAACAGCTGTTCAACTTTTACTAGACAGCTGAAGCCACAGTGTCTGAGAAAGTAGCAGAACCTGCTAATAGCTGGGAGCAGCTGCCAGCAGTTCATCATCTCCACACTGGAATGCTTCTAAGCAGAACCACAAGGCAAATACACAAAGCACAGGTGATAGCAAAGGTCCGGATTTCCAGAAACACTGCACAATGTAAAAAGTCTTAACAACAGCATAGAAAAAAATAAGATCACTTAGACCTTAGACCTAACTAATGGCTTGATTCTGTTTTCCTAAACAGTCATTTCTGAGGTCAGCTGTTGTTGGAGGAATATGGCAATCTTATCCAGTTGCCTAATAATGTCTTTTTTTCAAAACAAACTAAAACATCACTTCTTTAGCAAAGATTTTTGCCAAACACTTTTTTTTTTAATATTTATTTTTTAGTTGTAGGTGGACAGAATATCTTTATTTTATTTTTATGTGGTGCTGAGGATCGAACCCAGTTCCTCACACGTGCTAGGCGAGCACGCTACCACTGCACCATAACCTCAGCCCCGCCAAACACTCTTTAGAAAAAATACAGGTCAGGTTTTTACATCACAGCTTAACAAATACTTAACATTTTCATGTACTTTTATTTATTCCTAGTAAGTAAAAATTCCCCTTTACAAGTGTGTCTCAACAAATTGATATCATAGGATAATATCTAGAACTTGTCAAAATTAATGTGAAAAAATCAGGAGGAAATACAGCAAATCTGAACCACTAACAATATTTGGCCATATGCATTGAGTTCTTTTCCGTAGTAGAAAAACTAACTGTATCATCTCAAAGAATTCATTTTTATATGTGTGTGTATATATGCATGTAGGTATGCATGTGAAGTAATAACTTAGTGGACCTAAAAATAAAGACAAATTACCTATATAAAGTTATTCATCTCTGAGTCTTATACATGGTACATGGTAAATGTGGAAAACTATGAAAAAAGAGGTTACCTGTGCTTTTATTTAATTGCTTTTGGTGGTACTGGGGATGGAACCCAGGGCTTCATGCACACTAAGCACACGTTCTATCATTAAGCTACATTCTCAGCCTTTGAACTTCTAAATAGGTTATTTTAAAAATTTTCTATGCTATTTCATAAAGATTTTTGGGGTAGCTCTTCTGTATTTTACCTTCACCCCAATTTCCCACCTTAATTTTTATCCTAGTACCACAACTGTTATTAGAAATTATCAACAACTTATATTAAGAATCTAGGAAGATATGCATAAATAATTCAAAACTAACAAATATTTCAATATTCTCCAACATGAACTCCAGAGGAAACTTCTGCTCATGTTTAGATGCTTCCTTAGGGCTAAATGATGATTTTTTTTGGTGGGGGATGGGGGATCAGGGATTGAACTCAGGGGCACCAGACCACTAAGCCACATCCCCAGCCCTATTTTGTATTTTATTTAGAGACAGGGTCTCACTGAGTTGCTTAGTGCCTCTCTTTTGCTGAGGCTGGATTTGAACTTGCAATCCTCCTCCCTTAGCCTCCAGAGCCACTGGAATAACAGGTGTGTGCCACTGCGTCCAGCCAAAACTTAGATGATTTCTTAATAAATTTTATTAAAAAGTGCATGTGAAATATTTCCAAGTAGACTCATATCATGTTATGAAATAGATAAAAGAAAAACCTACCTGTAAGAGGTGAAGGTGATCCAACTGGTGTTGATGGATTTGACGGAAAACTACTGCTGGTATGATCAGGAGAATAAATCTAAGCAGAAAAGAAGAGACACACATACATTGATATTTCACAATAGCAAAAATATAAATCTATTTACAAGAATGTATTTTTACAATCTGAGGTGTCACTCCTAAGACTCACAGTGGAAAGGTTTTTCCATTATTCTTAAGACTTGTTTGTTACATGAAGGCCACAGTAGCCTCCATTTGAAAACTCAGATTAAAAAGTATCATATATATTCTAACATGACAAGAATAAAATAGATATGCTTCTTTATTATTCTAGTTGGAAATAATTAAAAATTTCTAATTGTTAGAATAGTAACAAATCTGATCAACACTCTTTCAAGAATATGCCATCTGAGTAAATTAACTCATTTTTGAAATGGCCTTTAAGCGCTTGCCTGCCTACCATGTGCAAGGCACTAGGTTCAATCCTCGGCAACACACATAGTAGAGAGAAAATGGAAAAAAAAAAAAAAGAAAGAAAGAAAGAAATGATTTCTAAAAAGTTTTAAAAGCCAACCAAAGAAAATATTTCTTAAATAGTTACCCATTACCTCTCATTTAAAAAGTTACTGATATAATCAACCACAAGCTTGCCAATTTTAGCTCCACATGTTTAAAACAAATTAGACTTACTCCCAAAGGATATTTTGTCATCATTGGAGAAAGTAAAAATACCCAAGTAGGTCAAAAATGTATTCCCCAATGATTTTTGGACTTGACTTCCCTACAGATCTACTTGAAGAGGATAATATACCTTAATGCATAAATTTTGATGTTCTGACTAAAAATGTTGTTGCTATACTTTATATACTTTTCATATTGCCAAAAATAAATAGTGTAGGAAAGTCATTCAAGTTTACCTAATTAACCAGTAAATATTTTAAGAGTCCTTTTAGCCAGGTGTGGTGGTGTACATCTGTATCCCAGCGACCAGAGAGACTGAGGCAGGAGGATTCCAAGTTTTAGTCTGGCCTCAGCAATTTAGTGAGACTGTCTCCAAATAATAGAACTAAAATAAAAAGGGCTGTGGACATAGCTCAGTGTTAGATGGTTCAACCCCCTGTAGTCCTCCTAAAAAAGTCCCTTTGATTCAGGTACCAAGGGACCCTAAGAGGTCCCTTCTGGGACAATATTCCTCTTATTATTATTTTAAAAAGTCTTATTGGTACATTGTAATCAGACATAATAATGGGACTCATTGTTACATACATGTACATGCATACAAGATAATAACATAATTCTGTCTATTTCATTCCCCAGCACCAATGTAGGTTTTTCCATAGCTTTGTAAGTTCAGGGGAATGTAAGCACCTTTCTTTATGCCCCTTGTTCTTTAGAGGAACATGGTGTAGATGATTTGTAGTGTATTTACTCTTTCAGTCTTGTCATGGGAAGAGGTCAAGGAGTAAAAAGTGTTTTTGTCCACGCCAGGAAGCTGCAAAAAGTGAATGTTCTGAGAATCAAAAGTCAATGCCAAATAAGAGTTATGGAACTATTTAAAACACTAACTTAAAATTGTAGGGTGGTGTAAGCTAGAAGTAGCTCTTGAGGAGAATTTCTCCAGCTCCATTACTGTTTTGAGAAAACTAAGGCCTGGAAGGAGACACACTGGGATACAACTTCTCTAATTCCAGTTTTTAGATCCCTATCACTAAAAGTGAAAATGGAGACCACTGGAAAGACTCTCCCTGCCCTTGCCTACTCCTTAAGACTCAACCTCACAACTAGACATGGGAACTACAAAGTCAGTTCTCAGGTGTCCTTTATCTCTATCTATGTTAGGACCCCAGGGAACCTAGGCTTTCTGCTTCTTCTCATAAAGCTCTTAGTATCTGCTCTGTGATTCTGGGACAATATTATTCTTTTTTTTTTTCTTGGCACCAGGATTGAACTCAGGGGTACTTGACCACTGAGCCACCTCCCCAGCCCTATTTTGTGTTTTTTTATGTAGAGACAGGGTCTCACTGAGTTGCTTAGCACCTTACCATTGCTGAGGATGGCTTTGAACTCGTGATTCTCCTGCTTCAGCCTCCCAAAGAGCTGGGATTAGAGGCCTGCCCCACGCCCAGCTGACAATATTCTTCTTACAAAATGCATAATAAAACATTTTTACACCTCAGCACTTAACAGAGCAGTCAAGTCAACTTCTGTAGCTAAACTATGGCCAAATATTTTAAAAAGGAAAACTACTCATGAATGTAAAGTCATCCTCTAGAAATAACTGTACTCAATAAGTTTAGAACACTAGTGAATCTAAAGCAGCTCAAATTATGGCATACAAAGGTCTAAGCACTGGTTTTAAGCAAAGCATAATAATGTTTTTTTCAACATCTAGAAAAATCAGATATTGGGATAGGTTCATGTTAAAATAAAATTCCACAAGTCATAATTAACAAATATAATGACTTTCATTTGCTAAATTTTCACTAATTCCAAACTGCAAACAGCCCAAAGTCTATTTTCCTCTGAATGAAATAAGATATGTGAATTTGTATGGTTAGTAAATTGTAATTATAAATGTCTTTAAACAAGTCTCTTATACAGCCACATCAGAAAGCTGTATACTTAAGTTAGAAAGCCATTTGGAAAAGCAAAGCTATGGAAAAGAGTTCATGAAATTTTTGGAGGACTTAGGGAATTAGTATAAGATCAATATTGTTTTTAAGCTGTTAGGGCTGAGTACAGCTCAGTGGTTCCATTCCCAGCATCACCAGAAAAAAAGTTCTTACTCAAAGTTGTTACTTTTCAAAAAACTCACAGGACATATGTGAAAATAAGCTACCAGCCACATTTTGGTTCCTAGTGGCTCACCTACATAACCTAATTTATTTCAACCATATAAGTAAATTAGGTAAGGTCATTAAACCAACAAAAACATGTCTTAATATATCACTGTTTTGTTTAAGAGCTACATAATTAGCTGGGCGTGGTGGCACATGCCTGTATTCCCAGTAGCTCAGGAGGCTGAGGCAGGAAGATCGCAAGTTCAAAGCCAGCCTCAGTAACCTAGTGAGACCCTGTCTGTAAATAAAATATAAAAAAGGGCTAAAGATGTGACTCGGTGGTTAAGCAAAACTGGGTTCAACCTCCAGTAAAACAAACAAAATATTCACAATATTGTGCCTTTAATTAGCAAATAATGCTTTATGAAACATCCTGAGTATAATATTGGTAAGGGAGGGAAGGACTGATAACACTGATGTGGGCAGATGATGAGGGAGAAAAGTTTCAGTTCCACACAAACAAGCCTAACTCATTGTTTTTTAGCCCTCAAGTAAGACAAGTCTTTATTTTTCTAGTAACTCCTCTTTTTATCCAATATATAATTGAGCTATTGTCCTTGAACATAGTTTTAAACAATCAAATGCCATGTTTCCTTTTGCCTATGAAATAAAACAAAATGATATTTAATGTCATAATCTGGTCACAAAAATATCTTTCTACTCTGTAATCTACTCATAACCTACATACTCTATTATCCAAACAAAATATTTTTTTCACTTTCTGAACAGCTTGTTCTACTTTCAGGATGTCTGTTTCTTAACTTCTTCTTGGTGGAATTCCACACTACATCAAAGCTTAGCTCAAATGTTACCTCTCCACATCCATGTCATTTTTACCTCCCTTATTATCTCAGAGGCAGACATCTTATATAGTTCAACACTGAATCCATGACTGCCTGCTAGTGTCTTATATAAGTAGGCTCAATATTTTTTAAAAAATTTGAGTGATAAAATTGCACTTGAAACTTTCTATAACACTTATGGATAAAAAGCAAGACTCCTTAAATGCTAGCATTTGTCTTAGTATTTATTTAATGGGGAGCAGTAACAGAAATACTAAATAAAGAAAAAGAGCTTTGTTATAGAGATGACTTCATTTCAAATCAGATTTTGTTTGTTTTCTGCCACATTGGGGATCAAACCAAGGGCCTTGAACCCAGTAGGCAAGTGTTCTACCACTGAGCTACATCCTCAACTCTCAAATCATTTTTAGGGCACCAGCTTTAAGAACAATTACATGGTGAGGGTTCTACTACTTCTGGAAATTACTGCTAACATACTAGACTGTCCATATCACATCATTAGACAGGTATGTGCTGCTCAGGGTATAAGTGGACTATCAACACTTATTTCCACCATAACTCTGCTCATACATGTCAAGATGCCCATGCATGTCAAGAATTAGCTACACCTCCTGTTATGTCAGAGAAGGCAGAGGTTACAGTTTAAAGTCACGTAAGATCATTACCTTAAAATGATTTAGCAAAATGTGCTGATCTTATATGTAAAAGAGGTTTTAAAAATCACTGTACAAACAGCAAGGTTTTAAAAATCACTGTATAAACAGGAGAAATGGTAACAAAAAGCTACCAAGTATGAAAACATACTCCTTCTGGCATTTCTTCCCCCAAAGCAGCTTCTTCATTTATACAATAAAAGCCATTTTCCCCTCACCTGTCACATTTGCTTGTTCTACTTCACCAATTAAAGTGATGTTAGACAAAACTGTTGTCGATTTTTTCCTGAACTTATAGGTAGCCTGGCAAGTTACAGGACTTTTCCTATCTTTTTTACTTTCAAAAGAATATGTGGGGAGAAGAAGAGCAATACAACTTCAAAAAGGCAAAATAAAACAGCCTTTGGATCACAAATCATCTCACTAAGCTATCTGTACAGGTTTATTCTATTACCAAATAGAAACAAATTATACTTATTCCATAAAAATTGTTGTGCTGCTTTAAGAAATTCTAAACACCATAAGTTTAGAATTTATTTGGCAAAATGCATTCTATATTAAGAATATATTTTGTTTTGCATTTTCTGGCCTTATAGGACTCTAACATTAGTGTTTGAAGGGAAAAAAGAAGAAAAAGTCAGTAACTTCAAAATGAGAGAAGGAGTGATTTAGAGTCTTGAGCATAAACACAAAAGTAAGAACTCATTCTGCATGCAGTCCATGGTCCTCATACTGTTAAGTGACCAATGATGAATAACTCTCAATACCTTCTGCCAGGCTTAAACGGTAATATGCCTCATTTTACTGCAACAAATGAGGCTCCTCCTCCTATCAGTCATGGTCTATTCCAATCAGCAGGGTGCCAATAAGCCAAGGGCTAATGAAAAGGGCCTCGGACAAAAAGGAAACAATGGAGAGCGCCCAGGCCCAACCCTGAAATTGTGAGCCCAATTTTTTAAACACTACAGTGCACATTTCAGTTAATCTTTATTATGCTAATGTTATTGAGTCTAAGGAACAAAGAAACTTATTTCATGAATTACTTTTAAACGTCAACTTCCCAGAATTTTCTTTTCTTTTGTTAGAGACTACTGACCATTTAACTATCCAGATTAAAACATACACACACACACATACACACTTTCCCTCTCTCTTGCTCTGAGGTAGAAATCAAAACATAAATTATCACAAAGAAGTCTGATATAATCAACAAAGTTAAACAGTCCTCTTGTTTGATCTCCTCTAAATTAAAGACCAAGTGTTTTGATATGGTATTAGGCACTGAAATAAACCAGATGTTTCTTCCTCTATATAACTCTCCATGGGCACAATCTTAAAGGGTTATTGTCTGGCAAATGTTCAGGGAAACACATTAGAAATGGCACGAATACACAGATTTTCCTTCCCTTCTATCTACCCTAGTTTATTATCTAAACTAATGTATAATCCACAGGGCTTTGGGAACTTTGTGTAAATACTTTCATATACAATTCTCTTTTTTGCTATCCTGAGATTAAGACCACAATTATCCAGGCTTAAACCTAAAATAAAGGAACCTTTGCAAATGCATTATCTAGCCTTACATGTTTAATCACACAGTATTCTTCGAGCTCTTTAATACCTAAACTGAAGAACAAAGGTTATACCCTCTGATGTTTCACACATGAAAGACCTTCTGAGACATACATCAGACAATTGAACTAGAATTAACTTCCAGTGGCAATTGCTCAGTGTTATTTCCCCTAAAACTAGGTGCCATGCTAAAAATGTTACATTCTAAAGAGCTTAAAAAGTTTCAAAAATAGTCATGGTCACCATTTCCAATGATCAGTAACATTTAACATAAAATTCTGAAGTGCATGTCAAACTCTCAAATGTAATCCTCATTAAGTTCCTTCTTCTCATCTGTTTTAATCCTTTCTATTCCCAGACAATATAATGTTTTTGTTTTTCAATACATTTTGAGTACTAAACATGTATTAAAGTGATAGTGAATCTGTAAAGGAAGTTATAGAAAAAATGTATTTGGGAGGGGTCTAGATGTGGGGAGGAAGGTAGCAGATGGAATGAAGGAAGGAATATGAAGTGTGTAGACTGTGGCATGTAGTGATGGAGCAGATGGAATGCATCACCATCAGCTATGACAGAAATGATTTATGGAATGACCTGACTGCTCCTGCCTAGTAACAACACAGGATGACAGAGCTCAGTTTCCATGACAACCAAAGCCCACCCACTAACTAGATTAAACATTTTTTTCCCTGGCTTCCACACAGAGTGACTTTGGGTTTTCTTTGCCAAATGCCACCCTGGTTTGGCTAGTATGTTGTTCACACTATGAGAAGATGTTCAAAGACTTGAAGGATAGCTAAGAGCCACTGAGAACTTCACAAATTCTTGCCTAACTATATGGCAAGGTTTCTTCATAGACATTTTTCCTCAAAAACAAAAAACAAAACACACACACAAACAAAAACCCTGTTGGTGGGTGGGGGGCCAAATGTACAGTATATTTTTAAAGTTTGCTTAATATTAAAAGTTCAAATTTTATTTGCTCTCTTTTTATCCCCACAAAGTATGATCCAAGATCAAACTCAGAGCCCTGCATGTGTTAGTCAAGCACTCTGCTACTGAGCTCAATCCCCAACCCTGTTATTTGTCTTCCTACATGTGAACTATCTTAGCGGAATATAACAAGCCAATCAAACACCCAGGAAATCCTTAGCTTTTAATACTATAGAATAATGTATTTTCTTCTGTCAGGAATAAGTTCAGAAAAGATTGGGACAATTCTTTATAATATTCATTCTCACCTCTTTAAGACTCAGCCACTGTAGCACTGCTTCTCCTGGACATACACAGTAGTGAGGACAGCAGTCTGAAGCTAGTCAGATCAAGGTTCTAAAGTATATGAGCTCTACCCTTACTAGCTTTGTGATCCCTAGAGCAAGCTACTTAATCTTTCTGGGCTCAAGTTACTTAACCTTTTAAACCTTAGTTCCTCAGCTGTAACACAGGGATAACAATGCCAAACTTGCAGGGTTTTCTTGAGGATTAAATAAAACAAGGCGTATAAATGCTTAGTGTAGTGCCAAGCACCTAAAGAACATTCAAATTATAGCTGATAATTTTTGTGGGTTTTGTTATTATCACTGCTATTATACAAATGATCCAAGATCGAGTTCAGGAAACATTTACTATAACCATTTTGAGTGGGGTTCCACTATCTAGCAGATAAATTTAACTTGCTTCATTTCTCAAGAAGCTTGAACTTAGCTATAGAGAAAGGCTTATTTATGGGAACAGCACAGAGGTTTATCTCTTTAAATGCTCAACAGTTGCTTCCTACTACTCACATATTAAAGTACTCTACCTTCCTCACAAACAGCAACAAACAGAGTTAACTGACAGAGTTAATTACACTGCACAGAAAATACAAGACAACTGTGTGGGTTATAAAAGGATATTGCTCAAAAGGAAAGAATAAGGAAGAGAAAAAATGCCTAAGGAGAAATTTTACAAAGTATAAAGCAGAATACCTCTTTTGAATAATTAGTTCTAGAACCTTACGGATTAATGATAAATGCTCTCACTGCTCATTTTAAAATTCCAAAAGAAGAGATTTTAAGGTGTGCCTGTTGGGGAAGATGGTGGAATGAGATGGACATTATTACTCCTACGTATGGGTATGATGGCACAAATGGTGTGACTCTACACCATGTACAATCAGAGAAATGAAAAGTTGTGCTCCATTTGTGTAAAAAATAAAATAAAATTATAAAAAAAGATATTTTAATTTTAACAATTTCAGAGTCAGATATTAAAATTTAACTGTTCCTTTCTCACTGATCTGATGAATATAGCTGCTCAAGAAAATACTACAGGGCTGGGAGGTAGCTCTATGGCAGAGTGCTTGCTTAGCATGGCCCTAAACTCAATCCCTAGTACTGGGCATGGAATGGGGTGAGGTGGGCTAAAAAACTATAAAATCCCTTTGAATCAGTTTTATCATTTTTACTTGTTTTAGCATGAGCCGTTCAATGAATCAAGCTTTTTAATAAAAGGCTCTCATTTCCTAACTTTTGAATTACTCAGCTGCAGCTGATTTTTTTTTCCTTTTAAAAACTATACATACCCGGGTACAGTGGCACACATCTGTAATTCCAGCAGCTCAAGAAGCTGAGGCAGGAGGATCATAGGTTTAAAGTCAGTCTCAGCAACTTAGTGAGGCCCTTAGCAATTTAGTGAGACCCTGTCTAAAAACTAAAAAGGGCTGGGGATGTGGCTCAGTGGTTAAGTGCCTCTGGGTTCAATCCCTGGATCTCCGCTCTCCCCCCAAAAATACATAAAATATTTTCCATCTTGGAAAAATTCTTATGAATTACTTCTTGAGGAATGAATCAATAAAAACAGAATAGTTCTAAGTGAGTAATGAAGCTGATGGCTATAACTACACTTACTAATACTCATTGTCCATAAAATCTAATCACTGCATTCAGCAGTACAGAATTCATTCAGTACATACTGTAAAACCAATACTCACAGATGCCAAAGCCTTTCCAAGTGCATCACCTGTCTGTGAGCTTCCAGCAGCATTCCCTCTGGTTCCTGGATATTTTAAGAGAAACAAATAAAGAATTTTAGTAAGAAAGTATGCTGTTTTAGCCTTATTCCAAGGGTGTTCTCTATTGATGTCACACATTTACCACAATCAGCTAGGCAATATTCTGCATTTACTGTGCTTAATAAGCTAAAGTAAAGATGAATTCCTTACTAGTTTCTATATTAACAAAAATGGAAAGGTTCTTTAAGTTAAATACTAAAATAAATGATAATATGGGGTTCACTGAAAACCCACCTGTAAGATTTTTAGGAAATTTTGCCAATCCCGAAGGCTCACCTAGAATGCTGTCTGATCCATTGATGGGAGGAGTGTGTGAGGCAGCAACATATGGGGAACTGCTGGTGCTGCCACGATGGAAGCTGGACATTGGTGGAAGACTTGTGTTTATGTCTGTTGGTGAAACTGAGTGTGGAGGATAACTCTAGAAAAAGGGGGAAAGAGACATGGTCTGTCAAATTTATTTTCTGGACAGTATGCATATACACTGGACAACTACTACAACCAATCAAAAAGAGCATGACAAGTTAGCAGTTCAAGAGTGCTACTACTGTCACTGATTTTTTTTTAGATGTTGATGGACATTTTATTTATTTATTTATTTATTTATTTATTTATTTAGGTACTGGGGATTGAACTCAGGGGCACTCGACCACTGAGCCACATCCCCAGCCCTATTTTGTGTTTTTATGTAGAGACAGGATCTCACTGAGTTGCTTAGCGCCTCGCCGTTGCTGAGGCTGGCTTTGAACTCGCGATTCTCCTGTCTCAGCCTCCCTAAGTGCTGGGATTACAAGCGTGAGCCACCGCGCCCGGCTTATTTTATTCATTTATTTATATGTGGTGCTGAGAATCGAACCCAGTGCCTTGCACATGCTAGGCAAGCACTTTACCACTGAGCCACAACTCCAGCCCTTGTCACCGACTTTTTAAAAAGTCATGATAAATACATCAAACACAGAAACATTTCAAACTTCAGAAGTTTTGGCAGAATCAAATTTTATATTTGAAATCCAAAAAGAAACATCAATGAGGATAAGGTATTGCTGCACCCTTGTTGTGTGATAGCTTACCAAGCGGTCATGTGAATGAAGGCTGCCATAACTACTGGACTGAGACATGTGGGAAGCAGAGGTCCCCAAAATTCCACCAAAACCAGGCTGGCTCATCCCATTTGATGAACTCCAAAGGTCAGAAGAATTGTGGGTCCCATCTAAGATAAAAAGAGAAACATAACAATTTCCTTAGCTAAAATTTTTTATTTTGATGATGCTTATAAAAATTCTAAGGGTACCCTTCAGATATTTTTCCCTCCCCTTTCCAACCTAATCTTCTATCCAGTCTTCTTCTCTTCAAATTATAAAATTACTATTTAAAAAGGTGTAATAATAGCTACACATGGTGATGCATGCCTGTAATCCCAGTGACTTGGGAGGCTGAGGCAGGAGGATTGCAAGTTGGAGGCTAGTCTCAGCAACTAAGCAAGGCCCTAAGCAACTCAGCAACTAAGAACCTATCACAAAACAAAACAAAAATAAAATAAAATAAAACAGGGCTGAGGATGTGGCTCAGCACCCCCTGGGTTCAATCCCCAGTACCAACTAACTAACCAACCAATAAAAAGATGTAATAAATTTTATAGTAAAGGAAAAAAGTTATGTCAACTACAATAGGCAGGTCATTATAAAAATCTTCAGAAGATATAAATCCACATCAAAGAAGATAAATATTCTGAATTTGTGGAGAGGCTGGATTTAATTTTTGGTTAAATGGCATACTCTTACTCATAAATATACAAAAAAATGTTCTTAATTCATAACATGCAATGTACATTGTATCTGACATTTTGAAACTGTGGAGTGAAGTTTCTCTAATAGTAGACCCAAGTAATTGATAATGACCATATTATAGTCAGCCTTCAAATGAAATGTGTCAGCAATGACTTCACTCACAGTATAAAGTCAGGGAACCACTTATGTAATAATTTATTACTCCTATATATATGCTTCCCATAATCCCAAACCACAGGAGACCAAATAAAAGTGATTTGCTAGACATAAATTGAAGGAAATGCAACACATTTTATTTCTGAACAAGTCTTAACTCTGTTCTGATATTTGCTATATATATTGTTAATTCTAAGCATAATATGAATCCATAATTTAAACAACAAACCAGAGTTGTTAATAGCTTCTATATTTTTAAATTCTAAGGCCAAATCAGAGTACCTTTATTTATTTTTCTCAATGTAAGTCTTTTATAAATTCAATCAATACTAAATGGGTACTCTAATTTGTTGAATAATCCAACTGAATTGAAGTTAATGATAAATAACATCATATAACAACAACAAAAACCCTAAATCTTAATTTATCTCAGCCAAAAAATGTCTAGATAAATAATGTCTGAATTCCTATGTAGATATTCTCTTTCCCCACACTTTAAAATATGAGCAAATATACAGATGACTGCAATTGTATATGACAACTACTTGGTAGTACTTACCTTGCATAAAGAAAGTGCTAGCAAACATACTTGTTGGTGGCTTAGGAGATGGATAACTAGGAGATTCACGGTTGAAATCATCTGAATTTGGGGATGGTGCATATACCTTAAAATTAAACAGGAAATTTAATTAAAATGTAAATAACTTGTATTACTCATAAAAAATGAGTTCTACATTCCATCAAGCATCTAAAAAGGCCTATGTAATCCTTATAAAGGTCTATCACAAATATAAAGAACATAACCTAAATCCACATAAATAATATCAAACATGATTAGTAATTATGTTTCTTTCTGAATATCCATGTAATACATATTAGTGTGACGATTGTACCAGGTGGATGAATAAAGTCCTAAGGGTCAACTTGGATAACAAAACACAAATTTCACATAGGCTCAAGATTCAAAATCTGGTGGAGCAAACAGATGTCCTTTGAATATACAGAGTGATAAAAAATAATGTATTAGATTCATTTTGTTATCCTTTAATATTAAAAGTCAACTGTGGGGCTGCAGTTGTGGCTCAGTGGTAGAGCGCTTACTTATTAGCATGTGTGAGGCACTGGGTTCGATTCTCAGCACCACATATAAATAAATGAATAAAATAAAGGTCCATCAACAACTACAAAAATTAAAAATTAAAAAAAAAAAGTCAACCATGGAAGGACTAACACAGTTGTTCAACTTCACAGTTGCTTAACTTCTCTAACTTGGTAGTATTAGCAATTAACTAAAAACAAGTTCTGCTGAGGAGTTCTAATTCTTTAATTTCAAGTACATTTTCAGTATAGCTTTAAAAAGTATCATTTAATTTGCTTTGGAATAGCATTAATTTCCTTTGGTATACCTTTGCTTCAGATAAGCAAACTATGAACATTGTGTATTTGTAAATGACCAACATTTGCATTCTTCTGGAAAACTAAATGGGCAGCCAGATAATATTAATGATCAAACACAATTACACCATTTTTGTAACTACTGAAACCAAGAAGGAAAAACATTTAAAGTCATGTATATGGTCTGTAAAGTAAACCAGCAGTCAGGAAGAAGAGAAAGGATAAGTAAGCTATTATAAGGAGAATATGAAATAATTTGTTTTAATTTGTTAAGGGCACACTCAAATTTTACTGAAAAATAAGAATTCAAAGTGTTCATTTAACTGAAAGTAACATTACAATAACGGGAGCATATATAAAATCAAATACATTTGTTTGCATAAGCATAGGAAATCTCTGGAATGATATACTGGAAATTTAATGTAAAGGAAGTTTTTGGAATTATACATGAGAAATTTAACAATGATTATACCTGAGGACTTAGGAAGGACTCTGACTTCATGTGCTTCTACAAATTTGATATTTTTACCTGAAGCATGTACTTCTAAATAGTAATAATAATGATGATAAAGAAAAAAGTTAAGGAAGATTAAAATGGGAGCTAAATTTTTTATTTACACACACTGTCAATTATGTATGCAGAAACTATCAAGAATTTGTTCTTTCTTTGAGGCACTAACTATAAAGACCTCTGGCAAGTTACCCTGACCTTCCTGAGACTCAACTTCCTTATCTGTAAAATGGTGCTTACAGTAACTGCACACACAGGGGTTGATGGAAGATTAGATGAAATAATACACATAATAAAATATTTAGCAAAGTGCCTATTCACAGTAAGCAGTCACCAAGAATTATCTAATATTACCACCTTTATGTCATCCTAGTAGAAGCAGTTATGCTACTAAATACTGCCCCTGTTCAGTCCTTAAATGCTGTTTCTTACAGTTTTTCTCTGATGTGACCCTACTTATATGCATACAAATCCTAAATGAACGGTTTAAAAGCCCGTTTTTACTCTTCTTACTAGTCCTGATAGTACTAACAGAAGGGATGTCTTTTTAACAGATTGGCATTCATATTTGTTTCCTACCTTTCACATTCCAGAGGTAAAAACACACATCTGTGGTACCTGAGAAGTTTGGGATAAGATATATTCCTAAGAATTATCCAGAAGGGCCCTAGATAGGGGAATATGGCAGATAAAAGTTTGTTCATTATATATATATTATACATACTTTTGTAGTCTAAAGCTATTTCATAAAAGACTGTGTTACATTTAAAGAATTGGGTACACTAAGTGTGTTTGGAATGTATCCTACAGGCCAACAGGTAGGTAAAGTTTTCTGGAAAGGAACTATGGATTATTAACTTAGTCAAGTTTCAGCTTCCAGTCGTAGCCACAACTAGAACTCCTTTGTCCCTCTGTATATAGATTTCCTCAAGCCAAGCTAAAACCACAAACAGCAAAAGGTAGAGTACATGCAGAGACTTAGAAAATACAAATGAGAATCAAATTTAGAAAACTGCATTAGAACTTGTGCTTTTTATCACAAATGTGCATTTATTATACATATCATTCTTTATCTCAAAGTATGAAATACAAAATTATCCAATTCTATTAAGAAATAACATCTAAGCCTCACACTTAATAACTGTGAGAAAACTCCAGTTTTGAAGTGCCATTTCATGAAAAAAAAAGACCTCCATAATTTTCAGTTTAAATTTCAACATAATGTGCTCATTTACATTTCTTTGCCCTTAATCTCATTTAATCATTCTCTTCCATACATGACACACATATACTTTTAAATTTTTAAAATGTTTGCAAATTAGAAAAGGAAGTGAAGGTGCACACTTGACTTTGCTGATTTATAAACTGCTACTAAATACAGAATATACTGATCAGATAGTAATTGATCGATGGCAGTCACGGAAAGCAAGGAAACAAAGATAAATCACACAGAGCAGAAGACACTTGCTTACCCTTACTAGAAAATTCTGAAGCTTTATAGAAAAAACAGGTCTCCTTTAGAGGTAAAGTTTGTTTTTACTGTTAGGCTTCATAAGTACAATTTTTAAAAAAGGAGTTTTAAAAGATATTATAAATGAAAACGATAAATAAAACCCTAAACTGTTTTACCACTTATGTTCTTACAAATTCAACATTTTTATCATAACAAAAATGCTTTGAAATAAATGGTTCTCAAAGATGCCTATATAACAACATTTCTAACTCCACTTTTGGTATCTTAACCATAGCTTGCAAAAACACAGATGCAATGTTTTGAAGCAGCAGTTGTGCCAGTCTTGATTTTTCAGATCAAAGAGTTCTTGTGGCAAAGCGCAACTGATGTGGTCTCAAAGAGTTTATGAATTCCAGATGTAGGGAAATAGTCAGCCAACTCCACAAAAAGAGCAAGTCTCTCCTAGTTACAATCAGTACTGGCCACAAATTAAAACCAGACTGCTTACGTCATCTGATCACCTGCACATAGATGCCAGGCTACCCGGCCTCCCTAGTTAATGATCTAATCACATACATTCAAATCTTAAGGATGATTTTTGTATCACAACAAACAATTTTAGAATTAAGAGAAAGGAATATGTACACTTTAAGAGGATTAAAATCTATCAGGAGTCAAACTATTTTAAAGATGAGAGAAATTTCAATTTAGTACCTTAAGATGTTTCATTAAAACAGGGTAGATAGAAATTTTCTTTAGAATTCTAGTCTCCATTTCAAAAATCCAGGCTCACAGCAGCTAAAATGGGACTGCCTATTTTCCCAAGCATTTATATTTTCTCCTTAAAGAATGGTGTTAAGAGAAATTTTGAGTGTATGATGAACAGACACTTTAAATTGAAAAGAATATAACTGAAAATCTGATACCTTCCTTTCATCACTATTAAGTTTAGTTGAAAAGAACAAACTCATATCACTATCTTGAATGTCCTCATTCCACCCAACCCAAAGGTAACTTTCCAAAAGGAATAGCATACTTTAGACATGCATATTTACAATTATTCTTTACAATGATTACACAATTATCCTTGGAATGTTTTAGTTCATATGACCAACTGGAGTCAAATTGGCAAAGGCAGATTCCTTTCTTTCCAGCTTGGATGATTCACTTAGTTGAGACATATGGATGACCCCAAATTTAGGGCAAAGCCATTCCGTATTTAGAGCTGTAGAGGCTGGAACTGTGCACTGTGCTCTTGATTTCAATGCATCCTTTCTGTAATTAATATTGGAAATGTCCCTACGAGGCAGGGAAGCATGAATTTCTGATAATTGTTGAGAGAAGATGCAAACAAGCCTTACCTAAAAATGATAGGTACATAGCTTGTGTAGTCCCTGATATTTTTAAATGACCCAAATGATGAGGAGATGGTATTTTCCTTAGTATTTGAGAATAACTACATATCCTAATCAAAGGGCCTGTCCACAGAATATGAGAGGAATGCTTTATATGACACTGTCCAATAAAGGTTTCTGTGATAATGGAGATGTTCCATATCTGTGCTGTGCAAAAGAGTGGCAAACAGTCACATGACTACTGGACACTTGAAATGTGGACAGTATAACACAGGAACTAAACTTAAAATTTTATTTTATTAAACAGCATACATTTACTATAATTGTATGTTGAACAAGACAGAACACTCTCCCTTAGCCAGCTGTTTAAACAAATTATTCTGGAAAAAAAATAAACAAAAAGCAAAAAATGAAACTAAAGGTGGCTCCAGAGGGTGGAAGAGAGGCTAAGTGTGGCCAATCTATCCTGCCCTGGAAACACAGCTGACAAACCCCGTCGAGAAAAAGAGGAGATATGCTCTTCTTATTGAGACTCTTTTGGGGGATTACTTTATAACTCTTATGATTTATCTATCTACTGTATACACAGATGAATATTAATAGCTACTAACTTCAATTCCTTCCAAAAAATTATTTTGAAAGAAATATTCAGAAGTCTTGCAAGCTCTCAGGCCTATGAAAATCAGCCAAAATTCTCAAACATTTTGGGAATGTTGTCACCTAATTTGGAATAAAGAAATGTGGAAAAGCGTATTCATTTTTTGGGATATGCTCTGCCAAAGAATGACCAATATTTCATTATGTTTGGACTTTTATTTTCTCTTGTCAAAATGATTTGAATAATAGTTCTAAGTTTCAATATGTTCAATATCATTAAATGCTTTAATAGATGCTAACATGGACCTCCAATACATGAAAGGTCCATGCAAATAACAGAAATTCAGCACAGTTCACATCAGCTTACCAAAATAGTTGATGTAATACTAGAACAATATAATAAAAGAATAAAATAAAATCATTTGGTTAATTTCCCTTATTGTAAATTTAAAATGAAAATATGTTATTAAATTCAGGAATATCTACTTGCTTTATACCATGATATGTTGTACTAAACAATAAAAAGTTTACAAGATCTAGCTGAGTACTTAAAACCTGAAAGAAAAAAAAGTCTAGATCAATGAAAAAAAGGAAATCTCAACCCAAATCAAACCTTTTATTAAAAAACTGTAATTAAGCCGATGCATATATAATTTTAAAAATATATAAATTTCAGTCAGCACTCAAGAACTAAGAAAAACTAGGTAATTCTTTTAAGAATTTACTTTTTAGTGTTTATATCACTGATGATTAACCTATGAAAGTTCTGTACATAGTACTACAAATAATTTTCCTTTTATGTCTGCATTTTGTAGGATCTAAATTTGGTAAAGAGGTTGTTTCATAAACAAAGGGGAGGGCTGTTTAAAAGAGTAAAAGTTACTGCTTTAATAACTAATCATTCAGATAACAGTGCTAAGTCAATATTAGAGGAAATTGAGGACATTTCCTAAAAATAATTTCTTACATATTTTTCTGATCACTTTGGATCAACTGTTTTGTACAAATAATGATCTTATGTATACCTTCAGATTAAAAAAAAGTATCTTGAACCTAAATAGTAAAATTTTACAGTTTCTGAAATTTAGATCTTTCTACTTTCCTTATTCCTTCTCTAATCAAAATTAAAACATAAACCCAAAGAAAATGACATAAAAGTTTAAATACATCTGTAAAAGGGTAGTCTAATTTAAGAATTCCCCAATATCTAAGGATACTTAAATGATAACATTAATATTTGATTACATATTAATATACTATCAATAGTATATTAATGCTTTCAGTATTTTAATATTATGTAAAAATAGTGAATATTGCCATAAAGTCTAGTTTGCTACTAGAGTTTTTATGGTAATTACAAATCTAAGGAGGAAATATTTAGATACTTCAAAAAAACTGAAACCACAAAGCATCATAAAGCAAATGTATGATATACAAAGACTGAGTCAGGGACACACAGTTGTCTCCATACAAGATTCTTTTCACTTAATTAGCCTGGTAAAAGGAATAAATAAATGTTTATATTTTGAGAAGTTTCCTAAATAAAAGGTCCAACTTTATCTTTTCCCCAAAATTTCCAGATTGGTTTAGGGGTAAGATAAACTTTCCTCTCTGGCAACAATAAGAAATAAAAATTCCAGTTTTCAGTCAAACAACCTTAGAATCGACTGTTTCTGTTATATTAACAAGCACAATCAATTCTTACTGATCTTTAATCTTGAGGAAAATTCCCTCAGGTAAGTCAGGCACATTTTTATTAATCTTAAATTAGTGTTAGTAAGCAAATTTCACTGTTTTTGACTCTGCTCTTATTTTCTTAATAACCACAAGTTTTTTTTTCTTAAAAGAGAAACTGGAATTTCTAAGGGACAGCATTTGAAACTTGTTTTCTAGGAATGATACACTGAACAAATCAATATGTGATTAGCTTAGCTACCTTCACTTAAAAAAATAAAATTAGAGGAACTGTTATGTAGCTCCATGGTAGAATGTGTTTGCCTAGCATATGTGGTGCCCTGGGTTCAACCCCTAGCACTGCTCCCCCCCCCCCAAAACCAACAAAATAACACCTGATCTTCTTTTTTCCCAACATTCTTATAAACAAGAGGAAAGAAACAAGTTTGTCTTCCAAAAACATTAACAAAGGCTGTGATGTAGCTCCATGATAGAACACTTGCCTAGCATGCACAAGGTCTTGGGTTTGAGTTTCAGCAAAAAGAACAAAAAAACCATTAATAAAGCTGACCAGTAAGTGACAACATATTTCCTGGCAAGGGTTATAGTTTTAACTCATGGGTATTTGTACTCACTTGAATGCAGAATACTTTCTTGGGCTCATACACTATAGTTTCAGAAAGTTTTATAAATGGAAACAGAACACAAAAAAACCAAAATAGATTAATGCAGAAGTCCTTGTCATTCCATGTCTTTAGCATTCCATGTTTAGGAAACTCTACATGACTTCATGTTTGCTCTATCATAAAAATATTACATTTAACTATACTAGGTCCACAGACAGTCTAGAAATTTGAAATAATTGTACTTTCTTCTCTTATGTTAATCAGCAATAAATCCCTCACAGAACAAAAATGTAGCTCAACATAGACTCATGTTGGCTTCTGTGCTTTTATTAATTAAAAATGTTTACTTGAAAAATAAGTCTTAGAGGAATGTACAATGTAATTTTAGTTACTTGCTACTCTAATTCTGATGAAAAAACAAATTACACAAGCAGACAGGTGTCAAAACCATGGCTAAACTAATTTTCAGTACTACAAATTCCATCAGAGGAAGAAAATTGCTAATTTCCAGAGGTTTTTTTTTTTAAACATACTAGGATAGTTTTAAGTTCTTAATCTTAAGCAAAAACTGATAAAAATTTGCTTGATAAAACACACCAATTAGCATTCATAAAATTCATGTTATTCATAAATTCATATTATTCTGATAATATATGCAAAATATATTCATAAAATTGTCTAGTGTTTTTCCTAGTTACATTTTTTCCCCCAGTGTAGAATACCTTAATACAAGTGGTAGTAAGGACAAATTTAGTTTTTCCTTTATTGTGAAGACTAATTTACTTGCCTTTAGATGACCTAAGGAGAAAACTTGGTCTTGGGAGATGGACCAGGGTTCAAATTCTGACCTTAGCATTTACTAACGGGGTGGAGGTTGAGAAATTACTTGACTTCCCCGAACTTCATTTTCCTTATAGATTATTAACATCTAAATGATAGTGGCTGTGAAACCAAGTCTTCAGCACAATTTGTGGCTGGAGTAGCCCTTACAGTCTTGTCAGTTTCTATCTCTTCTTTTCCAGATTTCATCCAAAGTTCAATATTCAAAATGTGTTTCTAGCTTAAGTATTTTTTTAATATATATATTTTAGATGTAGATGAACACAATACCTTTATTTATTTTATGTGGTGCTGAGGATTGAACCCAGTGCCCCACAATGCGAGGCATCTAGCTTAGTTTTTATAATTTGGATTTCTGTTGTGTCTCTAATAAGGATTAAAATAATCCTCTCATACAATTAAAGGCCACTGTATATAAACTTGCTACAATTTTTATACCTAGAATGGTCTATAGCCTCTTTAGTTCAAGGCCTAGAAAAATGAAGGTTGCTTAGACCAGAGTTAGGCTGGAACTCCAGAGTCTTTCGGGGAAAAGAAAAGACAAAAATCCTTTCTTTCCCCTAAGTTTCCTATCTTTGACCTCTACAACTTTCTACCTTTCTGCATAAAGGACATAATTAATTTATATCAATAAGAGAACTGAATGCAGGCTGAGTTCTTAAAACAATAAAAACCCCTCAGAAATCTACTATTTCTTTGCTATTTTTTAAACATCAAAAAAGGTATAATGATCAAAACGATTTTAATTTCCCTATTTATTGCTAACACATTAATACCCTACACAACATGATGCCTAATATAGTCACACAAAGTTTACATGTGACATAGAATATAAATCTCTTCAAATCATGGGAAAAATAGAAGCAACAATTTGGCTTTTCTTTTCTGCATATATATATATATTCAAGTCTGTTACATTTCTAACAATACAATATGAAAAGACTCTTCCTCTCTGGCTAATATGTCATTTCTGTGAGTCTGTCAGTTTTACCAAAAGATCATAAACACTCAAATATATAAAACCAACTTGAAAACTTAAAAAAAAAAAAAAAACTGGAAAAATAACATTTTGTTTAAGACCAGAACCATTTAGGAGTTCTCATTTTGTCATTTCTCATTCTGTAATGAGATGTTAAAAATGAAAATCAGTGTAAACTTACCAGCATTTCAAAATATTAATCTGAATTTTCATCTTATACCAACAAATAAAGATTAAAGAGTTTAAATTTAATTTCCTTACCACGAGGATTATAGAAAATTCCTTAAGTGAAGAAGTACATTTCACTTAGAAATTATTTAATTTCACTAGAAATTATTAATAAAAGCACTAATTTTTATTCTAAAGCACTGATAGGCATACATTTCCCAATACATACTAAGATTTACAGTCTTTAGAAAACATAATTATATATACCAAACAATTTACTTATTGAGGAAAAAATGAAGTTATTAGGGACTAATATTTCTCATAATTCTAATAATTATTAGAGAATAACAATTTTTAAAACAAAAGGTGGGTATAAACAAAATACATGTTAAGTCTAAAGTCTTGTGATTCAGAGGACTAAAATGTCATCTTTGCATTTTTCAAGAACATATAAGTCACCCTTGACCTGTATCAGGCACAAGCTATCAATTTTCAGGCCACACTTCTTTACTATACCAGCTATGCCATCTACCATAAGCCTGGAAATACTTAATACCATCAAAGCTGTTCTCACCACCCGCCTCTCAGTACAGAACAAAGAGAAATGTTGTAATAGAGTGAGTGATCTGTGCTCTTGAAAGAACAAAATCTAAACTGAATTTGAGTTATAGTCTCTATGCTTCTTAGGTCCTGCATAATTAATTTTACTGAACTTAAACGTGTGTGCGTGTGCGCTCGCATGTGAGCATGCTCTCTCTCACACACATATCCACATACTACCTTCAAACAGACTGTTTTACTTACATTCCGACACAAGAGAAAAATATTTTCACATTTGAAAGGCAAGTAGCAAGGAAATTATTATAGATCAAGTAAGATCACTTAAATTACCCATCTACATCTACTTCTTACATTCTCTAAAGCTCTGCTTTACATGGCAACCTGAACATTTACTTTCAAGAAGTTTGAAGATATTTTGGCTAATTATCTTCTATTAAGAAAGCTTACCCAAAAGTTCACAAACCAACTACTGGCCGAATCCAAAGGATTCGAATCCAAAGCAGTTGGCAAATGAAATGTGCTTTTATTAGTAGTTCTTGGTTCCCTAGTTATAGCCACATGCTACTTTAAAAGATTTTCAAGAGGTAAAAAGGAAAAAGGACAATTATACCTGATTTTATACCTATTTTAGGAAAATGTAATCACAATTTTTTAAAACTTCAAACATTAACATCAAAATGCCTCCCCCCAAATCACTAAAACAACATACACATTTTTCATAAGATGTGTATACTGAAAATCTGTTTTGGGGGGTTAAGACTGAAACGGAAAATACTGAATTCCTGGCACAAACCATGATTGATATTCATTAGTATAATATCTTTATAATGTTTATTAAGCACTTAAAAAAGATTAACACCTATTAAGTCTCTCAGAAAAGTTGTTTCTTTTTAGAATATACAAAATACTTTGGGTTTTAAGATACTATTTGCAGAAACACACTACTTAATATTAATTAATTAATTTAAAGAACAGAAAAGTCTTGCTTAGCAATATATGAAAGTCTTACTTAAAAACACCCAATCATGCAGTATGAATCGACCAGGAATATATTTTTCAGAAAATGTATAAATGCATTCTTTTAAAGATGGTGATTTATTTTATGAATCTGCACAGGGTCAAAATTCGAGTATGATTGGAAACAGATGGTCTCCCAGAAAAGTCAGGCTCTAGACCTGAAACTCCAAACAGGAAATACGGCCCTCACTAGCTGACTGCTTCTCTAATCATTCCCAGAGCTTCATACTTGTTATTTTTATGAATATCCACGATGACTTTCATCTTTTCCTTCCATCTACAAAGCATCAAATAATACTCAATAAATATTTGTGTGTATATATATATCTTATATAGAAATTTCATGTTTATAACATACAAAAAAATCAAAACAAATGTACTTTCAAGCTCATTGCTAGTAAAGACATTAGGCTAAAAATAACGGAAAATTCAAGTTTCTTTTCTGTACTATTTAAAAAATAAAATAAAAACCCACAACTTTGAGTTAACTGTTGAAGATATGACTTTACAAATAAATATATAATCTAATTTATTGCAGAAAAGAATAAAACAAAACCTCACAGGTTTTACTTAAAAGCAATTAAACTACACTGCTTTCCATTAAACAAGTCAGAAGCTATGAACAAAGAAAAAGGCTTACCGTTTTTCCATTATAGTAATACATCAAAGAATTGCTGCCCATTCCAGGGACAGGATAAGCACAATACATGTTGATTTTAAAAATGTTACTTTTTGCAGCTAATGCACACAGCTTCTCACCAAGACATACATCCACTCAGGCAAACAGAGTAAGTCTTCAGGAGTATGCATCCACACATGGATCTACTCAAAAGGAACTTATGCAAAATAGGACGGAACCAACTCAGAGAGCACAGAGGGAGAGCTTATGCTGTAAGTAACGTCTTTGAATTTCCATCAAGTCTTTGCACTGGTGGAAGATACCAATAAGACAAACTTTGGGGCATTAAAAACACCCCAAATTCACTTATAGATTCTAAATAAAGAAAAGAGATATTGTGCCCTAAAGATAACTACCCCAAGGAATTATAAATTCTGTCACATAAGTATTTATCTACACATATACACACAAAGAGGCATACACAAAGGAAGGCAAACCGACAGATCTTTTGCTAATCTGTTTTTAGTTTAATTAAATTAGAGCACTTGTGGCAGGGAAACCTTGCTTGCTACACCTCCAGCAACATTACCATCTGGCATAGTCTGAAGTTGCTTCCAACTTTGATAAACACATGATCAAGCAATCAGGAATTGGAAACACTGAATCATATGTAACAAGAAGGATCCAGGCAGTTAAGCCTGCACAAAATCACTTCCTGGAGAAAGCAAACTGTCCTTTAAGTACTTTTTAAATAGCTAGAACAAGCCATGGGTTTTTTTCTAAGTTATAAAAATTATATTGAAGAATTTTCAGAGGAACATATTTCATTAAAAAGTTTATTCTAAAAATTAGAAAAATTCTTATAAATTTCCTGTCTTTAAAATGGAAACATTTAATAATATAGATTTTCAGTTAAAAAGCTCCTTGAATTTCTCATGAACACCACCAATGGAAAATTTATAAAGGAAGGCAGTCTTCTAGAACATCTAATATGTATTATGAAATTCAGTAATTAAACAGGAAAAACAAAGTTTTGTTTCCCCTTATATAGAATATAAAAGGCTGGTATGTGCACAGGCAAAATGTGCACTCCACTTAATAAACTAAATGAGGTTTCCTAGAAATCTTCCTCCCTCTACGTTTATTATTGTTTTAAAGGAAAACTTTATATTCATATTTTATGGTAATGTCCAAATTTCTCAGAAACAAAAAATAATCAGCGTGGGAAGAAATGTCTCATAGATTTTTTTCTAATTCATTATAATACTTCCAAGTCAAAAGGTTTTAAACACTGTCTCCAAATACATGTTCTCTCACATAAATACATTTTGCTATTTAAAATTTTTCCAATTTTTCTTTTGGTGTGGATTCTAACCCAGAAAATAGAACAGCAACTTTTCTTTGATCTTACTTCCCTCTGTCAAAACCTCTGTACTATCTCTTCTCCCTGTGCCTCATAGGTTCCAATAGAACTGTGTTAATCAGAGAGCTCACAAGCTGCAAAAAGGGGCACATTACTTTTTTAAAAGGCCCACTTTCACATAACAGAAATCTATGAAATATTCTATGAATATTATATAAGGAACCCAAAGCACCCATCCTTATGAAACATATTGATCAAATCATGGTAATAAAACTGAATCAGACAATAAGGCCAGCTAACTTCACAATGTTTTAAAAGCTGATGGTATCGGAACAACAATAAAACCTCCCCACACTCTCCAGATATAGAAAAGGCTAAGCAGCAGCTGCAAAAGAACATCACTATAGAGCAGACTATTAAAATGCCAGTCTGCAGGGTGGTGTGCTACTTCCTCCCTCCTGAGAGACCACAAAGACTCATTTCAATCCTAGGAGAACTGTGTAAAAAGCTTTGATTTACAATTAACAATACCATGCCTTAAAACCATTCAAGTAAATTTTAGTCTTTCATAGACAGTCCTTCTCTATTGACAGAAAAGCTAATTTTTAACAGAAAAAAAAGAAAATTAACCATTTAAAATAAAATTTCCTTTTTATATTAATTATTAAAAATAATTTCCTTTTCAATAAAGATTAAAAAGGAAGAAAGAGGGAGCTACAATGCACTAACAATACTTCAACATTTTCTTTCTATAATCATTGCTCTAATGAGAGAAAACTTTTTCATACTGGTTAAAAAATTCACCTACAACAGTTACTTTTTTTTTTTTTAAATGGTTTTTTAGTTGTTGATGGATCTTTATTTTATTCATTTATTATGTATATGTGGTGCTGAGGATCGAACCCAGTGCCTCACGCATGCTAGGCAAGCGCTCTGCCACTGAGCCACAACTCCAGCCCCAACAGTTACTCTTATTTCTCTGGTGCTTCACAAAAATAAAGTGTACTATGTTGTTTAAAAAAACAAAAAGCATAATGTAAATCCAATTATACAATAGTGGCTATTAAGGCACATGAAAATTTTAACACTTCCTCATCAGTCTTTATTTTGGAGGCAATTCCATTATAATTTGAAGGGAATAAACAAACATTCAGGTAAAAGAATCCAGAGAAAAGCCAAACACAACCCCGTAAGATTTACTGTTAAACCTGAAACTGAATGGGAGACAATGGTCTCTAAAAACTGAGTAACTAACTAGAAGCTTTTGCTTCTACTTTTCATTTCTCCTTTCAAAAACAAGTATAAAATCTATACAATGTATAGGTAAGACCTCCCTTCTGATCCACCTCATGGTCATCTGGTATACATAATTGCCAGTAGATGCAGAAATTAAAAAAAAAAAGCTGTATCTGTATGTGTCTATATGATGTTACATTCATTTCTCAAAAAACAGTAAATAATCCAGAAAACTGGCGATAATTTAAGTAAAATATTCCTAGATTCTATGCATATGTGGTGGCAATGTCTTTTAAGTTGGTCATTCCAAATTCTACCTCTTTGAAGTGGGCCTTACCCAGAGGAAACTAAAACTGGCTCATGTGCACAGTCATTTATTTCATCACAATTATAAATTATCTTCTATGACAGTCTTTTTTCTATTTCTCAAAAATATTTTTAAAAAAACTCATCTATGCAACAGCTGCAGAACAATTTTCCCCCCCTAAGGAGAATCATATTACAGGAAAAAAAATTCATATAGATGGATTAAGTGCTGCTCTAGTCAATGCAGTTGTTTAATCTTGCTTTTTTTTTTTTTTTTTTTTTTAAGAGGAACATGTCAAGGGTTAATCCTGTGACTTGGTCTGACAAAACGAGTCAGCTGGAGACAGAGCCAATTTTTAAACTTGATTTCAGATAGGCGTGCAGTCTGCACAGGAGCTCTGAACTGTCATGCACTTTTTATTCTGAATTGTTTCCACCCACAATTCTACATAATCACTTATATGTTACTCTAAAAGTATGTGATCTGACTCAACACTCACATCATCTAGTCCAATAACCTAAAAAATCAAAGTTTTTATAGCAAGACTAGCATTGTTGTACACACAGGCAACATGATTAATGAAAATGTGAGAGAATCTTAAAAAAATGAGACTTGGAGTCATACATCTTTTATTAGCAAACTGATGATTCCTGGTTTAAGGATTACTGGATTTCACCAATTTTTAAAATGTTTTCTCCTCAAATGTTTCCAGAGTTGATGTTTCTTGCTCTTAAAATAATCATCAAGCATAGACTTAAACTGGATTAGAAAATGGTATATGGTGCATATACTTTGTTTTCAAAAAGTATACTACAGTAAGGACTTTCTAGAAACTTCATTTATATTTTAGGCTTCTCTGAAAAAAATTCCCTTCTTATTTTTCTGATGATTAGAAAACAGATGTCCTTGGAGAGTCAAGCTGTATTTTTATCTATCTGATAAGCTTATCTTTATCTGATATTCTGATCACTATAATAATATCTGCTTTTAAACTATCCTTAAGCAAGAATATATCAAGTGACATAAAACACTAAACAGTTTTCCAAAGAAAATTTTAATTGAGTCAGGCATGGTGGTACATGACTGTAATCTCAGCTACTCAGAAGGCTGAGGCAGGAGGATGTCAAGTTTGAGGCCATCCTGGGCAACTTGGCCATGAAGCGCTTGTCTAGCTTGTGTGAGGTCCCAGATTTCAATTTCCAGTACCAAAAGAATAAAAAAATAACAATTAATTGAACTGAATTACATATATTGAATTAATTGATTAAGTCCTGTTAATAGTTAATCTTATTGTATATTCTTCTAAAACAAGCAAACAACATTCCACACTGTCCCCAAAAGCCAGATAATATGGTTGAGAAAAGTAAATCTAAGATCTACTCAGGATTCCTCATGAAAGTTTCAACATTATTTCTAAGTAAATCAATTCTTGGAAAACATACTTTCAGAGTGATATGTGAAGCCAAAGTTCATGTATGATTAATTCCACAAATGAACTCTCTATTTCCCTAATGGATGAAACTCAGTCAATAATAAATTATTGGCAGTAAGGGAGGTAGATGTGAGGACAAATGAAAGGATAGTAAGTGACAGAATCTATATGCAAAGCAAAAGACTGTTCTTCCCCAGTGCCTCCTCCTCCTACCTCCTAAAGGGGCAGATTTTTAGTTAGCATTGCCAACTAAATCAAATACCCAATCAGATATCAAACTTCTAGGCTTCATATCTGAATATTATATTATGGAATTTTCTGGTATATGTTACTTTGTAAATAAAATCATTCCTAAGTGTTGAAGAAGCTGGTCTGATATTTTCATATTTTAGAAATTCACTTTTATAACCAAGAAAATAAGAATATAAAACAAAGGGAATAACACATCCCTCTCAATGAATGAGGAATATTAACACACACATAAAAATACATTTCCCAGGGCTGGAGTGTATAGCTCAGTGGTAAAATGGATGCTTAGCATACCCAAGGCCTTCTATTCCATCCCTAGTACCACCAACAAAACAAAAAATGACTCCAAAACCATATCTCAAAGCAGAACAAAGACATGATAAAATTCACATATCACCATCCATCTCAGACACAGAACATCTAATTGTGTGTCGTTTTTTAACAAATATCTCAAGTCTAACTTGAGTTTTAGAAATGCTTAATCATTAACAAAACAGAAAACACCCATCTGTATAAGCCAATGGAAACAATCAGCTATATAAACTGTATTTTTAGGGCAAAAGAACACTTGTTTAATTCCTCATTTGACAATCATATTACTATAATGAAAACGTTTAAAAACAGTTACATCTCCTGGAGGAGAAAGAAAATAACTCTCTTTCTAAGGTAAATAATAATATTCCTTTGACATTAACACTACAACTGACAAATCATGCAAAGGTCTTAAAAAGCACTATAATGAGACTGAATTATCATTAGTAAGAATATGTAAAATCTACAGCAAATCATGTTTCTTTTGATCACAAACCCCAATGACAAAGCAATTTTTTAAAAGTCTCTACTTATTTATTTATTTATTTATTTTTAGTAAAGAGGAGGTCCTTCTGCCCTAGTAAGTCCTCTATTTCTTGGCTGGCCATTTCTTCCCCCACATGAATTGCAGTTTTGTCACTTCTCATTTATCTCTTGAAATAAAACTGTAAGAGAATCATTAACTATGTTGCAACTTGATAATTTTCCTGCAGATGGCTCTATAATCACAAGACTCCTACTGGGTGTGTGTGTGTGTGTAGACACACACACACACACACACACACACACACACACACACACACACGAAGGACCTGCAAATTCTTAAACTCAATAAAGCAGCACTTCTGAATCTAACAACAGCACCAAAAACTGTAAGCAAACAAAGCTATTTTAAATCATCTATAAAGGTAAATAATTTTTGTGAAAATGGTCTTGGGTTGAGTTAGCTCTCTTATAAAAAGTGTCATCTTTTTTCCTGTTGTTGTTGTATACTATTTTGATCAGCTCAATTCTTTTCCTTCTGAACTGGAAAATGACAAATTCTTTCAAATTATGAGAAATGAAACAGCATCAAGATGTTCTATTTAGCCGGGTGCAGTGGTGGAAGCCTGTAATCCCAGCACTCAGGGAGGCTGAGACAGGAGAATCACAAGTTCAAAGCCAGCCTCAGCAACGGCAAGGCGCTAACCAACTCAGTGAGACCCTGTCTCTACATAAAACACAAAACAGGGCTGGGGATGTGGCTCAGTGGTCGAGTGCCCCTGAGTTCAATCCCCAGTACCAAAAAAAAAAAAAAAAAAAGATATTCGATTTCATTTTAAACTTATTTTTAGAGTCCAGAAGTAACACTTGCATCCTAGTCCAGTATCATTTCAAGAATCTGTAATCCAAAACAATAAATAACTTACATATTAAGTTATTTCTGGTCCACTATCTATATTTTTGTTTCAGTAAGAATTCTCGCTAGAGGTGGTATTTTTAAATACTTTTTCCTGCTGAATAATCAAATATTGAGAGTCTTCCAAAATTTCCTGCCTCACGTTTGTTAATGATCTAGTAACAAAGCAAAGCTAATTTTGCCGTACTTATTGGAAGAAATCATGTATAGCCCAAATTTATGAAAGGCTCAACTTAAAAGAATGATTTCTCACTTCTAAATTCTAGTGACCACTCTCAACAAAAGCTACAACACTACTTCATTTTGAAAATTTATCCAACAAGAGTATGATAAACAGGGGAGGAGGTGAAAATACTTTTAACATGGAAAAAGCAAAACAAATACTATTTGACTAATATTAAATATGCATCACCAGTAAAGGCAAAATGCTAACCATGACAAGGGTCTCCTACTAGACAGACTGGGAAACAGACACAAAATTTGGAAGAAGCCAGGTCTGTAATCCCAGATACTCAGGAAGCTGAGGCAGGATGATCTCAGCCTCATCTACTTAGTGAAACCTTGTCTCAAAAATGAAAACAACAACAACAACAAAACAACCAACCAACCAAACACACACAAAAGAAAACAAACCCAAACTAAACTAAATAGCTTGAGGATGTAGCTCAATGGTAGAGCTTGTGCAGGGCCCTGGGTTCAATTCCCAGTGCTGAGGGAGAAATAAAAACCTTGGAATAAATCTATTAAACTACCTGTTCTGTGTATCTATATCACAGGTAGATTCAGTACAGCACTAAGATAGGCTGCCTAGGTTCCAGAACATTGTGGAGTTAGATGGTGTAATGCAAAAAGAGGACTGCACTAGGAGTCAGTAGATAGGGATCCAGGTTTCAGCTCTGACTCTTAGGAGTTCTCATGAGAACTCAGGGTAGGCTACTAAATCATTTTTGCAAAATGCAGATATTAAACTATGCTGAAGATTTTCTAGCCACTTTACAACTAATAAAACCTTTACTGGGGCTGGGATTGTAGCTCAGTGGTAGAGCGTTTGCCTCACATGCGTGAGGTACTGGGTTTGATCTTCAGTACCACATAAAAATAAAGATATTGTGTCCATCTACAACTAAAAAAAATTAAAAACAACAACAACAACAAAAAATCATTTTACTATCACTCACCCCCAAACTCTGAATTCCAATTTTGTATGATTTTTGTTTTCTGAGCTCTTTTATATTGAGTTAGAGTGAAAAACTGTCCTTGTTTAAAAAAAAAAAAAGTGATGGATATCTTTCAGACTTGTGATTAAAAGGGAAATGAAATATTACTATGCTAAGATAAAATAATTCCAGTGAAAGAACTATGATTTCATAGTTAGCTTGGGAAATTTTTATTTTACTAAACTACATAACTCATTAAGTTTTCTGAAATATTTTAAATCTTGTTGTATTATTTTAAAGATTAAGAGCTGTGACCCACTGACATAGATGATACTCAGTGTCTACATACACCTTAAATTGTATTTTTATAATGACATCTATTTAATGTACAATTTGATCTGAGAGTCAAACATTTTATAGTTAAAATGGCATAATCTGGAAGATCAAATATTTGTGGCCAAGTCCTTTAAACAGAGAAGTAAGCCCCAACAGAGATGGCTGTTATAATTTTTAGCAGGCAACAAAAAGTTATGAAGTCAACATAAATGAGGGAGCCCAACTAAATAAGGGAGCTGGGGCTTCTGCACTATCATTTAATAAAGATGCTAAGCCTATGACTTGCTTCTTTATACCTTTTGGCTGGAGGATTTATTAGAGCAGTAAAAGAGACGGTGATATGGATTATAAACGAAGGCGTCTATAATGAACAGAAAGCCTGGAATATATACAGAGTGAAAGAAGAGAGTAAAAGGGAAAAAGAGTCAGACAAAATGACTAATAAAGTAAAAGGATTAAACTTACAATTGGAATAAAGATCATGTGACTGTAAGAACACAATTTTCTAATGCTAAGACCTCATATTAGAAATCAAATGCAGGGGCTAGGGTTGTGGCTCAGTGGTAGAGCGCTTGCCTCGCATGCGTGAGGCACTGGGTTCAATCCTCAGCACCACATATAAATAAATGAATAAAATAAAGGTCCATCAACAACTAAAAAAAAAAAAATTAAAAAAAAAAAAAAGAAATCAAATGCATACCTTCCTAGCTCTAATGTACTTGAAGGACAGTCTACCTCTATGTAAATAGGAATAACTTCAGTGATCTGTGCCACTGAACAGTTTTTACAAGGTTTAAGCATGTTTAATACAAGAGTTAAAACAGTAACCTACAGTGCTTGTTCTCCTGAAAATAATTCAGATCATTCAGTATATAGCTTATATATGAGTCAACTGAGTACTCCAGGAATAAATAAGAGCTATGACTGTAGTACTCATCATCTGAATTGGTTCATTTATTCAACAGTTACTGAGCATCTATTATGCATCTTGGTGCTGTAGATTATATCAATAAACAACATAAATAGTATGTTTTATCAAGTTGCTTCTGAGTGAGAAAGATAAAGGATAAACAAATTAGGACATATCAGATGGTATTAACCACCAGAGAGAAAAAATATAGCAAGAAAGGGAGAGGGTGATAGTGGGTATATTACCATTTTACAAAGATCCCCACTGATAAGAGTCATATATGATCAAAGAGAAAACTAGCTGAGTAGATACTTAAGTAAATACATTCCAACAGATACAACAGGAAATAAATGCAAAGGCCCTGGGGCTGGACTGTGTGCTTGCTATCTTTGAGGAGCAGTAAGAGCTCAGGGTGGCTTAAGTGGAGTAAGGGAGGGGTAGACTGGTGGAAGATGAGGTCTAAGAGGTAGCAGGAGACAGATTTGTAAGCCATTTTAAGAATTTTGGTTTTAACAGATTAGACCACTTGGAAGACAGAACCTCAGATACTGAAGACAAAATATTTAACCTTGAAAATAGAGGTGACCACACAGTGAAGATGGTAAGAAACCATGAACAGAACATCCAAGAATTATGGGATAACATTAAAAGACCAAACTTACGAATTATTGGGATAGAGGAAGGCACAGAATTCCAAACCAAAGGAATGATCAATCTATTCAACGAAATAATATCAGAAAACTTTCAAAATATGAAGAATGAATTGGATAATCAAATTCAAGAGGCATACAGGACACCAAACATTCAAAATCACAACAGACCTACACCAAGGCACATCATAATGAAAATGCCTAACATTCAGAATAAGGAGAGAATCTTAAAAGCCATAAGAGAAAGGAATCAGATTACATATAGGGGGAAGCCAATTAGGCTCACTGCAGACTTCTCAACCCAGACCCTGAGAGCAATAAGATCATGGCAATGCATATACCAAGTGCTAAAAGACAGCGGATGCCAACCAAGAATCTTATATCCAGCAAAATTAAGTTTTAGGTTTGATGATGAAATAAAAACCTTCCAAGATAAACAAAAATTAAAAGAATTCACAGCAAGAAAGCCGACACTACAGAACATTCTTGGTAAAATATTCCATGAGGAAGACATAAAAAACAACAATGAAAACCTGCAGAGGGAGGAGCTACACTAAAGGCCAATCAAAGGAGAAACCCAATCAAGTTAAAAACTAAGAATAAACCAAAATGTCTGGAAATACAAATCATATCTCCATAATAACACTGAATGTCAATGGCCTAAACTCAGCAATTAAAAGACACAGACTGGCAGATTGGATTAAAAAAAAAGACCCAACAATATGCTGCCTCCAAGAGACTCATCTCATAGAAAGACACACTCACAGACAGAAGGTGAAAGGATGGGAAAAAATTTACCACTCACATGGACTGCGTAAACAAGCAGGAGTTTCCATCCTCGTTTCAGATAAAGTAGACTTCAAACCAAAGTTAGTGAAAAAGGATAAGGAAGGTCATTTCATACTGCTTAAGGGAATCATACATCAACAGGACATAACAATCTTAAATATCTATGCACCAAACAATGAGGAAGGCATGTTCGTCAAACAAACCCTTCTCAAATTCAAGAACCAAATAGATCCCAACACAATAGTATTGGTTGACTTTAACACAACTCTCTCACTACTGGACAGATCTTCCAAACAAAAACTAAACAAAGAATCTATAAGACTTAATAGAACAATCAATGGTCTAGACTTAATGGATATATATAGAATATCCCATCCTTCAACAAGCAAATACACGTTTTTCTCAGCAGCACATGGATCCTTCTCAACAATAGATCATATGCTATGCCACAAAGCAAGTCTCAGTAAATTAAAAAAAAAATAGAGATACTATCCTGCATTCTATCTAACCATAATGGACTGAAACTAGAAATTAATAACAATTTTTAAAAAAGAAGTCACTACAACACCTGGAGACTCAATAATTTGCTATTGAATAATGCATGGGTAACAGAGGACATCAGGGAAGACATAAAAAAATTCTTGGAGGTAAATGAGAACTCTGATACAACATACCAAAATCTCTGGGACACTATGAAGGCAGTGCTAAGAGGAAAGTTCATTGCATTAAGCTCATATATTCAAAGATGTAAAAGTCAACAAATCAATGACTTGATACTACAACTCAAAGCCCTAGAAAAAGAACAAAGCAACACTAAAAGAAGTAGAATACAGGAAGTAATTAGAATCAGAGATGAAATCAACGAAATTGAAACACAAGAAACAATTCAAAAAATTGATAAAACAAAAAGCTGGTTCTTCGAAAAATTAAACAAAATTGACAAACCCTTAGCCACCCTAACAAAAAGGAGAGAGAAAACCCAAATTACCAAAATTTGTGATGAAAAAGGAAATATCACGACAGATCCTGCTGAAATACAGAGGATAATCAGAAACTATTTCAAAAACTTATATTCCAGTAAATTAGAAAACCCTGAAGACACCGACAAATTCCTAGAGACATATGACCGACCCAACTGAACCAAGAGGACATTCATGACTTAAACAGATCAATTACAGGCAAGGAAATAGAAGAGGCCATCAAGAGCCTTCCAA
>CM053401.1:91125866-91163732 GCA_028644305.1 Xerus rutilus | reverse complement strand
AGACCTCTACAACAAAAATTACAAGACACTAAAGAAAGAAATTGAAGAAGATCTTAGAAAGACCTCCCATGTTCCTGGATAGGCAGAATCAATATTATTAAAATGGCCATACTACCCAAAGTGCTATACAGATTCAATGCAATCCCAATTAAAATCCCAAAGTCTTTTCTTATAGAAATAGAAAGGCAATCATGAAATTCATTTGGAAAAATAAGAGACCTAGAATATTCAAAGCTATCCTGAGCAAGAAGAGTGAAGCAGAAGGCATCACAATACCAGACCTTGAACTTTACTACAAAGCGATAGTAACAAAAACGGCATGGTATTGGCACCAAAACAGACATGTAGACCAATGGTACAGAATAGAAGACACAGAGAGTAATGCACATAAATACAGCTATCTCATACTAGACAAAGGTGCGAAGAACATACATTGGAGAAAAGATAGCCTTTTCAACAAATGTTGCTGGAAAAACTGGAAATCCATACGCAGTAAAATGAAACTAAACCCCTATCTCTCACCATGCACAAAACTCAACTCAAAGTGGATCAAAGACCTAGGAATTAGACCAGAGACCCTGCGTCTAATTGAGGAAAAGTAGGTCCAAATCTTCACCACGTGGGATGAGGCCCCAAATTCCTTAACAAGACTTCTATAGCACAAGAAATAAAAGCAAGAATCAATAAATGGAATGGACTTAAACTAAAAAGCTTCTTCTCAGCAAAAGAAACTATTAATGAAGTGAACAGAGAGCCTACATTCTGGGAGCAAATTTTTGCCACATGCACATCAGACAGAGCACTGATCTCCAGGATATATTAAGAACTCAAAAAACTTAACACCAAAAAAACAAACAACCCAATCAATAAATGGGCTAAGGAGCTGAATAGAAACCTCTCAGAAGAAGATATACAATCAATAAACATATATATGAAGAAATGTTCAACATCTCTAGCCATTACAGAAATGCAAATCAAAACTACCCTCAGATTTCATCTCACCCTAGTCAGAATGGCAGCTATCCAAAAAACCAGCAACAATAAATGCTGGTGAGGATGTGGTGAAAAAAGTACCGTACACTTAAACATTGCTGGTGGGATTGCAAACTGGTGTAACCAATCTGGAAAGCAGTATGGAGATTTCTTAAAAAACTTGGAATGGAACCACCATTTGACCCAGCTATCCCACTCCTTGGCCTATACCCTAAAGACTTAAAAACAGCACACTACAGTAAAGCAGCCACTTCAATGTTTATAGCAGCACAATTGGCAATTGCAAAACTGTGGAAACAACCCAGATGCCCTTCTATAGATGAATGGATAAAGAAACTGTGGTACATATACACAATGGAATATTTTTCAGCAATAAAAGAGAATAAAATTAAGACATTTGCAAGCAAATGGATGGAATTGGAAAGCATTATGCTAAGTGAAGTAAGCCAATCCCAAAAAACCAAATGTCGAATGTTCTCTCTGATTAGTGGATTCTGATACATAAGTGGGGTGGGAATGGGGAACATAGGAGAAATGGAGGAACTATGGATGCGGCAGGGGGGAGGTGGGGGGAGGGAAAGGGGAATGGGTACAGTAAAGACGGTTGATTGAGATCGTTTTCACTACCCTTGGTGCATGTATGAAGACACAAATGGTGTGACTTCATCTGGTTTGCAACCAGAGAAATGGAAAAACTGAGCTCTATATATGTATTATGACTTAAAATGCAACTAAATAAACTAATTAAAAAAAAAAAAAAGATTTCATCCCATGCCAGTCAGAGGCAGTTATCAATAATACAAGCAACAATAAGTGTTAGCGAGAATGCAGGGGAAAAGGCACACTCATATATTGCTGTTAGAACTGCAAAGTGGTATAACCAATCTGGAAAGCAATATGGAGATTCCTTAGAAAACTTGGAGTGGAACCACCATTTGACCCAGCTATCCCACTCCTCGGTCTATACCCAGAAGACTTAATAATAGCATAATACAGCCACTTCAATGTTTATAGCAGCACAATTCACAATTGCTAAACTGTGGAAGCAACTTAGATGCCCCCTCAATATGAATGCATAAAGAAACTGTGGTATATATATATACAATGGAATATTTACTCAGCATTAAAAGAGAATAAAATTATGGCATTTGCAGATAATTGGATGAATTTGGAGAATATCATGCTAAGTGAAGTAAGCCAATTCCCAAAAACCAAAGGCCAAATGTTCTCTCTGATAAGTGGATGCTGATCCATAATAGGGGGTAGGGAGAATGGAGGAACTTTTCTTGGGCAGAGGAAGGGGAGGAGAGCGAACATGTTTGGTTGCACATATAGTGCAATGCTACATTGTGTACCAGAGAAATGAAAAGTTGTGCTACATTTGTGTACGATGAATCAAAATGCATTCTCCTGTCATATATACCTAATTACAATACATCAATTAATTAATTAAAATAAAATATACCTCCATACACTGTTAACAATGATCATCTTTGAGGAGATCTGGGTGGCTAACAATAAAAAATAAAAGTCTTGATTTATACATTTTATACCATTAAAAAAAAAGAATTTTGGTTTTACAGTGATAAGGAAAGCTACTGGAAATTTTTAAGCAGAAGAAGATATGATATGACAGATTTTAAAAGGATCTTACTGTGTTTAAAAAAATGAATGAAGGAAAACTCAGAGATGGTTGGGAAGCTGTTGACAATTCAGGAAAGATATAAAGGGAGCTTAGAAAAAAATGATAGTGACAAAGATGGTGAAAATTGGTTATAATTCTCAAAGATAATTTCAGTATGAAAACATTATCACTGTTAAATGTTATGATTTGGGGGGAGGGTACCAGGGATTGAACCCAGGGGCGCTCAATCACTGGGCCACAGTCCCAACACATCTCCCCTGCTTTTTAAATTTGAGATACAGTCCCAACTAAATTGCTTAGGGCCTTGCTAAGTTGCTGAGGCTGGCTTTGAACTTGCAATCCTCCTGCCTTAGTCTCACAAACCACTGGGATTACAGGTATGTGCCATTGCACCCAGAACTGTTACATTTTAATGTTAATGAAACTATAACTTTTTCCTCTATATCATACTTTTCTGTCACATAAGAACCATGGCCCTGTATTTTGGGCGTGCGTGCACATGTGCGCGTGTGCGCGCGTGCGGGGGGATGGGAAGGCTGGGGTGTGGGAGGTTGCTGGGGACTGAACCTAGGGCCTTGTGCATACAAGGCAAGCACTCTATCAACTGCGTTATACCCCCAGCTCAGGGCCCGGTATTTTTAATTAGGCCATCCTAGGATAATGTAGAGTTAGTGCTAATGCATTAATTTCCTATAATTTCCCTTCTCTCTCTCTTTTCTCCTCCTATTTCTCTCCCTCTCTCTGCTTCTCTCTCTTTCTTCCTTTAAATATACTCATATATGTATTTTTATAAAATAAAAATATTCTTATTTTGTGCATAACTAGGAATTATCTGTACAACTAAGGGGGAAAATGGGAGAAATAAATTAGTTCCTTATACAAAGGAAGCAAGTTAACATATTTTTGATGGTTTGAACAACCAGAGAAGGAAATTGAAAAGTTCAGTTTAGGAGAGGAAGTCATCAGCAGATGATGTTCCCTATTTTAGATACACAAAATACTGGCATTACAGTCTTTATTTTTGTCCCCTTAATTAAAAAAACATTCCCTGCATATTGTACTATGTGCCTGGAGGAGAACATTTATTCGACACAAAAAATTAAAAATTCCAAAGGTAAAAGTTATTTTTTGATCACAAGCATTTTGAAGACAGGGTCTGTTTTATTCATTTTTAAATCCCTAATGCCTAAAGAGTTCTTCATTGTCAATAAATACTTAGTATGTATTCGTTGATTTTAAAAGAAGGGATTTGTATTTTCTTCATTGGAAATCTACAAGATGGAGACAACTTCTAAATTTTTCCTTTTCCTTTTTGTTCCCCTTTTCCCTTTCTCTCTCCCCACCCTCTTTTGGTGCTGGGGAATTAATCCCAGAGCATGTTCTACCACTGAGGGATTATCATACCCACAAGTCCTGTTTTTTTGAGATGTTTAAATATCTTTGGTGAAGTTGGAAGACACTGGTGGCTTTTTATTTCAAATTATGTTAAATAGAAAATTATCAAGAACAAGTCATAAAACTTGATTTTGCTTATTTATTATTAATACTAGCTATCATAAAAGCTAAAAAGGAACTATAAAGGAACCACATAAAATTCACTTAAATTTATAGAGATTAACACTGAAAAAATGAATTTCAAGGAATGGAAGATTCTTAGTTTTTGTATGAAGTATTTATGTTTAGATCAGAAACATGATACATGATTCAAATGAATCTGTCTCATGTACCATGCTTGGGTTGCAAAAGACTGGCAAATTGTTAGCAATTACCTTTAGCTTTAAGATTTATTTTTGAGAAAGTCAGACTAGGACAAAGATGATGACTGGGCACACATATACCTGAGTTTAAGTAAAAAAATTACAGTAGGGCAGATTATATCAAAGTCAGGTTATTTAAACATGTTATACTCAATTGTTTAAAATAAACAATTTATTAATGTAACTATTCCTGCATCTACTTTTAATGTCCTGTATGTTATTACCTAACATCACACTTAAATCCTAGAGAAATTATTAACATCACAGCACCCACTTTATACACTGAGGCTCTATCACTATCTTAATCAGGAACATTTCAGAAGGTAGCAAATAATGATCTTGAAAGGCATCTGTCAGACCAATAAACACTGGCCCAGTGCCCAGGGCCTTAACACAAAGGGACTATACTTCTATTCTTTTGAGTCTAGTGCAGATTGAAAAATTATGGTTTGGAAGCCCAAATATGACCTAATACTTATTTTTTTTTTTTTTTTTTTTTTGGTGCTGGGGATTGAACTCAGGGGTGCTCGACCACTGAGCCACATCCCCAGCCCTATTTTGTGTTTTATGTAGAGACAGGGTCTCACTGAGTTGCTTAGCGCCTCGCCATTGCTGAGGCTGGCTTTGAACTCGCGATTCTCCTGTCTCAGCCTCCCTAAGTGCTGGGATAATACTTATTTTTAAAAATAAAGTTTTGGTCAGGTGCAGTAGTACGTATCTATAATCCCAGCGACTTGTGAGGCTGAGGCAGGAGGATCATAAGTTTGAGTCCAGCCTCAGCAACTTAGTGAGACCTTGTCTCAAAATTAAAAATAAAAAAATGCAGGGGATGTAGCTCAGTGGCAAAGTGTCCCTGGGTTCAATTCCCAGTCCTGATAAATAAATCAATAAAAATAAAGTTTTATTGGAACATAGCTATGCTCAATCATTAATGTATAAATTGTGCTGTAATAGTCGTAATAATTTAGTAGTCATAATAGAGACCACCTGGCCCACAAAACTGAGTGTATTTACTACATAAGCCTTTTAGTTTGCTGAAGAGTAAGAATACAGGCTATCACAAAGAGATAAGGATATTCTAGCAAATTCAACAGAAAACAATTTATAGAACCAAATTATTCGTGAAAAATAATAAAATGTCAGCATACTAGAAATATATTGGGTTGTATATTAAAACATCTATAGCTAATAAAAAGACAAAAACTAAATGTCAATACCTTAAATTTTGTTTGAAAGTAACTCAATGAATAAACACAGGGAAGAAATCAGAAATCATTCTGGAACTAGCTAGCAGTGTTTTTAAAATGCTTGAAAGTTTAACTATGATCCAGGTCCAGTAGTGCATGCCAGTAATCCCAGCGGCTTGGGAGGTTGAGGCAGGAGGATTGCAAGGTCAAAGCCAGCCTCAGCAACTTCATGAGGCCCTAAGCAACTTAGCAAGACTATATCAAAATAAAAAAACAGAAAACAGCCTGGGGATGTGGCCCAGTGGTTAAGTGCCCCTGGGTTCAAATCCTGATACTCAAAAAAAAAAAAAAAAAAAAAAAAAGTTTAACTATTAATGTACTGACATGCCATATACTGCAATCCTTGAAATAAGACATGAAAGTAGCATTTGTTAAATAAGGGAAATATTAGTGATGGTGAGTACCATGTCAATTACTTAGAATGTAACCACCTTCCCTAACTTAGAATAAAATCCAGAACTCCAAACATCCCCAGTGTGATATAATTTTGAATTATTAATATATTCTTTATTTTCTATACTCAAAGAAATCATCAATTATACTAGATAGACATTAAAACAAACAAACAGACAAAAACCCCTCATGGTTCTATTGATGCTAAACACCCTGACTGTGGTCTTAAATTTAAATGTATTTATAGAATTCAACTATACATTCTTAAAAGCCAGACAACTTGTGTATATACATCCCACCCATGAGATTTTTTCTACATTTAGCTTATATCTCAATATGAAATACAAGCAGCTTAAGAAATTCAGTAAATCTTTTTTTTTTTTTAAATATTTGTTTTAGTTGTAGATGGTCACAAATATCTTTATTTTTATGTGGTGCTGAGGATCGAACCCAGTGCCTCACGCATGCAAGGCAAGCGTTCTACCGCTGAGCCACAATCCCAGTCCAAATTCAGTAAATCTTAAAAGCCTCCTCTGAATGAAACGAAGCCATATTCTTTAAGAAAGTATAGAGAGGTCAGAAAATAACAAATATGCAGTTGTACAACTATATCAGTACGAACAAGTGAACCCATAGGATTTCTTTACTGATTACTTTTCCTTTTGCTTTTTGGTTGAAATAAGATCAAAGACATTACTAGTTCTCTACAAAAATGAACATCTTAGAAGTATGGATTAAAAGCCTATTATTTACACTGATACAATTCTGACACTGTTCTCAACAGTGGTTACTGTCAGCATAAACAGAGACTATTTCTTCTTATTTATGCATGAAGAAAATCTTTCATTCAGTGACCAATCTGAATATAAGTTTGGAATTATTACAGAACTGTCTTCTTTATATATTAAGATTTTTCTGCTATTCTAACCTATAAAGTCAGAGAATGAACTATTTTGGAAATTTTGTATCACAGTAGCCTTGAAATAGCTAATCTAACATAAACAGCAAACTCTGCCGGGTGGTGGCGCATGCCTAAAATCCCAGCAGCTTGGGAGGCTGAAGCAGAATTGAGTTCAAAGGCAGCCTCAGAGCCTGGGAGTTGTGGCTCAGTAGTAGAGCGCTTGCCTAGCACATCTGAGGCACTGGGTTCGATCCTTAGCACCATGTAAGAATAAATAATATAAATGTATTGTGTTCATCTACAAGTTAAAAAAAAAAAACCCAGTCTCAGCAACTTAGCAAGAACCTGTCTCTAATATTAAAAAGAGCTGGGGCTGGAGTTGTGGCTCAGTGGTGGAGCGCTTGCCTAGCATGCGTGGGGGCACTGGGTTCGATCCTCAGCACCACATAAAAAATAAATAAATAAAGGTATTGTGTCTGTCTACAACTAAAAAAAAAAATTAAAAAAAAAAAGAGCTGGGGATATGGCTCTGTGGTTAAGTGCCCCTGGATTCAATTTCCAGTGCCCTGCTCCCCCCCCCCAAAAAAAAGAACAGAAAGAAATAGCAAACTTTCCAGGATGTACAGTTGCTGTGTACCCTCTATCTTGTTTGCCCAAGAAAGTAATCAGCAAATGCCTATTTCAACTCATGTTCCAAAACTGGAGGGTTCATTTGTAAGGTTCAGCTGAAGCTGGTACTCATAGGGTTTATTCTAGAATGGCTAGATTTCTTGCTAGTCTTAACGACCTTGGATAACTATAAATGCTCTGTTAACCAGGGTTCCTAGAAATTTCCATTTGACCCTATTCTCTATGAAGAGTATCATATATGTTGCCCCCTTCACTATTTTATGGATAGATTAGAGGTAACTATCTCTGTACTATTCTAACCCATAAAGTTTTGCTTACTGAGTCAGATAACTAGTAGTTTTTGAAATAAGAGTTTTCTCTTTTGCCTCAGAAAAGTTCTATTTGCCTTCTCTTTCCTAGTTAAATACAACAACAAAACACTGTATTTAGACATCCTCAGGATTTAGTATTCTGACTTTTTCTATTCAATATCTTACTTATTCTATTTGATATGTCCATGAAATGCTAGACCATGTCTAATGGTCTTTGTGGTTTGGGAACACCTCAAAATCTCTCCAACAGCTGAGTGCAGTGGCGCATGCCGTAATCCCAGCACTTTGGGAGGCTGAGACAGGAGAATCGTGAGTCTAAAGCCAGCCTCAGCAACAGCGAGGTGCTAAGCAACTCAGGGAGACCCTGTCTCTAAATAAAACACAAAATAGGGCTGGGGATATGGCTCAGTGGTTGAGTGCCCCTGAGTTCAATCCCCAGTACCAAAAACAACAACAACAACAACAACAACAAAAAACCCTCCAATTATCTCAAGAAGTATCCCTAAATTTTCAATTTTAATGCTGACTCAAACTTCATATTAAATTTTAACAAGCAGGCTCGGTGACAGAGTGTTTGCCTAGAGGGCCTAAAAGCAAGGCCCTGAGGTCCATGCCGAACACCACAAAAGAAAAAAAAAGAAGAAAAAATCTCATTAAATTTTTGGGAGGGTAAGGCATTAAATTCTCACTAGAATTACCAATTATAAGGCCACAGAACTCTGTACCTGTTATGCTCAAAGCAAGAAATAGTGGAGTTGAATCTGTTCTGATTCATCTCAGGAACAATAAAATTCCTTGGGGAGTGGGAAAAAAGCTTTTCTTGATGGTATGGTAAAATACATTTTACAAGTTTAACCTAGAAATAACAACAGTAGTTTTTGTGGGAAGATATATGTATACAATTTAAAACGCAGGGCAAAGGATGGCATGACATTTGATTAAGAAACAAATAATTTTGTCATCAGTCTCACATGAGACTGCAACCCAATAGTATTCAAAACTAGTAACATACTGTTTTGATGAAGTTAAGATTGCATGTTGAAAAGATGCTTTCAAATGCTATGAAACAAGAACACAACTTTAGGTACTTGAAACTAGGAAGGCATTCTGGAATTTATCTAAGTGTTTACTTTCCGGAAAAGACGTCTTGTGATAAAATCTTGCTTCTTTCTTACTTGGGAGTTCTGTATCTTCTGCAGCATATAAAAGAAAATTATCTATGTTTGGAAATATAAACACCAAATTAAGAAATAAGGAATAAAGAACAGACAGAGAAAGTTCTCTCCTTCTGAAATGCCTCAGAGAGCCATAAAGATGTTCAATCAATGATAAAAAATAATGAAAAACAAAAAAGAATACACTCTCAAGAGTTCAGAAAACAAAAGTAGAATTAATTCTAGGAAGCAAATGTGCTCTTTTTGTAGGCTCCTTTTCTGCAAATTAATGCTTTCTGAACAAAAATACCAACTACAATTTAGTATGTACTCATTGTGTGCCAGGCATGTACATTACATATACAAGTATAAGTAATATCATTTTTTCTTCCACTATATTTATCCTTTCTTTTGTTTTCAAACTTTTCCTTGCTTTTCAAAAAGTATGCTGAAAATGAAATATGAAGTTTTTAAAAATTTTGAGGCCACAGTGGTAGGAACTAGATAAAATAAGGAAGGAACATTTACCAGATATATATGACATACTAGGCAAATGTTAGGCACATGATACTTTCACAATAACATCTGAGATAACCATTTTTCTCTTCTTTTACGTATAGAAACTTGAGATACAGGGCAGGGAATGCAGCTCAGTGGTAAAGAGCTTCTTAGCATGTATGAGGTCCTAGATTGTATTCCTAGCACCAGAAAAACAATAACCCCAATCCCCCAGGTTCACAGAATCAAAAGCAACTCCCTCCAAAGTTACAAAATAAAAAGAAGCTGAGGCCAGATAAAGTATATTATCTGAATGACTGGGAAGCCTGTGCTTTTCTATTACTACATCTTCCTTTCAGATGGTGGTGGGACCTTAAAATACAAGTCAATTAAAAACAATTTGATCAGTAAAAGCATAACTGACAGAATAAACAATGTTTTAAATTTAACATACTAAACAAGATATTTTATGAGTAAACCAAGATAGGTAATATATTTTAATACTCAAAATAAAAAGAAAATGGTCTTTAATCTTAAACTAATTGCAATCTTTGCCCTCTGTATGATTGTTATTTATGTCTCTTGAGTTTTATTTTTTCATTTGTAAGTAGGGTAAATTACATAGTTGTGTGACAAAGATTAGATGACACAAATAATGGTTAAAACAATTCCTCACACTTGGAAATCCTGCACCTCTAACAGTGAAATTAAGTCTGAAAAGGATGCTAACAGATATGCTACTGCAAATGCTCCTTTTTTTTTTAAATTTTAAATTTGCAAATTACTAGAGGGTAATAAAAGTGTCCCCAGCCACTGCCCAGTGGTTTACAATTCTCTTTCCCTGCTGGGCACAGTGGCACATGCTTGCAACCCTGGCAATTTGGGAGAGTGAGGCAGGAGAATCACAAGTTTGAAGTCAGCATGAGCAACTGAGTGAGGCCATCTCAAAATAAAAAAAGCAAAAGGGCTAAGGAAGTAGTTCAGTGGCTGAGCACCCCTGGTTTCAATCACCAAAACTAGGGGGCAAGAGGAGGACAACTCTCTTAAACCTTGTATCTTAGCAATAATCTGATATAGATTTAAAAAACATTAACAGCTGGTGTACACATAAAGAACAAAAAGTAGACCTGGGGTTAGAGAAGTGAGAGGTGAGGTTTGGGAACCCTAGAAGGTAAGAAAAACTCTCTGCAAAGTCAAAGTAACATCCATGCTCTTAGAAATTTCCAGGTAACCTTAAGTTACAAATGCCTTCTGTAGATACTGGCAGGGAGAGCCACACTCTCTCTTCTCATGTCTAGACTAATCAGACTGGATCTGCAGTAGGAAATTATAAAAGCTGCATCTAGTGCAGAATTTAGTAGTGCTGTACTTCTAGATGTGCCCTGAACATGTTTGTTTTTTTACACTTCTGCCTTTTACCTGTCTGGCCCATCTTCCCCTTCTCTAACAGATGAACTGCTACTGTATTTTCCCAGAAACAACTTAACTGTCAGCTCTTCCAGAAGTCACTAGTACTTCCCAAGGTTTCATTAGTTCTCTCCACCCTGCTACCAACCACTTAGTACACAACTTCACATGCCTCACTCAAAGTCTAGATGAGGGGCAAATCCGAATTCTGAATGTTACTGTCAAAAGTTGTAGTTAGGGGGCTGGGATTATGGCGCAGTGGTAGCGTGCTCGCCTAGCATGCATAAGGCACTGGGTTCGATCCTCAGCACCACATAAAAATAAAAATAAAGATATTCTGTCACCTACAACTAAAAAATAAACATTTAAAAAAAAAAAAAAAAAAAAAAAAAAAGTTGTAGTTAGTATGCTATTCAAATCATTATGAAATAAAATATATACACTCCATTTTCATTTTATAAACTTTTTTTCAATTCATAATGTTCAAAGTTTATAAATCGCACATTTTTCAGTAAAAGTATTCAAATAGAAAACCACAACTTTAAATTATTTGTCTTAGATACTAAGAAGGTAAATAACATAATCATAATTATTCTTAGACATTATTTTGCTATTAGTTTTCAAAGTATCTTTTTTATAAAGTTTTTTAAATTTTGTCTTTTAAAACCCTGAGATTTCAACCTATACTTTATTAAGTAAGGAGAAAAATATAGGCTTAGCTTATGACATTTCCTAATTGTTTTCCAAATATCATCAGAATTCAGTGGCTTTTCCTTTCCTGGACACCCGAGACAATACAGAGAAATACTTTCAAAGCCGGGCGCGGTGGCTCAAGCCTGTAATCCCAGCACTTAGGGAGGCTGAGACAGGAGAATCGCGAGTTCAAAGCCAGCCTCAGCAATGGCGAGGCGCTAAGCGAGCAACTCAGTGAGACCCTGTCTCTACATAAAACACAAAATAGGGCTGGGGATGTGGCTCAGTGGCCGAGTGCCCCTGAGTTCAATCCCAAGTACCACAAAAAAAAAAAAAAAAAAAAAAAAAAAAAGAAATACTTTCAAGTAGTAAATGCTGTTATTATTAGGAATGTAAGGAATACTGGTGGCTACCTATGTCTCTTTCTGGGCTGTTGTTTCTATTTTTCCTTTCTGTTTTAAAAATGAAAGAACCAGCTGGATTTAGTAGGCAAATGCTATGGTGAGCATAGCTATCCCAGCTACTCAGGAGGCTGAGGCAGAAAGATTAAGTTTGAGGCCAGCCTTAGCAATTTAATAAGAGAGACCATGTCTCAAAATAAAAAATAAAAGAAAGGCTGGAGATGTAGCTCAATGGTAGGCACCCCTGAACTCAATTCCCAAAACCCAAAACAAACAAACAAATAGAACTATGAAACTCTGAGAATATGCTGTTTCTTAAGATTACTGTTAGGTTCAGACGAAATATGATACGTTTTTTAATTTACTGATCTTTTAAACCTGTGCAGTTCTACTAATATTAACATGTAATTTAACTTTTATTATTCCCACAGATTTGTAGCAAAATATTATAAGAAAACTGCACAGTTACATGCTTTAGCAGTCTGCCAGTTTTAATATGATTTCTGTTAATCTAACAGAAATCATCTGTTATACTGTTGAGCCACCTATCCTTGCATAGCACACAACTGTTAAAATGTAAATTGCTGGACTATTTTTAGCTGTTGCTGAAGAAAAAAAAATTCCTGCCTTTGGGAATAATGATTTGAAGCATTGTGTTCATTTTGTTTATCAAGCAGCTATTCATCCTCTAGTGGGCCCAAGTGCTTATGCAAGCAAAAGCTTTTAAGAATGTCTGCAGCTGCAATCCAACCTTCCAGGTAAACTGCAGGTTCAGAGCCCAGCTGCCCTAGGCTGCATAAAACTCAGTTCCATCTGGAACTGAGTTTCAAAGAGGATTTCAAATTCTACTTTTCATGTATCACATGGAAAAGAAGGCGGGGGAAGAAACGTAGGAAAGAAGGAAGGCAAATAACCAAAAAGATGATATCTCCACTTTAGCCTTAATAAAAAATAAAAAGCTCAGACCCATGCTGCTACTTCTAGATTACTACTTGCCAAGCCGGATATTCCTTTCAGTCCATACTTCGATGAGCTGTGACTCATCCAGCAGCACCTGCGCCCATGTGTTAAGTACTGCCAAATAAAAGCCCAATATCCATTTACACAACAAAGAGATGTACCCTACAAGGCATCAGGGCCTCAATCCAACAGCCTCACTCCCTATTTGTTCTAAGCAAAGGAAGAGGGGAAAAAATTCCCTCCCTGCACCAGAGATTTTTAAATGGTAGGTAGATTTATGATGTAGGTTCATTTACAAATACTTTTTATTCCTTTAAAGAATAAAGTATATTAAAATAGCATAAACCCCTTACAGTATTAGACTATCACAGTCATTAATGATCGTTCTACCAAACCTTTCCAACCTCCTTCATCAAAGCCCTTTATTCTCAAAGGATACATTTTTGAGCAAAGAGGGATCAACAAACTAGTTGCTTGAAAGCTTTCCTGATGCTAGGCAGAAGTTAGGAAAGGCTTAATGAAGGCTTTAAAATCCACAAGGGCTTCACAATGAACATCTGACTTGGTGATTTATGCATATTAATAACCTCAGTCCTACTGAGGCAAGCTGAGCTGAACATGTCCTCCGAATCTTAATGTCTTTAGCTCCATTGGGATTATTACAAATGTAAATTTCTAAGATTCTCAGCTATTAATCTCTGTCTGTCCTCCTGTTCAGCAACATAATGACTAATTAAACATCAAAAGACCTGTACAGGAGATCTTCTTTGACAGCCACTGGCCCAGTCCTCTTCCCAAGAGGGGAATTCAAATGACAGAGACATGGAGTAAGAACATATGAGTAAACTACAAATCACTGCTGAGAAATCTAAAAGCCTAACACTAAATGTGGGTTTATCTCAATCAATGACTTTGTTAAGTACTGAACAGTTACTATGTGAACTCCGTCCATTGGCACCAATTGAATGTACCCTTGTAACAAGCAAACACTGAACACTTGAAATCAATCTATTTAGTACCAAGTCAGAAAAGTGAGTACTCACAGAAGAAGGCAGACCGGGAGGCACCTTTCTGACTTTCTTTGCTTGCAAAGGATCTGCACATGGAAAACAACATATTTAATTAACATACTATAATAGAAAAAAAATCAAACTGCAAATAAATAGGAAATAATTGTTTCCCTAATGTCTTTCTTTGTTTTCAATATTTCAGAGTGAGCAAGGGAATATAAAAATGGGTACCTCATTTCTTTTAACTAGTATAGAGCAGGTTCTTCTAATAACATAGTACATTCTAAAATACAACTGGGGTACTGGTTGTCCCAGCTACTCAGGAAGCTAAGACAGGAGGATCATATGAGTTCACCGGTTCAAGATCAGCCTAGGCAACAAAGTGAGACTCCATCTCAAAAAAACAACCAAGTGCAGTGATGCATACCTATAATCCCAGCAACTCAGGAGGCTAAGGCAGGTGAATGCAAGTTCAAAATAAAAATAAAAAATGACTAAGGGTGTAGCTCAGTGGTAGAGTGTCCTTGAGTTTAATCCCCAGTATGACAAAAACAACAAAAACCTTGAAATATGTATCAGTAAGTCTGAGAAGATAATAGCCAATGAAGCAAAACAAGAAAAGAAACAACAAAAATAAACATTTATAGGGCTGGAGTTATACTTCATTTATATATGATATATCAAAATGTGTTCCACTATCATGTATAACTAATCAGAAAAAATTTTAAAAATTAAAAAAAAAATAAAATCCTTCAGCTCAGAGCTGCAGTTGTAGCTCAGTAGTAGAGCGCTTGCTTAGCACGTACATTGTAAGGCACTGGGTTCAATCCTCGGCACCACATAAAAATAAATAAATAAAATAAAGATATTGTGCCCATTAAAAAAAGCATTTATGAGGGACAGGAATGAACATCAATGAACCTGTTATATGCTAAGCACTTTCATATTATTTATCTCAATTTCACTGATGGGCAATTAGTGCATGCAATAGGTCATATAAATTTGCTCCCTTAATAGAGACACCAACTCAGTGTCTGTATCAAATGGAAAATTAGGTTTAAAAGCACATTTAAAAAAACTAGACGGGCATAGTGGTGCATGCCTATAATCTGGCAACTAACACAGGAGGCTGAGGCAGTAGGATCACAAGTTGGAGGTCAGCCTTAGCAACTTAGTGAGATCTGTCCTAAAATAAAAATAAAAAAGGGTTGGGGGTATAGCTTAGTGGTAAAGTGGCCCTGGGTTCAATCCCCAGTGCCAAATACCAAACAAGCAAACAAAACCTCCCCAAAACAATAACAAAAAAGAGAGGTAATGCAATGCTATAATTTATTATGTTGAAATTTTCAAATAAAATTTAAAGAATGAAAAATTAAGGTATAATAATATCAAGACATGCTACATGAACTATTAATTATGGGCACTGATATACACAATGTCATTCAGTAATGAGGAAGAACATTAATAATGTGTGGTTAGAATTGCAACTTTAGCACCATTATACAATTTGTCCTTGAATGCTTGTATTTATTTCCAGGAAATAAGTAGTTGGAGAAGGTATATTTCTTTCTAAGATATAATTTGTCAATATAAACAAAAACATGATTATTTTCATATGCCTAATCTGTCTCACTTGGTATTTTAATTTATTTATCTGCAAAATTAAAAAATTGTGCATCTTTTTAAAAAAAATTTTTTAGCTGTAGATGGACACAATATCTTAATTTTATTTATTTATTTTTATGTGGTGCTGAGGATCGAACCCAGTGCCTCACACATGTGAGGCAAGCGCTCTACTATTAAGCCACAACCCTAGGCTCCCAAAATTGTGCATCTTTTTATAAAATAAAATGACAAACACAGCTTTCAAATCTTACAGAAATAATGGATCATATTAAGAATTCTTAAATGAGTTCATTATTAGGAAGAGAGAACACATGAGAAGGCTGATATATAGTACATTTTTGAAAAGTGTAAAAATAAGAATTAAGTGCAGTACTTTCCTGGGTCCTAAATAATAAATACTACACAATAAAATATGCAGTTTTAGAAAGAATGAGGCCCATTTAAATTTGGGCTGGAAATTCTCTATAGTGAGTATCCCAGGAAGCTGTAAAGCTAAAATAAAGCAACTCTGTACGTAGACTGTAGAAAAAATTTATACAATCAAAGGGGGTGGGGGCATTCATTAGCATCTATGTCCCTAACCCAAGGCGCAGCCTACATTTCCTTAAAACAGAAGTACCAAAGATAAATAACACTGGCATGCTTTGTATTTGTAAAACTTTCTTTGTGAAGCGTTTTTGGAGCCCAACTCTTTACAACTACTACAGAATTCTTTGAGCAAAAGCCATCCTTTTTTTACCACAACAGTCAACTGAACTGTTTCTATTAGTTTGGAGTTGGAGTTATTACTAATAGAAGATGTTGCTTTACTTTTCATTTAGTTGCTACTAGTTTTCACCTGCCAGGTAAATAAAACTTTTTCTTTTGAATCCCACCAATAGCTTCCACTATGCAATCACATAAAAATGTCTGATTTAAAGTCATAAACCTTGGATGCACAGTTCACTTTTGGGAAGTTGGAGACTGTGGTTTAGACAGTAAGCTGGCAGAATTCGAATTTCAGCTACATTTTACAGCTTTGTGATCTAGAACAGGTTACTAAATCTCTTGAAGCTTCAGTTCCCTCATATATGTAAAGGAGTTAATTGGGTATCATTCTTGCAAAATGTTGATTTCCTAGAGCATCTAAATGATTTGAGAAGATGTTAAGGTTTGTGTAGATCTCCAAAGTACTTCCAAATAGAGTTTATTAATAACTGTGATGTCAAGAAGAGTGGCTAAGACTAAGAAATAACAATGGGATATGTAATAATAGCTCACTAAATAACCCACACAGAAGGTGGGTGAGTCTCCCTGGGCACCAAGAGAACCACCATATTCCCCACTCAGTCTTAGGTAAATTACTTAGCTCCTTTGGGTCTTGGATCCTTATTTTTAACTTGAGGTTAACATTACCACCTTGAGTTTTTGAAAAGATGTAGTGTGTATAGCACCATTTCTAGAATGGAGGAGATGATCAACAGTAAGTACATCATAATCAAAATGAAGAAGATATAAACTTTAATTTACAAAAAATTAAAATCTATCTCATTCTTTCTTGGTTATTTCAATATTTGATTTTTCTTCTTGAACTCTCAGTATATTGGTCTATACTAGTGTTTTTTGTCACAATAAGAGCTCACATAGTATACTAATGAGAGTTTTTACAGTGACACTGAAACATATGGACTCAAATGAATGTTCCTACCAGAATACATTAGGTAGGAAACCAGAGTCAAGATACAGAAATTTATTTTACAGTTTATCAAATAACAAAAAGTGTAACTATCTAAAACATCAGAGCTGACTCTTAACAGTATACATACTAAATCATCCATGATACTGCAAAGTGGGTACATCTAGACAGAGTTCTCTATGCTGAATGTGAGACTCTGTCACTGTGTCCTTTTATACACATCTCAAACACACCCTATACTTACACACTAGAAATATTGCACCAAAAATATTTAGGTCTAACAGAAGGTAGATAAATTAAAGGCATTCAATGAATATTGTACAATAAGTATGACATACTTTATTTGGGAGATTATGTTTGCTTTAAAAGGTGGCCTACCTTTAATATAAACATGCTTTATAACTTTAATTTTTTTTGGATAAAGGATCTTTGGTAGGAATCACCAAGAATTCTGACATTTAAAAACATATTGGATAAGGCTTCAAAGAACATCTGTGGCTTGCTGTAAGCAGCAAGAGAGAATAGACTGGCTTGGTTAGGCTATGTATTAAGAAATAAAAGAAGAAAGCTAAAAAGGGGAAGAAGGTATAAATACTTAGTATATACAGGATCTACTTCTGAAATGATATTTTGGAATTAAATGGGGTGAAAGCTGTACAACACTGTGAATGTACTGTATGTCAGTCAACTGGTACATCTTCATGTGGTTAATTTTATATCAGTTCAAAGAAAGTGGGGCTGGGTATGGAGACACACACCTATAGTCCCAGCTACTTGGGAGACCAAGGCTACAGAACTGCTAGAGCCTGTGAGTTCAAGACCAGCCTGGTGCCAGGTATCGTGGCCCATGCCTATAATCCTAGCAACTTGAGAGGCTGAGGGAAGAGGATTGTGAGTTCAAGTCCAGTCTTCGCAACTAAGCAAGGCTATTAGCAACTTAGGGAGACTTGTCTCAAAATAAAAAATAAGAAGGGCTGGAAATGTAGCTCAGTTAGAGTTCCTCTGGATTGAATCCCCATCACAAAAACAATCAAAAACTCAGCCTGGGCAACATAGCATGCTTCCACCTCAAAAAAGTGGGGAGTAGGAGCAATTAATATGCAGCAAACATTGGACTGGGAATGAGAAAATCTTAAATTTTATACTGGGTAAGTCACTACTGATTATATCAATGTGTCTTCTCTGAATCTTAGTTTTTATTTTATTTATTTATTTTAAAATATTTCTTTTTTAGTTGTCAATGGACCTTTATTTAATTTATTTATTTATATGTGGTGCTGAGAATCGAACCCAGTGCCTCACACATGCTAGGCAAGCGCTCTGCCACTGAGCCACACCACCAGCCTCCTCAGTTTTTATTTTAAATTTAGGATTATATTCACTGATTAACAGGACTGTTATACTGCTGAGATCAATGTCTATAAAATTACTTTGTAAATAGTTCAGTATTATTTCCATTTTAATAAAAAATAAGGTATTAGGTTGAGGTTGTAACTTTGGCAGAGAGCTTGCCTCACATACCCTGGGTTTGATTCCCAGCACCTAAAATAAATAAATAAATAAATAAAAAGGTGCTATATTAGAATGTGGAGTATCAATTACAAGAAAACTGGGTAAGTCCCATTTTTCAAATATTTAGTTCCTTATCATATGGAGGACAAAGCAAAATATTATATTGGTTGTTTGAAATTTGTTAGTCATCCAAAATTACTCATAGCTAAACCTTGAATTAAAAACTTATGATGTATTTATAAAAGTAAAAATTTTGATAATGCAGGTTGAGTCTCCCTTATTGAAATGCTTATGACCACAGTGTTTTGGATATCAGATTTTTTGTAGATTTTGGAGTATGTGCATATACAAAATGAGGTATCTTGGGATGGGATCCAAATTTAAACATTAAATTCATGTTTGCTTCATGTACACCTTATATACATAGTCTGAAGGTATTTTTACACAATGTTTTTAATGTGCCTGTATTTTGACTGTGACCCATCATACATCATCATGACAGTATGGAACTTTCCATTTGTGGAATCACACTAGCATTCAAAAAATTTCAATTTTGGACTGCAAATATTTGGATTAGGGATGATCAATCTGTATGTAATTTTTAGGCAAATAAACCCTGACCACCATCAACATGATAAATAAAAAATTTCATTTCTTCTAATGAAAAGCATAGTCAGGGGTAGACTAAATGGGGGGGAGGGGGAGGGTGAAGAGAAACATTTGTAGGATGGGATTTGCTGTGTGATACACTCACCAAGTGCTGCAGAGTCATGGAGTGGTCTTCTCCTAGAACTTGTGGTAGAGAATGAGTAGTATGGTGTCCCAGGTTTTCCTGAAGATGACAGCTGTGCTGGGCTCCCAAGTCCTATGTCTTGTCTCAGGAGACTAGACTGTAAAATAAGGCCAAGGAAACAAGTTATCTTTTTGCTGATACTGACTCAAACCTGGACCTTTCATTAACTTCTAAATCACTTACAGTACCCTTAGTAATGCCTTAAACTTAGGAAACATCCAGTAAGAACTTTTTCAATTCAATTAGATCACTGATTTTAGCCTATAGTTTCATTTTTCTCTTCCCTCCAGTTGCCTGCTTTTCGGTAATTATGTAATTAATCTTAGGGTTGAAAGGTAAGTGGCTGTGATTACACACTTTAATCATCAAGACTATTTATGAAAGTAGTCATCCAGACTTTGAACACTTTCATGACCACACAGGCAGTTGGCTCTTTGGTTCTTTTCCTTTTTGGATAGCTTTCACTGTTTGATGAGTGCTAATCTTTTCAAGACTAGTCACTCCTGTTTTCTTCACTTGTATCTCATGGCATGGGCTTTAGTGTCTTCCTCCTGATTTCTGACACCATCTTCTGGATTTATTTTCAGTTTGTCCAAGGTTCTTGTAAAATCAAAAGGAAGACAATGTCCAGATCTGGCCTGATTAGTGTGGAGTAGTTTTCAACAGTACAAATAACCCATTTGTGTTAGCTCACATTGAGAGGTTAAGAATGATCCTACTTCCTGGCTCTTGATTTTGCTGCATCTGCTGCTCTCTTACTCCTCCATATTGTACTTGTTCAGTTTGTGCATTTTGGTCTTGAGAACAAGACTCACCATTGATCTTTCATAAAATTCATTTTGTACTATTTGGTCCATAATAATCATTCATTCTTATTTTTCTCAGATTCCAAGACTGTCAACCAATAAATCTGCTAACTTTTCTAATGTCAACACATCAAAAGTGTAATCCAAGAAATTCATCAAGATGACAAAGTGGATGAGAGAACTCTGATGTATGCTATGTGACCTCATGAAACTTTGTTAAATACTTTATTGAAATTCAGATTTGGCAGCCCTAAACTACTAACCCAGAGATCCTACAGGAAAGCAATTTAGTTTGGCAGAATTTGGCTCCGAGATTTCTGGTAAGGGAGATGAAAAGAGATGACACAAATTAAAAAGACAGGAGAGAGAAAGAAGACCTCAAAGGGAAAATGTGTTAAATATACTTAAGAGGACACTCTCAAGTAGAGATATGATTCCTCTAGCACATACACTACTCTCACATCACATATTTAACACCCTGACTGCTATCACCATGCTCTTGGCATCTAGTTCCAGAACACTTTTATCACCCTCAAAAGAAGCTCCATACCCATTAAACAGTCACTCCTACCTCCTTGTCCCCGCCTCAACCCCCCTAGCCATATTTGTTAAGCAGTTAGTCCCTATTCCACCCTCCCCAGGCACTGGAAACCACCAATTGGTTTTGTTTCTTTGGGTTTATCTATTCTGAATATTTCATATAAATGCAGTAATATATTATGTAACCTTTTGTGTTTGGCTTCTTTCAGTTGGCATGTTTTTGAAGTTTATTCATCTTGTACCACATATTAGTACTGCATTTCTTTGTAAGGCTGAATAATACTCCATGATATGGATAAATGACACTTTGCTTATCCATTCATCGACCGATGAATACTTTCAATGTTTCCAGTTTTGGTCTGTGAATAGCACTGCTATGAATATATTTGTACAAATTATTTAAGAATCTGTCAATACTTGTAGGTACATACCTAGGTGTGGCACTCCTGGGCCTAACTTTTTAAGAAACTCTCAATCTCTTTTCCACCGTGGTTGGGCCATTTTCAATTCCTACCAGGTACATACAGGGTTCCAATTTCTCTACATCCTTGCCAATGCTTGTTATTTTGTTAGCTTGCTTCTTTTGGGGTACTGGGGATTAAACCAGGAGCACTTTACCACTGAGCTACATCCATAGCCCTCTATAATTTTTGAGACAGTTCTTGCTAAATTGCTTAGGGCCTGGCTAAGTTGCTGAGGTTGGCATCAAACTTGTGATCTTCCTGCCTCAGCCTCTCAAGTGTGGCACTATGCCCTGCCTGTGTGTTTTCTTAATATAGTCATTCATAAGAGTTGGATTATCTTTTTAATTAATTTATTTATATTTTATATAATTTTAAAAATCTGTCCTAGTTATACATGACAGCAGACTGTACTTATGCACTTATCATACATAAATGGGGTATAATTTCTCATTTTTCTGATTGTACATGTTGTAGAATCACATCAGACAGGCAGTCATGTATGTACATAAGATGATAATGTCTGTTTCATTCTACTATGCTTCCTATCCCTATAATCTCTCCCCTCTCATCACTTTACTTAATCTAAAGTAACTCTATTCTGCCCTAGTGCTGCCCTCAATCCCTTATTGTAAATTAGCATCTGCATATCAGAGAAAACATTTGGCCTTTAGTTTTTTGGGTTTGGCTTATTTCACTTAGCATATTTTCCAACTCTATCCGTTTACCAGCAAATGCCATAAGTTCGTTCTTCTTTAAGGCTGAATGTTCTATTGTGTGTGTGTGTATATATATATAATGTATATGCTATGTATATACTATATATATATATGTATACACACACACACACATTTTCTTTAACCATTCATCTATTGAAGGGCATTTGGGTTGGTTCCACAGTGGCTATTGTGAATTGTACTGCAATAAACATTGATGTGGCTAGGTCACTATAGTATGCTGTTTTTAAGTCCTTTGGGCATAGATGAAGGAGTGGGATAGCTGGGTCAAATGGTGGTTCCATTCCAAGTTTTCTAAGGAATCTCCGCACTACTTTCCACGTAGGTTGTACCAATTTGCAGTCCCACTAGCAATGTATGAGTGTACCTTTTCCCCTACATCCTTGCCAACATTTATTGTTGCCTGTATTCTTGATGGCTGTCATTCTGACTGGAGTGAGATGAAATCTTAGTTTTGATTTGCACTTCTCTAATTGCTAGAGATGTTGAACATTTTTTCATATATTTGTTGATCACTTATATTTCTTCTTCTGTGAAGTGTCTGTTTGGTTCCATTTATTGATTGGGTTATTTGTTTTTTTGTGTTCAGAGTTTTGAGTTCTTTATATATTCTAGAGATAAATGCTTTATCTGAGGTGTATGGGGTGAAGATTTTCTCCCATCTGTAGGCTCTCTCTTCAAAATATTGACTGTTTCTTTTACTGAGAAGAAGCTTTACAGTTTGAATCCATCCAATTTAGTGATTCTTGATTTTACTTCTTGTGCTTTAGGAAACACCTCTCACGCTCCTGGATAGGCAGAATTAATATTGTCAAATGGCCATACTATCAAAAGTGTTATATAGACTTAATACAATTCCTATTAAAATCCCAACAATTGTGAAATTCATTTGGAAAAATAAGAGACTCAGAATAGCCAAAGCAATCCTTAGCAAGGAAAGTGAAGCAGGAAGCATCACAATACCAGACCTTAAACCATACTACTGAGCTATACTAACAAAAACATCATGGAGTTTAATTATCTTAATGTGGATTTGATATGTATGACCATAATGATGAACAATACTGAACATCTTTTCATATGCTTGATGGGTATATGAATATCTTCTTTAAAAAAAATGTCTTTTTAAGTCCTCTGCCCATTGGGTACAAGAGCACTGGTATGTTATCTTTTGGTTGTTGAATTTTAAGAATTCTTTATATGTTCTAGATGCTAGATCATCAGATACGATTTACATATACTTTCTCTTGTTCTGCAAATTTTCTTTTTCACTTTGAAAATGTCCTTTTTGATAGTTTTCATTTTTAATGATGACTGATTTTTTCTTGTTTCTGATTCTTGTGATGTCCTATTTATGAATCCACTGTCAAATCTAAGATCATGAAAATGTAGCCCTATATTTTCTCTAGAGTTTTATGGTTTTAACTCTTATATTTGAGTCTTTGATATGATTTAACTTTTGCACATGTTGTGAGCAAAGGGTCTAATTGCATTCTTCTACAGGTGGATGGCCAGTTGTCTGATACCATTTGTTGAGAATACTATTTCCCTATTCAGTAGTGTTGGCACCTTTTGAAAATCAATTGGCTATAGACATTTGGGTTTATTTCTGAAATCTTAGTTCTACCCTATTGGTTGACATGTCTGCCTTATGCTAGTACCATACTGTTTGATTTACGTAGCTTCGTAAATAAGTTATGAAATTGAGAAGGGAGAGTACTCCAACATCATTCTTCTTTTCCAATGTTGTTTTGCTATTTGGGATCTCTTGATATTTCATATAAATTTGAGTCTCAGCTTTTCCATTTCTGCAAAAAGAAGCCACTGGAATTCTGATAGGAACTGCACTGAATCAGTAGATTGCTTTGGAAAATATTGGCACTTTAATACACACATTCAGTACTGGGGATTGAATGCAGGGGCACTCTACCATTGAGCTGCATTCCCAGCCCTTTTTGAGACAAGGTCTCGCCAAATTACTGTGGCTGGGCTTGAACTTGTGATCTGTCTGCCTCAGTGTCCCAAGTGGCTGGGATTATAGGTGTACACCACCATGTTCAGCCTATTTTACAATATTAAACCTCCCTGTCAATTAATACCTAAGGTGCTTCCATTTATTTTGGTGTTGTTTAATTTCTTTTGGTAATGCTTTGTACTTTTCAGTGTTCAGATATTTTACCTCTTGTTTAAATTTACTCCTAAGTATTTAATTCATTTGGATGCTAGGGTAAATAGAGATTTTTCTTGATTTTACTTTTGGTTTGTTTATTACTAGTTAATAAAGATATAATTAATTTTTGTGTGTTGACCTTACATCTAGAAACTCTGCTAAATTCCTTTATTAACTATAACTGCTTTATTGTAAATTCCTCAGGAATTTCTATATAGACAGTCAAATCATCTACAAATAAGGGCTGTTTTCTTTCTTTTACAATCTGTCTGTCTTTTATTTCTCCTTCTTGCCTATGGACTCTGGCTAGAAATTATAATACAATATTGAGTAAGAGTGGTGAAAGCAGACAACCTTGTCTAGGGGGAAGGTTTTCACATTGCGTTCCAAGATTAGCTGTGGGTTTCATAAATGACTTTTCTCAAGTTGAGGAAGTTCCCTCCTACTCCTAGCTTGTTCAATGCATTTTTACCATGAAAGTTAACTCCCTGATTTGTGGCATAGACTCCTTTTAATATACTGCTGTTTTCTGTTTGCTAGTATTTTATAAAAGATTTTTACATCAATATTAAAAAAGGATAATGGTCTGCAATTTCCTTTTTCCTATGTTATCATTATTTGGCTTTGTTATCAATATAATACTGCTCTCAGAGAATAAATTAGGAAGTGTTTGAGAAGGAATGTGGTTATTTACTCTTTAAATTACTGGTAGGATTCACTAAGTAAAGCCATTTTGGCTGTGAACTTTTCTCAACTGGGAGAATTTATATTACCAATTTTATCTCTGTTTTTGTTCTGTTCAAATTTTTTATTTCTTGAGTGATTCTTTTTAAAAAAAATTTTTAGTCATAGGTGAAAAGAATACATTCGTTTTATTTTTATGTGGTGCCAAGGGTTGAACCCAGTGACTCACACATGCTAGGCAAGCACTCTACCACTGAGCTACAACTCCAGCTCTTGAGTGATTCTTGAGAGTATATGTGCTTTTAGGGATTTGTCCACTTTATCTAGGTTCTGTATTTGTTGGCATACAATTGCTAATGGTATTTGTTTATAATCATTTTTACTTCTGTAAAGTTAGTAGTAATATCAACCATTTTCATTTGCAATTTTAGTAATCTGACTCTTCTTTTTTCTTAGTCTGTTTAGCTAATAAGTTTGTCAATTTTCTAGATCTTTTCAAAGAAACACCTTTTGATTTTGATGATTACGGTCTTCTATTCCCTATTTTGTTTATTTCCATTCTAATTTATTTTTCTTTATTCTTTCTTTTTACTTTGTTAAGCTGTAAAGTCAGGATATTGATTTGAGAGTGTCCTCTCTTCTTTCCATTTTCTTCTTCTTTTAATGGGGTCTCACAGTGCTGCCCAGGCTGTCCTCAAACATCTGGGCTCAAGTGATCCTCCTGTCTCAGCCTTCTGAGTAGCTGAGACTACTCAGAAGGCTGAGATGCTGTGCCACCACTGCCCTGCTGGATTTTTTTTTAACATGTAGAAATTTATAACAATATATTTCTCTCTGATCATGACTTTTGTTGCAGTTCATAAGTTTTGCTATGTTGTCTTTTTGTTTTCATTTGATGTTTCAGTTTCTTTAAAACTTACTCAACAATACTAAAACACATATGAAGCAACTGATGTACTAAATCTGCCAATGATCATGAGATCTTTCAGAAATAATTAAGAATGTGGTTTTCTCAGACTCCTCAAAAGGTATATTCTCTTTGGACAGGGCTGATACATTTCATTATAAAACAGAGAAATTAAGGAGAATTGTTTTTCAATCACCAGACAATATGATGCATATGTGAAAAAAGTACATAATACTGATGTAATTATTTACCATTAATTGCAGAAATCCCAACAGGAAAAAAAAATGTTCGGCAGGCAAAAAAAAAAAAAAAAAAAAAAAAAAATGTTCGGCAGGTCTGGAGAGAAAGGTATGATTATTTAGCATGAAAGAGAAATAGTCTCCCTCAATAAGCTCCAAAAAAAAAAAGATAAAGGGGAGAAAATTATCCCCATAAATGTAAACAACACACAGAAACTTATTTATATAACAAGCTATGAGCGATGGATCACCCACCTGTATGAGTGGTATGATCCAGGAATTCTTAAGTATACAGTTTTGATATTTTCATTGCTACATCTGTTTTGCATTTTTATTTTGCTTGTGCTAGGCACATGTAACATTCCTCATATAGCAAGATGAGAATATAGTTCATAGTATGCTAGATGGAATATATTGCCATATACTTCAGGGAAGGGGGTCATATACCTTGAAGCTTTCCTTCAAACATAACTGGTCTTTCAAAAGGATGTTCCCTGCTCAGTGCCAAACTGACTTTCACTGATAATGTTTTGAAGTACCTGTATTTATTAGGTATTTATTACTTTACCTGCATTTTCTCACATGGAAGACAAAGCTGGTCATTGTACACATATAAACAGATATAGGAGAGGACACTTGTATGTTTCTTATGCTTCTTACAGCATTTCCTACAAATTCTTACAAGCATATAAGATAATGATTTTATATTAGGGGCCACAAAAAAAAAAAAAAATCACAGCCTGCAAGTCAAAGTGGGCTTGTTTTTGAAAATTCTTGGAACATAGTCTCAACCATTCATTTATGTATTGACTGTGGCTGTTTCATGCTATAATGAAAGAGTTAAGTGTTGCAACAGAGATCATATGGTCTGCAAAGCCTGAAATATTTACTGCTTAGCCCTGTGCATGAAATATTTTTTTTGACCCCTAATCTAATGCTTCAATAGTATGACAAAAGACTGAGTTTAGAGGATTGTGAAGGGAAAGTCTTGTCTGCCTGGGTAATAAGGAAAGATAGATAAAATTTCAGAATTAGCAAAATATAGCCAGTGAGTTATTTCTTCAAAAATGTCAAGTGATTTTTATAATAAAGAGGCATGAAATAATCTAAATATTAAATAGGAATGTGTAATTTTTTTAAAAAATATTTTTTTAGTTGTAGATGGACACAATGTCTTTATTTTATTGCTTTGTATGTGGTGCTGAGGATCGAACCCAGGGCCTCACGCATGCGAGGCAAGCACTCTGCCGCTGAGCCACAATCCCAGCCCCGGAATGTGTAATTTTTATATTCCTAAAAGACTAAATGTTGCTTGCTGTAGTGACACATGCCTGTAATCCCAGTGACTGGGGAGGCTGAGGCAGGAGGATCACAATTTCAAAGCCAACGTTAACAATTTATTGAGGCCCTAACCAACTTAGTGAGACTGTATCTTGAACTAATATGAAAATCAAAAAGGGATGGTGATGTGCCTCGGTAGATAAGCACACCCCCCCCCCCGCCCCCCGTTCAATCTCTAGTACAAAAAAAAAAAAAGTAAGACTAAACAAAAATACTGATGTCCTGGAAATAGTGTGGGTATCTGAGTCAGCTACTCTGTATTCAAATTCTGACTGGTGATCTGGTGATCCTGGACAAATTACCTAGCATCAATCAGCCTCTTCTTTAAATGTGTACATTACAAATAGTTCACAGGATTATTTAAAAATACAAGTATATAGAATGGTTATTGGCTTAGTTAATATGAAAACTCAGTTTCATGTTTTAAAATTTTCCTACAAGTCACTGCATTCTAAATATCACAAGAATGAAGATCAGAGATATTTTTATATTTCATTTCCTGGGGACAAATTTTTTGTCCTAAATATGTGGCCTGAGGTTTCAGAAGACTTTTTCTGCCCTGAATCCAAGCTTGTTGGGTTACAACTCCCAGTGACTATGATTAAGATAGGATGTTGGAATTAGGCTGAACAGAGGCAAAAGTGACAGACCCCTAGAGAGGATTGACAATTACAGACTAAATGCAAAGTATGTGACAGATTCAAGCTTTATCAATCGAGATCACAAACAGAAAAATGTAAATTAAATCATTCAGCAGGAGTGTGACTATACGTTTGTGTGTATGAAGTCACAGCATAAAAACATACATAGGATGAAAAAAGGAAGATGAGTTTATAAACGTGGTGAAATGTTAACTGATGAATCTTGATTAAGAGTTCATTGTACTCTTCTTCCACCTTTTGTGTTAAACCTTCTGTGTTGGTAATTTTTCAAAATAAAAACTTGGGAGAAAAGAATAATATTGAGAATTTGCTAGTGCATCTTCAAATGTAGCATCTCGGTAAATGTTTACAGCAGCCATACCCAAGTCTATTGTCTTTCCCTCAACACAACAAGATTCTTGTAACAGTCCAGGAATCTAATTATGTTTATAAGATTGTTAACATGAAACAAATGTGATTTATAAATGAATTTGTGGGTTACGATTCTAAAGTCAAGTCACCTACACAATACAAAATGTTATATTTTGCATGCGTGAATATAGTATAGGAAGAAAAAGGAGAATAAACTTCTTAGGGGAAAAATGCTTATTTGTTACTAATTTTAGTGTTGATGAACTTTTCTCCTCACTAGAGACAAATATTGACAAGAAATGCTCTGTATTCTTGTTTCATCATGAATATTAATACCAAAATGCATATAGAGGCTGTATTTCACTCAGCTGTTCTAACCACAACATTAACTATTGCCCCCTGTTTAAACTATATAATCATCCACACAGTTAGGCAAAGTAAATGTAGAAGTTGTTTCTTTTTAAGAACACAAGGCCATATTTTATCCTGTTCACGAAAATGAACAGTTTAACACTATAAGAAACAAAAAAGTTTAGAACACGGTTTTCTCTGTAAGGACTTGACAATCTATGAAAAATCATCCAATAAGCCAATAGAAAATATGGTGAAAAAAATCAAGAGCTAAAATTATAAAAGCCTTACATTTTTATGTTCTATCAGTAACAAAATTAAATACCATGTTTTATTTTGTTTGAAGAGACTAATTTGTTCTTGGAGAAAACTCAGTATAGTAGTTTTATAATTTTTCTTTTATTTGCATTTTTCTTTTTTTGGTACTGTGAATTGAAGTCAGGGCTGATCTATCATTGAACTGTGTACCTAACCCTCCTTTCTTTGATTCTTTAAACATTTAGGTAATTCAAAGTATAGATAAAAAATTATTGTATTTTTCTTTTCCTACAATAAAATTAGATATCAGATCATATTGATTTTTCTGTCTGCCTAAAACAAATGAGAAGCACTATTGATTACCACTGATCTTGTCCTGAAGGTATCTTAGGCAGAAAGAATACAAATACCCCAGAGGATATAGGACTAGGCAAATCAGTTTATTCTGCCAAAGTATCTTATTCAAGTTAGAATTAGTATTCTAAAATGATATGGCACTCATTTCTTAACAGTGTTAGAAAATAATTTATTCCAGTCATCTAGGACCTCATCTCTGAAAAACATACCTAACCCTCAAATGCAGTCTAATATAGCCTAGAATACTGGCTTATAAAATTGCAGTAAAACCTACAGTAACACTTTATTTAAAAAATATTTTTAGTTGTAGATGGACATCAAACCTTTACTTATTTTTTATGTGGTTTTGAGGATCGAACCCAGTGCCTCATGCGTGCTAGGCAATGCCCCACCACTGAGCCACAACCTAGCCCTACAGTAACACTTTGAATCATGTATGAGAAGGATCTAGTCAGTAAACAAAAGTCCATCTCTCTTTATAGAGAATTTTAATAACCTATGTGATTCATATATTCTCAAGCTTTCTCTGTCCCTCTTCATGTGTAAGAGCTATTTTGGTCTCAAATGTGAACTTGAGAAGGTCTAGCGAAAAAGTAAAGAAATAAAATAGTAGGTTTGGCCAACATTATTAAAATGAACTTGTTAATTAAATAGGAAGGTAATCTCAATGTGATCTTATAAGAAGATAAAAGAACATCCTATATAAAATGGTACTGTTTAGTAGCTAGAAGGGTTCAGAATTACATTATAATAATTTACATATTCTTTATTCTTAAAAGAGAAAATGTCTGCAGTCTTGACAAACAAGCTTGCTTTTTTATAACTGCTTTTCATTATTAAATGGATTAGTTCAAACACATACTAAATATACTTTGATATCCATTAATAACTTCAGATTAAATAAGGACCTATGTAACCTTATGTCAAAAATTATCGGCACCATTTAATGATTAAAATTTGAACTATCATTAATTTGTTTTCTTGAATGATAAGACTGAGAATTCCAGTATCATATATCTAAAAATATTTAAATTTTTATTATGGATTCCTAGGACCTCAGCTATGTGTACAGTCTACAGAATTTCCTAATTTCATGCCTATTTTATACTCTTGAAATGGTACGTAGTTTTAATACATGCAGGCAAGCAGCTGTTCAAAACAGTCATCTTTTTGAGGAGGGAGTGTGCTAAAATTAAAGGGATAAAGGCATAAAACACAATTGAGATAAAATAGAATACATGTACATTATATTTCTCAGTTCAATTCTTTGTGTTCTAGTACCATGTTTTATTTTGTTTCAAGAGACTAATTTGTTCTTGGAGAAAACTCAGTATAGTAGCTTTATAATTTTTCTTTTATTTGCATTTTTCTTTGTTTGGTACTATGAACTGAAGTCAGGGCTGATCTATCATTGAGCTGTGTACCTAGCCCTTCTAAATTTTATTTTATTTTGAGACAGGCTCTCACTCAGTAGCCCATGCTGATCTTGAACTTGTGATTCTCCTACCTCATCTGAGCAGCTGGAATTACAGGGGTGAGCCAGGGTTTATTTGCAATTCTTTAAATTAAAAACAAACAAACAAACAAACAAACAAAAAACCCCAAACCAACCACACCATAGTTTAGCTGTAAATCCATTTGAAGTTTCAGAGACTGTGATAGGAGAACTGAAGATTGACAAAGAAGTCTCTCATCTCAAGTCACAATCAAATCAAAATCTCAGAGGGTGAGGAGAACTCAGGGCAAACAATACATGTTGAGCTTCAATAATATAACAGCTTTCTGTTAATTTTCTACAAATGATTAAAAAAGACTGTAATAAATTTAAAATTTGGAAAACACTGACATTTGTGAAATAATTGTATTATGATGCTAATTTATTTACATGGAAATTTCAGGGATATGTTAGCAATTATCAGCATGCTGTTAAAGAATTCTATCCTGAGAATCTCATTAGATAGTGATGCAAACTACAGTTGTTATCATTCTGAGAACAAAGGGATCTTGAATGAGTAATCAATAGCAACTGGCAGAAAATGAGACATTAATTATGATCCTCTCTAGTGTTTTGTCTAAGACAAGATTTCATTAAATGCTTTGTGCAACCTGAATAGTTCCAAATCATTACCAACTCTTTGGACAATATATTAATTCAGAGGAGGGGGCTGGGGAGACAACATAGGGAAACAAAGTAAAAGAAAACCTAAGATGCTTCTAATCCTTTCCTGAGTCAATAAAAACATACCAGCCACTACTAGCCAACTGTGAAAGTGATTCTTTTACAAGTCCCAAGTCTTATAATCTCAACACAGTTTCTTGAAAATTTAATTATAACTCTATACTTACAGTGTCATGCAGGTTTGAGAAGATAATGACAGTCATCCATCACATGCACCCTGCCTATCCAATCAGCCCAATCTTTCTGGCTTAAAAAAGAATATAAAATATCTATGTACTATTAAGTTACTAAAACATTATAATCCAATAGTTTGTTTCTTTTTTAATTATCAATAGCAAAGGGAAATTTTACTATGTTAATATTTCTCTTTCACTCATCGCTTCAGCTTTCCCTCCAAATCCTGTATCAGCCAATAAAAAGATATCAGGGTAGTGAGATCTGGGGTATAAACCAAGACAGAAATACTTCTTTGAAATAAAAGAAATATGAAGACCAGATAAAAGCCATTTTAATGTTATCTGGTATTTAAATAATTATAAACGTGCAATAAATTATTTTAGGATTTTGTAGGTTTCAATAGGAGTCTTCTTCTAAACATGCTATAATAGATTTCTTGTAGGCAGACTCTAAGGGCATAGGTAGTGAGCACACTCTAACCATTTCTTCTCCAAAGTGAGCAGTTTTTCTGACTGTCTGAATTTAAAAATTTCCTGTTAAAAAGGGCCTTAAATAGAACAAATAAATAAATTAAATATGAAAAAAGGGCCTTATGAATGTTTTCCTACAGTGCAACCAATATGCCTTTGAGCCTTTCCTTCAATGAATACAAAAGTGCCAGCTATATTAGAAGTATAAGAGACAAAGAATGTCCTTTCTCTTTTGCTTTTGTAGATAAGGTAGACATAAGACTTGTAGACGAGTTCTAATACTTTGAAGCTTACTCCCTTTCTCTTTAACACTGGCCTTCACATATAGCAAGTAAGTACCCTTCTTCCCAATCCCTTTTCCATATGTATACCTAAGTGTAACACAACAACCCAATACAGCATATAGGCATATAGTTAAGCATGTGATACTTCATTAACTGAAACATTGTAACTAGACATTTTCAAAATAATGAATTTTGGGAAATTAATATACAAAAGTAGAAAAATAAGCACAATGTACCCATGATCCAGTTTTGACATCTGTCAACATTCTCACGTTCCTGCTTCACTTATTTTGCCATTTTGCAGCTTGTTACACACTTAAAAACTGAAGATAATTTCTCACTATGTAACATCCACTATGTAGTCACTCTTATTTATTTGTTTTGAAATGGTATCTAATCTCTACCAATTATTTAACAGGCTCTTTTACCTTGAAATAATTTTGGAAAAGAATAAACTGACTTTCTGAAACAATGCTCCCAAATAGCACTAAGTATCACCAAAAATATAATTATCAATTTTCATGGAGAGAATATAAACAATGGATGAATTTTTTTCCCTGCCAAATAACCCTTGCAAAAAATTAACTTTCTCTGGCTTTTAACAGAGGCAGGAAATTACAGCTCCCTATTGTCTAATTTTCCTTCCACAAAATTTATTTTACCTGTATACCAACAAAACCTACAAAGCCCAGACGATTAGGTAACCTAGTTCAACTTCAAACATTTTCTGAATGGCTACTGTGCATTAGTGACTGCATATGGCTCTCTCATGCTTCCTCAAGAGAGAATCATCTCTTGGATGGCTTCAACAATGACCCAACCTTCCAGACTCCAACAACATCCTAATCATCAGCTTAATAACCTACTCCCTAAAGGAGGATGTTGTCAGCACTGGGAACACCACTTGACTTCTGAAATTTTCAGGTCCAATATTCTGTTTGACATACCTTCTGCTCTTTCAGTGCCATCACTCTCATATTACTTATTGCACTTGTTCTTTCACCTCATGACATGTAATATCCTGACCTTTATTCTAGTCCCAAAGTTTAATCATGTCTTCATTTCCTTCTTTTGAAACCTAGACCATATAGTCTATTACTTCAATCATTCTCTCATCACTACTTCAATTCTCCTGTCCTTCTGACATTTACCGCTATGTAATCTTGAGTAAATTATATAGCTACTTGAGGCTTCAGGTTCCTTGGCTATCAGATAGGAGCAATAATAATAGCTATAGTAGCTACAGCAGCAGCAGCAGCAGCAGCAGCAGCAGCAGCAATAACACCACTTCTTTCATAGAGTATTGCAGGGTCAATATTCGTAAGGTTAAGTGTCTGATATATGCTAGTAATTATGTATTATCATCATTATTAACCTATTCAGTGGACCTACAAACCTGATCACTATATCAACTTAACCATTTGCTGTTTGTCAGGCATTTAGTCTGCTGGGTATTATTGGAGTTTAGTGTCAATAGCAATTTCTAGTGACCAGCCTGAGATGTATCATCAATACCACTTGGAAAGCCTTTTACTTGTCACTAGAGAGCTCAGGGAATTGAAGAATATTTTAAGGTCTTTCTTTTTCCTTCTCAATTAAGCAACAGGTGCTTTAATCCTTTTATTATTAAAATTTCCATAAAGGGGATGTCTAGCCTCTGACTGAATGCATTGTGAGAGAGAAGTAACTTTCTAAGATTGAAAACTCCATCCTCTGAACTGCTTCACTATGAGAACATTCCTTCTTATGTTAAGTTGATGGATACTTTCTATCCACTGTCTAACATATGAACCTTAAAAGTTACAGAAAAAGCCAAATTATGCTTCAAAATATTTCTCTCATTAACAGTGTCCTAACTTCTTAAAACTAAACATCCTTAAATTCTGTACCCACTCACTATAGGTAAAGTTGCAAGTTACTTTACAATTTGCCAAGTTCTCTAAGTGAGTTTTGGTTCACTCATATTCTATTTTGAAATATGTTTGCTCAGAAAGCTATACAATGTTAACTTTCTTATTCTAAATATTATGTTTCTAAGAATTCAGTCCAAAAGGCACCTACTGTTAGGTTTGTTTCATTAAGAAACGTCCAAACTGCTTTTTACAACAATTATCTTTAATTAATCCTTTTGGGGGATATAGCAGGCCACTGTAGGATTGGTCACATGAGAGTCTCTGATTATATTAATTGCTAGAAACATATACCTGTGTAGGAAAAAATTAGTCATTGATGGAAAATTACACATTATCTTGAGTAGGGCTGGTTCTTTAAAGAGCCAGACACAGACAATATTTGAGCTTTGCAGGCCAATCTGTTTCTATTGCAACTCTGACACTAACAAGAAAGGTGCTCTAGCCAATAGGTAAATGAATGGATATGGCTATGTCCAACTTAGAAGGGTATATGGCAGGGGGAAGACTTGACTGGTAGCCACTTGGCTGGGCTTTGGTCTATGGTACTCCTATCCAGGCTGATTGTCATTCTATGACAGTTTTTATAACTGTAAACGATGCTGTTCTTAAAATTACCACAGAATACAAGTCTAGAAAGGCATTATAAACTTGTCAGTCCATTGCACTTAAACATCCCACTACCTTGAGTGACCATGTAGAGTTTGTGTTTTTTGATATTAGTGACTGAACCCAAGCGTGCTTTATCACTGAGCTACATCCAGAGCCCTTTTTATTTTTTGAGACAGGGCCTCACTAAGTTGCATAGGGCCTTGCTAAGTTGCTGAGGGTAGCCTCAAACTTGTGATTCTCCTGCCTTGGCCTCCTCAATTGCTGGGATTACAGGCATGACCACCATGAGCCTGCTTGGAGTTTTTATATATCCACCCTTTTGTCAAATATATATTTTCAAAATATTGACTCTCAGATTGTGGCATGCCTATTATTTATTTACGCATGTCTTTTGATAAACAGAGGCCTTTACTTTTTTTTTTTTTCTTTTTCTTTTTGTTCCAGGGATTAAACCTTGGGTCACTTAACTACTAAACCACACCCCGGCCCTTTATATTTTTTATTTTGAGACCAAGTCTAAGTTACTTAGGGTCTTGCTAAGTTGCTGAGGCTTGTGATCCTCCTGCCTCAGCCTCTGGAGCCGCTGGGATTACAGGAATGTGCCACAGTGCCCAGCTATGTTTATTTCTTAAAGCTCTGTAGTTTTAGCTTTTACATTTATATTACCACACACAATCCCTCTCCATGTTCTTCATGGTGTTTTATAAGTACAAGTTTTGAAGTTTGATTAAGTTCAATTCATCAATATTCCTTTCATGTTTAATGCTTTCTATGCCTTTTTAAAAAAAAATATTTGTTTAAACCAAGGTGGCAAAAATATTCATCTGGTTCCCTTCTGGTAGCTTTATTATTCTAGCATTCAAAATAAGTTTATGATTCATTTCAAATTTATGTTTATATGGTATAAGGTAAGAGATAATGTTCCCTTTTTTGCCCCCTATACATGCTCCAGTACTATATGTTTTAAGGAGATTTTTCTTTTATCATTAAATTGCTGTGGTGCTCTTATCAAACACTGTCTGCCATGTATATGTGGGTTCCTTTCTGGATTTCTGAGTGTGTTCCTTGAGCTGCTTATTAATCTTTTTATAATTTTCACATTATCTTTGTTTTGATTAGTACTGCTTTGTAGTAAACGATGAAGTCTGGTAAGGTAAATTCATTCTCATTTCTTCTTTTCAAAACTGTTTTGGCTTCTTAATCTTTTGCATTTTAAAATCAACTTTTAAATAATCTTGTCAATATCTCCACCCCCCTCTCTCTTTTTGGGGGGGAATTGAATCCAGGGCTTTGTGCATGTGAGGCAAACACTCTACCAACTGAGCTCTATCCCCAGCCTTAACCCTGTAAATATCTATAAAAACCTGCTGGAATTCAGACTGGGACTGCATTAAATCTATAAGTGAAGTTAGGAAGAATGAAGACTTAACTGATGATTTTTAGGTTTTATTTATCACAGTAGTGTTTTATATATATACATATATATACACACCAGGAATTGAACTCAGGGGTACTCGACCACTGAGCCACATCCCCAGCCCTATTTTTGTGTTTTATGTAGAGACAGAGTCTCACTGAGTTGCTTAGTGCCTCGCTGTTGCTGAGGCTGGCTTTAACCCACGATTCTCCTGTCTCAGCCTCCCAAAGTGCTGGGATTACAGGTGTGCGCCACCGTGCCTGGCTGTGCTTTGTATTTTTGATGTTGAAGTCTTAAAATTTTGGGGGAGGTACTTGGGACTTGAACTCAGTGCTGCTTTACCACTAAGTTACATCCTTGGGCCTTTCTATTTTTCGTTTTGAGACAAGGTCTTATTAAGTTGCTTAGGGCCTTGCTAGGTTGCTGATGCTGGCCTCAAACTTGTGATGCTTCTGCTTCAGTTTCCCAAGTCGCTAGGATTACAGCCATGTGCCACTGTGCCTTAAAATCTTTTATTAAATTTATCCATCAACGTTTGATGCCCTTTGATACTATCACAAACAGTACAGTTTTGTTAATTTCATTTTCTAGCCATTCACTCATTGCCAATGTATAGACCCACAATATATAAAATTTTTGAGACACGTTTCACTTTATCACCCTGGCTGGTCTTGAACTCACAATCTTGCTGCCTCACCCTCTTGGGTAACTAGAATTATAGGTACACATACTGCACCCATATAATTTTGTGATTGATTTTATATCTTGTGATACACCAGAAAGTACTTGTAAGCTCTAGAAGTTTTCTTGATGATTCCTTACTACTTCCTATGTACACAAACACATCAGCTGCAGATTCAGCTTAACTTATTCCCTTCTAATCATTATGTCTCTTTCTTAAAAAATTTATTTCTTTATTCTACTTAGATGTACATGATAGCAGCGTGCATTTTGATTCATTGTACACAGATGGAGCACAACTTTTCATTTCTCTGGCTGTATGTGATGTAGAAACACAACATACATGCAGTCATACATAAAGCTAGGGCTATGATGTCCATCATATTCCACCATCTTTGCTGTCCCCATACCCCTCCCCCTTCCCTCCCTTTTGACCAAAGTTCCTCCATTGTTCCCATGTCCTCCCTCACATTATGGATCAGCATCCACTTATCAACGAGTACATTCAGCATTTGGTTTTCTGAGATTGGCTTACTTCACTTAGCATGATATTCTCCAACTCCATCCATTTACCTGCAAATGCCATAATTTTATTCTCTCTTACTGCTAAGTAATATTCCATTGCGTATATATACCAGTTTATTTATCCAGTCATCTATCGAAAGG
>CM053401.1:91060610-91125366 GCA_028644305.1 Xerus rutilus | reverse complement strand
AATTAATCTTTTGCTACTTGTAATTTTTCTCTTATCTCTTTGTTAGAATGATCTATGGTTGCCTTTATTTGCTCTCCTATTTGTTGGATTGATCAATTTTTGCCTGTAATTGTTCACTTATGTCATTCTTTAGTTCGCTGATCATTTTAATTATGTACATTCGGAATTCTTTCTCTGACATTTCATCAACTGTGCTGTCAATGGATTCTGTTACAGTGGTATCCAGGTTTATTTGGGGCACTTTCTTCCCTTGCTTTTTCATGTTGATTGTGTATCTTCCTTTCTTGAAATACCAATCTGAGGTATTGCGGCTTCTATCCTATAATCTTGTACTGACACTCCAGATTACCTGTGTCTCACCTTGGAGCTACTTCTGTTCTCCCAGTGTCGCCAGATGGGCACTACTGACACTAAAGTTGGTGGAGGAGGTAGTGGACGTACCTCTAGAGGGCAGTGGGAGTGGCTTTGGCTGGGCTCCTGAGGCAGTCCCTGAGGGCTGTTTTGCCCTTCTCTTGCACTCCTGCTGGTGAACAGGAACTCTGGAGCAGAACTAGAGGTGGGCTCAGGTCTCACTTAGGCAGAGTCACAAGCTGGAGAGTCTGTGTGCGACCATTACAGTGAGTTTGAGCTCCCCTGGGCTAGAGGCTAGCAGGCTCTGGTCTGCCTTCAACTGGGCACCCTGACATTCCCTAAGGGTGGTTTTGGGCCTTCTTTCTCACCTGACCACAGGAACTCTGGAGCGGAACTGAGACGGGCCCATAGCGCACTAGGGTGGGGCCTCTTCATGCTGGGGTGTCTGGAGGCCCCTCTTACCCTGGGTGTGCCTTCCTCTGTGGCTGGTAGCAATCAGACTCTGGTCAACCCTTAGTTGCACACCCATGGAGTTTCCTGAGGGTGGATCTGGGCCCTCTGTAGCTCCTGCCGGATCCCAGGAACTCTGGAGTGGAACTGGGGCGGACCCAGGCTGCCCTTGGACGGGGCTGCCTCCACTGGTGTCTCTGGAGCAACTCTTGCCCTGAATTTGGGCTCCCCAGTGGCTAGAGGTAGCAGTCTCTGGTCTCCCTTTGGCTGGACAACCGTGGAGGTTCCTGAGGGCAGGTCAGGGCCCTCTGCAGCTCCTGCCGGTCCCCAGGAATTCTGGAGCAGAATAGGGGTGGGCCCAGGCTGCCCTTGGGCGGGGCTGCACCACGCTAGGCTCTCTGCGGGGACTCTTACCCTGAGTTTGGGCTCCTCAGTGGCTCAAGGTAGCAGTCCCTGGTGTCCCTTTAGCTGGACACCTGTGGAGGTTCCTGCGGGTGGATCTGGGCCCTCTGTGGCTCCTGCCGGTGTGCAGGAACTGTGGAGCGGAACTGCAGCAGGCTCAAGCCACCCTTGGGTGGGGCTGTCTCCGCTGGGTTCTCTGGAGGGACCCTTACCCTGAATTTGGGCTCCCCCGTGGCTAGCGGCTGGGGCCGTGTGTCCACGGGAGCAACTGCTAGGGGCCCTGCGTGGTTGGGTGGGCACTGGAGCCAAGTACCCCATGTAGAAGCAGACCTTGCCCGGGGCGAGCCCTGGGCTGTGGCTCCGAGCCGCCCACAGCTGAGCTCCGCCGCTTGCTGCTGAAGTCACGCTGCTTGTGGCAATGGCTGCTGCTTGGTGGCCCTGCTTACATATGCAAGTGAAATTCCTACGGGGGTAGCTGTAGAATGATGTCCAGAAGCTGGCTGGGAGATGGTATTTACACAACTTCAATCTCTGGCTCTGGAGAGACTAACCGCGGCATCCCTCTAGGCCACCACCTTGGAACCACCCCCTACTTGTATTCTTGATAATAGCCATTCTGAATGGAGTAGATGGATTCTCAGTGTAGTTTTAATTTGCATTTCCATAATTGCTAGAGATGTTGAACAGTTTTTCATATGTTTGTTTACCATATTTCTTCTTCTATGAAGTACCTGCTCAGTTTCTTTGTGCATTTATTGATAGGGTTATTTGTTTTCTTGGTGTTGGGTTTTATGAGTTGTTTTTTTTTAAAGTTGTTGATGGACCTTTACTTTATTTATATGTGATGCTGAGTATGGAACCAGATGCTTCACACAAGCTAGGCAAGTGCTCTACCACTTGACCCAGTTATCCCACTCCTCAGTATATACCCAAAGGACTTAAAATCAACATACTACAAAGACAGGGCCACTTCAATTTTTTTAAAAAAATACATATATATGTTTAGTTGTCAATGGACCTTTAGAGTATGGAACCAGATGCCTCACACAAGCTAGGCAAGTGCTCTACCACTGAACTACAACCCCAGATCTCTTTATCAGGTCTGTATATATCCTGGAGATTAATGCTCTGAGGTGTAGAAGGCAAAGATTTTCTCCCATTCCATAGGATCTCTCAATAAGCTTGATTGTTTCCTTTGCTGTGAAGAAGCTTTTTAGTTTGAGACTATTCCATTTAGTATAAGATAACTGTATTCATGTGGGTTTGTCTCTGTGTCTTTTTGTTCCACTGGTCTTTATGTCTGTTTTGGTTCCAAACCAGGTTGTTTTTGTTACTACTCTGTAGTATAATTTGAGGTCTGGTATTGTATTGTGATGCTTCCTGCTTTGCTTTTCTCAGTAACAATTGCTTTGGCTATTCTGGACCTCTTATTTTTCCAAATGAATTTCATGGCTGCCTTTTCTAAGAAGAACGTCATTGGAACTTTAATAGGAATTGCATTACATGTGTATAGTGCTTTTGGTAGCATAGCCATTTTGACAACATTAACTCTGCCTATCCAAGAACATGGGAAGTCTTTCCATTTTCTAAGGTCTTTTTCAATCTCTTTCTTTAGTGTTCTGTAGTTATCATTGTAGAGGTCTTTCATCTTTTTGTTAGATTGACTCCCAAGTGGTTTTTTTCCCCCTTAAGGCTATTATTATGACTGGGATAGTTTTCCTAATTTGTCTTTCAAGTGATTCATCATTGGTGTATAGGAACACAACTGATTTATGGGTATTAATTCAGATCTTGCTACTTTGATGAATTGGTTTGTGAGTTATAGAAGTTTTCTGGTGGAGATTTTTTTGGGGTCTTCTAAATATAGAATCACATCCTTGGCAAGTAGGGATAGTTTGAGCCTTTAATTTCTTTCTTTTGCCTAATTGCTCAGGCCGGAGTTTCAAGGACTATGTTGAATAGAAGTGGTGAAAAAGGACACCCCTGTCTTGTTCCAGTTTTTAGAGGGAATGCTTTCAGTTTTTCTCCATTTAGAATGATGTTGGCCTTGGGTTGAAGGTGTATAGTTTTTACAATGTTGAGGTTTGTTCCTACTACCCCTAGTTTTTCTAGTGTTTTGAACATGAAAGGGTACTATATTTTGTCAAATGCTTTTTCTACATCTATTGAGATAATCATGTGATTTTTTAAGTCTATCGGTGTGGTGAATTACATTTATTGATTTCTGTATATTAAAACAACCTTGCATTCTGAGGATGAACTCCATTTGATCATGGTGCACTATCTTTTTAAAATGTTTTTGCATGTCATTTGCTGGTATTAAGAATTTTTGCAGGTTGGGGTTGTGGCTCAGTGGTAGAGCGCTTGCCTCACATGTGTGAGGCACTGGGTTCGATCCTCAGCACCACATAAAAATAAATAAATAAATAAAAAACAAAGATATTGTGTCCATCTACAATTTTAAAAAAAGAATTTTTGCATCTATATTTTATAGGGATACTGGTCTGATATTTTCTTTCCTTGATGTGTTTTTGTCTGGTTTTGGTATCAGGGTGATGCCAGCTTCATAGAGTGAGTTTGGAAGTGTTCCCTCCTTTTCTATTTCATGGACTAATTTGAAGACGACTAATGTTAGTTTTTCTTTGAAGGTCTAGTAGAACTCGTCTGACAATTCGTCTGTTCTGGGGCTAAAAAGACCCACATTTGCTGCATGGTAACTTAACATATGTAATAGTAAGGTACAGTAGCAAGCCTATTAATAATAATTTCAAAGCATAACTGATAGTTTAAAATACATGTAACAATTTTGTGATGATATGAAAATATATGTCCTAGTGGTGAAAAAAATCATAGGTACTGTTAGGACTATTTTGCTCTCCTCATTCAAAACTGAAGGCCATGCTAAATTTCACTTAGAGACTGATAAAAATAAAAATGACAATATTCTCCCTATCCAAATCACTTGTTTACCCTCTAATCTGGGAAGCCCTGAACCCCAAGTTTAAGAATCTGAACTATAGTAAAACAGTAATATATTATTGGATGATACATGTATATACCTACATGCATATCAAGCCAGCAGATGCATGCATGTAAATATGTATCTTTGGCAGGGAGGGTACTGGAAATTAAACTTGGGAGCACTTGACTATTGACATCCCCAGCCCTATTTTGTATTTTAAATACAAATAGAGGCAGGGTCTCACTGAGTTGCTTAGCGCCTTGCTTTTGCTGAGGCTGGCTTTGAACTAGCTATCCTCCTACCTCAATCTCCTGAGCTGCTGGGATTACAGGCATGCACCACTGTGCCTAGCTAAATATGTATATTATGCAGAAAACTATTTTAAGGTAATTAGATTTATGTGATTTACATTAGCAAGATTCAGTATTTTCTAGCCAGGTGCACCTGTAATCCCAGCACTTTGGGAGGCTGAGACAGGAGAATTGCAAGTTCAAAGCCAGCCTCAGCAACAGCAAATTGCTAAAGCAACTCAGTGAGACCCTGTCTCTACATAAAACACACAATAGGGCTGGGCATGTTGCTCAGTGGTCGAGTACCCCTGAGTTCAATCCCTGATTGAAAAAAAAAATTCAGTATTTTCTAACCTCAAACAATCTGTTCAAGAAATGATACATGATTTGACTAATTTGTATTGTTTTCAAAACAATAATTTAAGAAATAGTGAATTACTTCAGTCCAAAAAATTATTTTCCCCAGTGTTTCTGTAACATGCATAAATTGAGACAATAATCACCCTAATAAATATTCTCAAAACTCAAAAAAATTCTTAGTCATCTTGTTCTCTATCACTAATATAATTCAAGATGCAACTTTCTACTGCTTACCTAAGTTTCAAAAACACAAACTAATGTTAACCCATTAAGTCAAGTATTCAATTCTGCAACTATTTCAACAAAATTGACACAGGTGTATTAAAGTAGGTTGGAAAGCACAAATGATAGGTTATATATCCTCTACACACATATATATATGGAAGAATATATAAATGTTCTAATTATTCATCTGTTAATTTTCTCAAAAGAACAGAACTCTAAAAACACAATATTTATTTCAAAAGTAACCATGAGGGGCTGGAGTCGTGGCTCAGTGGTAGAGCACTTGTCTCGCACGCGTGAGGCACTGGGTTCGATCCTCTCAGCACCACATACAAAATACATACATAAATAAATAAAATAAAGATTGTTTAAAAAAAAAAGTAACCATGAGTGGTATATTTGTTGCTCAATTTAAATTTTAATACATGTCTCACATCTAGGATGATGGGACTTTACAGATTAATATTAACCTATAAAGAACTCTTCAAATGATAATTCTGTGTACATTCTTTTGGCATAGGACACAATTAGCAGTCAAACTGAAGCTGGGGAGTTGACAAGCACAGCTCTACAATTTCCGCCCTTCCCTAATCACAACTATTTCACAATGGACTGGATAGAATAATTTGAATTTCATTTATGGGCTAGTCACTCTACTAGATGGTGGGGTTATGAGACAAATAAGACACAAAAGCCTTTGTCTTCAATGTACACTAGCTAGTGGAAGGGGTTACAACTTACTGAAAGACCAAGTTTTACAAGTACCAATACATCAGATATCTAGCTCTTTTTAGTAAAATAGTACATATAATTTTCAAAACCCCCATAAAAGGCCAGGAGCAGTGGTGCACGCCCGTAATCCCAGCGGCTGGGGAGGATGAGGCAGGAGGATCACAAGCTCAAAGTGAGCCCTAGCAACTTAGTGAAGCGCTAAGTAACTTAGCAAGATCCTGTCTCTATATAAAACATAAAACAGGGCTGGGGATGTTGCTCAGTGGTTAAGTACCCCTGGGTTGAATCCCTGGTACCAAAACCAACCAACCAACCAACCAACCCCATAAAAGTAGAGTGGTTCTACAATCCACTCCCTCGTGATCAGTTTCACTCTTACTTCAAGTGCAAATTTAGACCACAGCAGCTCTCTGCAACAGTCAGTCGTCTTGGGGTCTGGATCCAGAATGTGCTGTGGGGGGGGGTGGGGGGTGGGGGGGGTGTTAGAGGAATAGATAAGGCTACTGTCTATTCTGAGGCTACTACAATTCGTTGAGGTCCAATGAACTAGGAAGGGAGTCCCAATTCTCACTTGAATGGAGAAATATGCAGCTTCTGGTTTCACACTAAGAGAAGAAACCAACTACCATTTCACAAGAGGAGTATTTTTGGAGTGTGTGGCCTAAGTGAGAACAATATAATCTTTTAGGTTAGTGGTTTTCCAATGAAAGAAGTCTGGAAGATAAGCTGTACTTTTTGCCCTAAACATAGTTTTAGAATTGTCAATGTGGTTTTTATTTAGACCCAGAACATGCTGTTCAACAGTTTTAAGAACAATCAGGCTCAAGAATAAAAGGGAAATGCACTGACTGGCACAATCTGATCCAACACCTGAGTAAGCTGTAAGGCCACATGTGGGCTCTTCCTTTGCCAAAAAAGGAGAATCCATAAAATCCTGGGAGTTCCTAGTATGGTGAGAACCAAATATTCAGGGATTCTATCCCTTGTTGTATAGAAAGACAGTTTACTGATCTTTTTTTAAAAAAGCAATTAAATGGCTTAATTAGCACTAAGAATAAGAGGGTAGGAAGGACTTCTGAGGCTACCTATTTCAACTGTCACCCAAAGCAGTATTACTTTGAACATAAACAGTTTTACTAAAAAAGGAGCTAGTGGTTGTTTTCCATTTTTTATCTCCACACCATAATAATACTAAGAAGACAAAAGGAAGGCATAGAGAGGGATCTGAAAACTATTTCGGTGACAAAACAAAACAAAACAAAACTCCCTGAAATGTTTGTCTAGAGAAGAGAGGATTTGAGAAAGTGTGGTCTTTGTATTTTGTAAGACTTGCAGAGCAGTCATGCAAAGGAGGGATCAGCGTACAGTGCCTGGTCCCAGTGATGAGATCTAGTAGCAAAGGATAAAAGTAAATAAATGCAATATTTTAGTTTGTTGTGAGGAAGAACTCACAGAAAATGCTATCTGTGCAGAAAATAAGTAATGTTTCAGCTGCTCTTATTAACAAGGAGCTATATGGAAGTATTAGTTTTTTTGTGTGAATATTGTTATTAATGGAGTGGAAGACTGAATAGACCTTTTTTTTTTTGATACTGGGGATTGAACTCAGGGGCACTCGACCACTGAGTCACATCCCCAGCCCTATTTTGTGTTTTATGTGGAGACAGGGTCTCACTGAATTGCTTAGTGCCTCACCGTTGCTGAGGCTGGCTTTGAACTCGCAATTCTCCTGTCTCACTGAATAGACATTTTTAGCAGCCAAGTTCCTACTGCTGAGTCACAGTGAATTCACTGAGCATTTAGACATACTATGGTGAAATGGCTGTTCAGATCTTTTGCTCATTTTTTCTGCTGAATTGTCTGTTGTTTACTTATTTATTTGAAGGAGTTTTACATATACTTTGGATACAACACTGCATTAGTCAGTTTGCATTACTACAATGAAATACTTTCAGAAATTCAAGGATATGGCATCTCTATCTGCTCAGTTTTCCTGAGTTCCTCAACACCTCAACTGTGTCATATCACAATAGAGTTAAGTACATGTGTGTGGAAGAGCTTATATCACTGAAACAGGAAGTAACAAGGACAAAGAGACTGGGGTCCAAAGTCCTGTCCAAGGACAACACCAATGACAGGATCTCAAACCTTCAAACACAGTGCACCTTTGAGGGACACAGATTATATTCAAATCATAGTAGAGATCTTTATTGGATCTGTGAATATCTTTTGTAGATTGACTCCTTACTCTTCTAATAGTGTCTCTTGATAATCAGAAATTCTTCATTTTAATGTAGGCCAATTTGTCCATTTTCTCCCATATGGTAAACATTTTTTGGTATGTGCACTGTTCAAAAAACCTCTGAGTATTCCAGAGTTATAAATCTATTTTTTTATGTTTTCTTTCAAAAGCTTTACTATATTACATTTTACATTAAAATCTGAATTTGGTGTGTGTGTGTGTGTGTGTGTGTGTGTGTGTTTATGTTGTTAGGGAAGGTCAAAGTAACTTTTTCTGTAGAGATAGTCAATTGACTTTAGAATTATTTATTGTCTACATCTGTTTTTTGTTTGTTTGTTTGTTTGTTTTCTTTGTTTCTTACCAGGGATTCAACTCAGGGGTGCTCGACCACTGAACCACATCCTCAGCCCTATTTTGTGTTTTATTTAGAGACAGGGTCCAGGAAACAATCCAGGATTCTTGTTGCTTTAGTTATGCCTCTCTTGTTTCCTTTAATGCAGGTCATTTTTCCCTAGTTCTGTTTTTTTTTTTGATCTTGGCACTATTGAAGGGCACAGGCTGGTTATTTTGTAGACTGTCCTGCCTCTTTTTCTTTTTGAGGTACTGAGGGTTGAACTCAGCAGTACTCTACCCCTGGCATACATCCCTAGCCCTTTTTTGTGGGGGAGGGGGTACTGGAGATTGAACTCAGGGGCACTCCACCACTGAGCCACATTCCCAGCCCTATTTGGTGTTTTATGTAGAGAGAGGGTCTCACTGAGTTACTTATTGCCTCGCCCGTTGCTGAGGCTGGATTTGAACTTGTGATTCTCCTGTCTCAGCCTCCCAAAGTGCTGGGATTATAGGTGTGCGCCCCTGCACCCAGCTATTGTCTACATCTGAAAAGTAGCACTGTCTACATACTATGGCTACTGTGTGGAAAATAAACAAGAGAGGAACAAGTGTAGGAGCAGACAGACCAATTGGAAGACTCTAGATGGAAGCAAAGGTGACTTTAATTCTTCTAATCCACTGAGGTAATACTACTAAATCCCCATTTCATTAATGAGTAGAAATAATTTGCCCAATGTCACAGAATTAGTAAGTAGGAGAAAGAACTAGAACACAGAGCTAATACCAAGTTCTTCTCTTCCCCTCCCTTCCTTCCTTTCTTGAGCTGGGGCTTGAACCCAGGGCCTTTACCACATGCTACCCACGTGTTTTACCAGTGAGCTGAAACCAAATTCTTAACAGCATATCACACTGCACCATTTTCCATAATGGATCCCAACCACATAGGTAGACATTTAGTGGAGCCAAGCTATCACATTTGGATCCTTCTCTATTTAGCATCTGAAGCAACCTCTACCTATCAACTGATTTAGCACTGGACACGAAACCCAGTCCCACTGAGAAGAGGGATGGATGACAAATCAACTAAAAAACGACTGCCAGCAAAATCCAAATAACTAAAAGATTTGTTCTATGTAAAATTACAATATGGTTATTTATCCTAGTTTCACTCACTACTCTTCCTTTTTCACAAAAGACTTAAAAATGATTTTACTCTTGCTAAGTGCTTGTTAGAATTTATTCCAACCTTGTGTTTCTGGGCCCCAGTTTCCTAACCTTTAAGAATGAATTAAGGGCTGTGGTTATAGCTCAGTGGTAGAGTGCTTGGCGCCTAGCACGTGTGAGGCACTAGGTTAGATCCTCAGCACCACATAAAAAATAAATAAAATGAAGTTTAAAAATAAAAAGAATTAAGTTGGACAAGATCAGAGGTTGCTCGTGACATCCAGACAAGTTGTTTCATGTGTGGAAATTTGTTTTGTGTATATAATCTTAGAATAAAACAAACATAACAATTAGGGCTGTGGGTGAAGCTCAATGACAGAACACTTGCCTAGCACACACAAGGCTCTAAATTCAGTCCTCAGTACTGTGAAAAATTACAACAAAATTGCTAAGGTAGCCATGGAGGGTAAATGACTGAGGGTACCAGCAGATCTGGCATAAAATCCATGGTTTTTTCAGATGTTTGTTTACCATATGAAACATATGGTTCATTTTGCACCACGGTCCACTTTCACCTGGTGCTACCAGAGTATGGTAGAGAGACTAAAGTAGATCCCTTCCTGGGAGACTGGTATTCCTTTGTTTGTTCAGTAACTTCCTGCTGAAAGTTCCTTAGACTACACAGCAGCAGAAGTCTCTTCTACTTTCTTTTACTTTCAGTCTTGAGATTACTGCATGCATGGTGGCAGAAACTAGCACTTGCTGACTAACTAGTACAAGGAGGGCACTGTAAAAGGTGTTTTATTTACATTTCAAGGTACAATGTCTAACTGTATTCTTCCTACTAGAAATCCTGTTAACAGCAAGAAGTGATTGAAGAAGCTGAGCATCACTGTGAGGTATGACAGTTAATTTTCAAGATCTCCTATAGATTTCAGTCTATGGGCTGTAGAAATTGCTTTATGACCCCCTTATGGTGTGGGCTCTTTTTCTATCAATTGATAATAATGTATTAATGATGAAACAGTCAGAAATAAAGATATGGAAAATACAGCCTGCTAAGCATTTAATTCTGCAGCAAACAGTATATACCTGAAATTTTCCTGAAAATTAAGGATGACTAATTATTATGACTACTCAGGAAATAATTGTTGACTTCCTGAGTAACAGCACAAATTAAAATGAATGGTTTCTGTATTGGTATGAAAGCCAGTGTTATTTCTGTTCATTTCTGTAAGTATACTGATTTGCATACATAAATTTGAATTTTCCATCTATTATATAAAAACCACCATGTGCTATAATTTATGTGGTTAACATTACACTGATTGTTTTTAAAAAGATGAAAGCTTAACTAGAAAAAAGAATTTCTAGATGTTTCAAAAGCTACCTAGATCAACACTACTATGTTCAAAATGAGATATTCCAATGTATACATCATGTTTTTCCATATTTGCTTTTCAGAGAAACCATATGAAATCCTTACATAGGCAAATCTAAATATGTGGACACAAATCTAAAATTGATGACAGTCTCTTGAGCAGACTATCCTCACCCCTGGGATGTCTTTAAAAATTCACTGGTTATCTACCCTTTTCATACATGAAGAAACTGTCCCTCCTCTTTTGTGGGTGAATCCCCTATCAAAAATTCTACACAATCTGAAATGCCACTTGGTAAAACACAGCAGAGATCTGGGAACTCTGATTATTGGCTTCACTGTTTGGCTCTTGCTTCTTTCTCCCTGAGTGAACTGGGCAAGTTGCAAGTCACTTAGCATCAATGCCCCACTTGGTCTTTTAGAAAAATCAACTTGCTAGTATGTACCACACACAGTTTAATTTGTGTTTATAAGCACTTGGAAATTCTTGTCTGAAAGAATGTGGGCTGATGCTAACTTTCACTAGAGAATCATAGATCTCATTTTTGATAGCAATCTGCTCACACTTACAGAAAGAAAAAAAAAAGAGAAAGGGTTTTAAAATAAATGCGTGCCTATTTTCTTCACAACAATTTGTTTAAGTATTATTGGCTAACATTTGTGCCAAGCACACTGCTGGTTACATTGAAGATATTTAAATATCTAGTGCCAGCAAGCACAGCTGCTGGACTCTCTATGCCCTCCTCTTGTTCAGTCCATGCCAAATTACTCACACAGCTATGAATGATGAGGCAGCAGCATAGGAAAATGCCAAGTGTGAGTGAGATTAGCGATCAACTAGAGAATCCCTATAGAGGTCACTGATTAGCAAGTTTCCAGTTGTAATCACTTTTCTAAGATAGGCTTTATCTCATCACATATGACATCTAAACTCTGCACCAACTTCCTGTGATAGGCATCAGAACTGTAAGCAGTTTCCCAATCAATAATACCTCAGAATTGCTAAGACACCAATAAAGTATCTTATTATCCTAATAAGAGCACATAGTCAGACTCAGGCAATTTGAATAGGTTTTAGAAATGACTTCTTGAGACTTTTAAATCTGAGATGAAGTAGTTCAAGGACACAAACATTCACCAAACCAACTATCCTCCTCACTCTCTACTCCTCCCTTCAACATCAGATTCACAAACTAAACAAGTAGATAAGGATGAGAAAGTTTATACAAAAGTTTTCCTTTCAGCCATTAGAATGCCCAGAGGAGAACATTAAAACACAGAATTAAATGAGAGGGTGAAGGGGGTGGATAGTTAGAAATTAGGAATAAATCAGCATAGCAGAATGAGATATATGAAGGTGTTTATTGTAGGTAGTTTAAAATCTTGGTCCTGGTTCTCTGAGATATTTTACTTAACGAGTACATTTTCTAAATTGTCTTTGAAAATATATTTAGAGCAATATTACATTGCTCTTTCCCTTAAGTTTAGAATTTAAGTGCAGTGCATTTTTTTTTAAACTTAAAGTCTCCACACTTCTTCAACCACATGTTATTTAAAACTAAGAAATGAGGACATTTTCATTTTTATAGCAATCCAACAGATTAAAGAACTAGGTCTAGAATTGGTCTTTTAGTTGCATTTCAGGAAAAGTGTCATCCCTTAATGTTAATCTCATTCTTAAAAAACAAAAGATTTGAAATAATTTATTAGATGCTTTACAATTTTCTAGAACTAAAAACTAAGCCAATCATTCAATATTTTCACTCTACCTACTCAAAAGGAAAGAAAAAGAAAGTCAGGTTAACAGTCAAATAGCCAAATAACTTGGCTAGGGGCAAAGAAGGGAGCAAATTATCAAATATATCTACTTTTGGCATCTCATTTCCTTCCTGACATTATCCTGTCTTGATATTCACACACTCGTACAACACACTCCTCTGACAGACTGACTCTGTTTCTACCAAATCCTTGTGTCAATGCTCTTCTCAGACATTTCTTTTATTATACAATAAGCAGAACATTAAGCTTACTGTTGCTAATTCCCATGATTTTCTCACATCTTTCTGTATTTTGGCAGTTTAATTTAGACCATGACCTTACCAGGCAAGATCAATGTCTAAGTCTGTTTTTTTTTTTTCTTTTTATGGCACCCAGGGTCCAGAAGGCAGATGCCACTTGTTCAGAACACTGGTCTGGAATTCTAGACTTGTTTTGTTTGTGTGCCAGGGACAGATTCGACTCCAAGACTCTATCTATGGCATTCAGCCACATGGAAGCAGAGAGAGCTTAAGAGAACTGTGCTCTAAAATAGTGGATAATAAATGATTGTTAATTAGCTAGTTCTCCTGACAGCAAGAATTGGAATAGAAGGAAAGAAACTAGTCAATGGAACTGCTACCATTCATCAACTATCTGGTTATGAACAGGCTACTGGAAAGAAATCAGCATGGACATGAGAGTCAAGAGCTATTTTAGTCTCTGCTGTGAACTAGCTGTACAATATGGATAAGTCATTAAACTCTCTTTAGGCCTCAGTTTCTTTACCTAGAAAATATGGCAAGATTGAACTGGGCTGTTTCTTTCTATTTTAACATCCCATTGATGTGAGATCCTCATCAACTTTGTTACTAATCAGGCACCTTCTTTCTCACAGAATGCAAAGTGGACAGTACAGGTAGTAAAAAGGGGAGCACAAGTTGCTAAAAAATGGAGAGACTTTTGGAATAATGATGAAGTGCAGTAATAAAAGTGAAATGTATAAGCGGGGCATCATGTACTTGCTTATACATTTTGAGACATTTAACTGTGAATTCAGCACAATGAATATAGTAAACTGATGTTGATACACTCAAAACTATCCAGATTTCATTCTACTCAAATTAAGAAAAGCTCTGTTAATAAAATTCCTCACTAGGGCCAGGCATGGTGGTGACACCCAAAATCACAGCAGCTTGGGAGGCAGAGGCAGGAGGATCTTGAGTTTAGAGCCAGCCCCAGCAATTCAGCGAGGCCCTGTCTCTAAATAAAATATAAAAAGGGCTGGGGATGTGGCTCAGTGGTTAAGCAGCCCTGAGTTCAAACTCTGGTACCAAAAAAGAAAAAAAAAATCCTCATTAGGGTTCAACACCTTCACCTATATAATAAAGTATAGCATGCCTTTTACACCATCAAAAATATACATAAAGTGAGTCATAAAAGAGGACAAATACATTTTGTTGAAATAGATGGAAAAGCCCAGTAGAGAGCCTTAAATCCCCTTCATGGTTCACTAAGATTAAAATGAAGTTCTTGCTAACGAATAGGTACCCTGAGTATAAAATACAGGACATTTGATTTTCATTGAGTGGCTTCCAATATTACAATTTACTGCCATCCTATCTTTGCAGATTGAAAACAAGCAAAAGCTAATCTTAATTTCTCAACAGCTCAAAACCCAAAGTTCATCTGTGAGTCAGGAGGCATTATTCAAAATAAGATTTTTACATACTACTTAAATATACAGATCAATTTAGGAAACTGCGTATGAGCGAATATTTGTTGAAGGGAATTGAGGGAGGAAGGGAGGAAAGAAGGGAAGAAAAGAAAAGGATAATAGCAAGAGGAGATATATGTATTGGTAGTGATTATGAACAGAGATTCTGGATATGGACAACTGGGTTTAAATTCCCACTCTCCTGTTTATCATGGTATTATCTAACCTCTCTGTCCCTCAGTTGTCTCACTGATTGTAAAATGGGAATTTAAGTAACTCCACTTCACAGGGATAAAATGTATTGCTCGAAACAGTGACAAAGATAAAGGCTACCTAAATGTTAGTTCCTATTTTTTAAAAAAATTTATTTATTTATTCTATTTAGGTTTAGTTACTATTTTTTTAAATGAAGATTGATTAGAAAACTTAAAATATATAATCTTGAATATTAGTGTCTAAGAAAAAAGTCTTAATTACAGGAGAAAAAGAAAAAAATTTCTAGGAAAATAACTTGTATTTATGTATTTTCTACCTTTATAAAAATTGTACAATGGTGTACAGCTACATATACCCACTTGCAATTTAACAATACAATTTGACTAATATCATTAGGAAAAGAACTTTTAAAGGGAACTTTCGGATACTTCCAGAGGGTTTGAAGTTCTTTGTCTTTCATTTCATTAAAATCTAATGGCTTCTCTCTTCCCTTCTCATTATTAAATAGATTTACACAATGAGTTTAAGTTCACAACCGGAATAAACAGATTTACAAAGAATGCATGCAAGAGCTGGAAAAGATGGTAGATATGAAGAGAAGTGAAGGCATAAAAGGAATTTTAATACAGTCACTGATTCTATAATATAAAAGAAAGGATAGATGAGCATGGATATAAACCTGCTTATTATTCCCTTTTCCCAGTGTTCAGGCAAAGCAGTTATAGAACACCTTGGGCCTTGTGGTTCCAAGTCACTAGTTCAAGATACCCTGGTTGCTGTCTAAAGCTCTTGAGCAAAGGAGGGGCAGACTATCCATACAAAGAAAGGGGGAAGACCAGTGTCAGCAGGTGTTGTGTTACTTAAATGTTTTCACCTAGTGAAGAACCCATTCTTAAAGATGTGTGCATAAACCATTGCAACACACAATGAAAAAGCCAAACACTTTGCCCTCAATCTCCTGATTTCTCTCTGTGCTTCAGTTTGCTAATTTGCATTTAATGTGATATCTTTGATATGGGTGGGTTTAAGCCCGCCATTTTGTTGAATTTTTTCTATTTGTCTCATCTGTTCTTTATTCTTTTCTCTTCCTCAGTCTGGTTTTGGATTGAGTAGTGCATTTGATTTCTACTAATAATAGATAAATTACATTAAAATATTTTTTCAGTGGTCACACTGAGAGGACAAGACTTGTGCCACTTTGCAATTCTGGGCCTTTGTCCCCAACCCAGTAGCCCCCGCCCAGTTCCTGAAACACACTTAACGGCACACTGCTCTTGCGCCAGTGAGTCATTTCGCAATCTGGGCCAACCAATCAGGAAATTAAGCATTGGGCCCACCATAGCCAAACCTATCAGCCTAAAGGTCAACCGACCTCATACTGACAACACTCACCCTTACCCAATCCTGTAGTGATAAGACCACTGTCCCCCTGCGCACACTTTCCCTTACCCAATCATGTAATGCCAAGGCATGTACTCCCCTGCTTTCGACTGTAATCCATAAAAATCCCTGCTCTCTAGACTCGGGCCGTACCTCCCTACCTGCTGCGTCGGTGAAGGTGTGCGCGGTCCCTGCTCGAGCTTGAAATAAAAGACCTTTTGTAATTGCATCAGGATTGGATTCCTGGTGGTCTCGTGAGTCTGGGCATTACAACACTTAGTCTATAATATATATCTTTAAGAGATTCTACCTACCAAAATTCTCCCTTTAGTTTATATTGTCATGTGTTTTATATATTTTATAAATCCCACAATACAGTGATATTGTTTTTTCCTTTGTATATTTAACACTTTTATAATGTGATTTTAAAAATAAGAAACCTGTTTTTTAGCGCTAGGCAAGCGCTCTACCACTAAGCCACAACCCCAGGCCATGACCCTGTTTTTATATTTTATTTAGAGTCAGGGTCTTGCTGAGTTGCTTTAGGACCTCACTAATTTGCTGAGGCTGGCTTTGAACTCACAATCCTCCTCTTGCCTCAACCTCATAAGCCGCTAGGATTACAGCCACTGCACCTGACCATGTCTTTTGTTTCTATCATTTCAATTTCCACCAGTCTTCTAAAAATTCCTCATCTATTCGTGCATGTTGTCCAATTTTTCCACTAAACCATTTAATATGTTAACCAGAGATAATGTAAAATCCTTGTCTGATAGTTCCAACGTTTGGGCCATCTTCATGTCTTATTCTGTTGACTATTTTGCCTCTTGACAATTTTTTTTCCCTCTTGACTATGTGCATGTCTTATAATTTTGATTGAATGCAGGATCTTGTGCAAAGAATAGTAGGATACTTAGGCCTGGAAATGGACATGCCTTTTCCCTAATATGCCTTTTGTGTGGGAGATTGAATCCCCTCACTCTATTCTCTTGGACCTCACTCTATGGTAGACTGCAGTTGCTCAGTACTCCTTGCTAGGCTTTTGAAGAAGGTAGTTTTCTTGTTTTGGTTCAGCCTCAGGCCTTTTAGATCCTGTGTCTTTGGGTCTAAGAGCTTTGCCAGCTTTCCTTTCCTTCTTCCCTTCCTTTCTGTAGAAGCCAAACTCTGTTTTATACCTAATACAAACCTGAGGTTAAAGGTTTCACTCTTTCCTGAGAGGAAAGAGACCTGTACTTGGTATCATAGTCTAAGATAAGCCTCTTGTATTTCCTAGTTACAATGTCCCTTCACTTGTGTTATGCCATGTGGTCAAGAGGCCTTGCTGTCTTCTCTGCAGCAGCTTAAGCCTTTTACTACCTAAAATCTGGTGGGTTTTTCTGTCTTTCCCATAATAATAGCTGATGAACTCCTGCATGTCTATTATATCAATAGGAATTTTTTCCAGTCTCCTCTGTTCTGGCTTTGGTTATGACTGGTGTGATGCTCTGCCATGGGTAAAACAGTTCATATGTCCTCTCCCCCTTTGGAAGTTACATAAATGCAGTGCAATTTCCACTCTCTGGTAATTTATCAAGCCATTTTTGTCATCATTGGAGCAGAAATGTCTTTATACTCTCTACATTCTAAATAGAAGTTAGAAGTTCTCTAATCTCCTGAGAATTTGAGTTTCCATGTGTGTGAATTCACTGATCTTTTCTTCTGCCATCAATAATTGTAGTTAGACTCATTCAATATCTTTTTCATTTTAGATATTATAGTTTTCATCTCTAGAAATTCCATTTGATTTTTCTTTTTCTTTTACTTTCTTAAAAAGTTTTTATTATTATAATAGCCATTTTAACATCCTTCTTTGCTCACTCCATCATCTCTGTAATTTCCTGGCCTATTTTTTCTACTGATTAACTTTTCTCCCAGTTACAGGGTATATCTTCCTGTTCCTTTTTTGGCCTAGTAATTTTAAAAATCAATGCCAGATCTTATGAAATATACATTTTTAGGTGCTGGATTTACTGTATTCCTTAAAAAAATATCAGACTTTATCCTGGCAAGAAGTTAAGTTATAGGAGTCAGTTTGATACTTTTCTAGCCTTGCCTTTAAGCTTTGCTACAGAAGGTCCAGAAAATCCTTAAGTTGAGGACTAATTTAGCCTACCATCACAATACCATTCTGAGGACTCTACATTTAAATTTTGTACTATGAGATTTTTCTACTTTGGTTGGTTGGAAGAACTATTCCGAACTTTGTGTGAATTCCAGGAATTGTTCAGCTTATTCCTTCTGGGGGATCCTTTCCTTTGTCAAGTTAAGTTTCTTCTAATACATGCACAGATCAATACTCAGCCAAAGACTCCAGGGAAACAATTCTTCTAGAGACACCCAGTGCTCTCAGGGTGTCTTCCCCTCTCTCTGCTTCCTCCTTTTTGTCATGTAAATCCAAGCTACTTTGTTTTTTGGTTTTTTTTCTTTTTTAAATTCAGCTCTTTGTCTCCTCAACTGGGGGCGGGGGAGGGGAGGAATGCTAGGCTCTGTTGGAAATGTCATCTAGGAAGGGAGTTGGGGCAACCGCAGGACTCACCTGCCTCTCCTATTGTCCAGAGTCTGACAACTATTGATTGAGGTTACTGTGAAACTTCTTGAGCTTTATATACCTCTTGGAAATCCTTCCACACAGTCACAAAATGTGTGTGTGTGTGTGTGTGTGTGTGTGTGTGTGTGTGTGTGTATGCGCGCGTGGGGAGGAGTGTGAGAGTGGAGGGGTTTTCTTCTAATGGTTCTCTAGTAAAACTGTTTATATAGCTTAGGAAGACAGAACATGAAACAATTTTAGTCTGGTAAATAATCAGACTTTCTAACCAAAAAACTACTCAAAGTAGTGTCTAAAGTAGAATATAACCTAAAATGGCAGGCTCCAAATTGTTACTGTCTTTACAGTTTGAAGCATCATAAATTACAAGCTTTGTACTCTGCTAGATTTTACCATAATAGATACTGATTTGATAAACTCAGAAAAATCTAAAAACTTTTGTTAGGTTACTTCTGTTTTTATTTTGTTTTGTTATTTTTTTAATACCGGGGATTGAACTCGGGGGAACTGGACCAGTAGCCACATATATATATCCACACATACACACACCCTATTTTGTATTTTATTTAGAGACAGTCTCACTGAGTTGTTTAGTGCCTTGCCATTGCTGAGGCTGGCTTTGAACTCGATATTCTTCTGTCTCAGTCTCCCAAAGTGCTGGGATTACAGGTGTGCACCACCATGCCCAGCTATTTTTATGATACTGTAAAGAGGTTTACTTATTTCCAACATCAGATGTTTTATTTTTAAAATACTCTAAATCCTATTAATTATGACACACCTGAATTTGGAACAAACTTGTCTATAAATATAATCTCCTGTAGTAACTATACACACAGTTATTTCTAAAAGGTTAAAACACTGGCAATTTTCTAGTTTTCTTTCATCAATTCAAATGTGGAATACAATGTCCAGTTCTTAGTTCTCTTCCATATTGGCAGGTTGGCTAGTTCTCTAAATTCGGTACCATGTGTTTTGTTTTACAGGTCTTTAAAATTCCTGGTTCTCTTATGTGTGGCATGGTATATATCTATACGTTATATCACATATGCACATGCATGACATATACACAAATTCACACTCTAAATTTATGCCATATAGACACCATAGAGCATAAAAATATGTGTGAATTGCTGTTATTAAACTATATAGTCTTTAGAGGTTGTTGTGCTGCAGTTATCTGTCTCTGACTATAAGTTAGATTATATTTACATTTCTTTTTACACTTTTTTTCTGAATTGCTTCTTATATATATCAGACTGTATTCAATAAAAACTACTGATTTCTTGAAAATATTTTGGAAAACATTAACAGCTATACTTAGAAGTTTAATTTTAGCCAAGTGCAGTGGAATCTGCCTATAAACCCAGAAGCTCAGGAGATTCAGGCAGGAGGAACACAAGTTCAAAAGCTAGCCTCAGAGCTGGGTGCTGTGGCGCAAGTCTATAATCCCAGCACTTAGGGAGGCTGAGACAGGAGAATCGCAAATTCAAAGCCAGCCTCAGCAATGGTGAGGTACTAAGCAACTCAGTGAGACCCTGTCTCTACATAAAACACAAAATAGGGCTGGGGATGTGTTTCAGTGGTCAACTGCCCCTGAATTCAATCTCCAGTACCAAAAAAAAAAAAAAAAAAGCCAGCCTCAGCAATTTAGTGAGACACTTAGCAGCTCAGTAAGACTCTGTCTCTAAATTAAAATAAAAAAGGGCTGGAGATGTGCTCAGTGGTTAAGCACCCCTGGGTTCAATCTCTGGTACCAAAATAAAGTTTAATTTGAAAGCAATCTTATTCTTTCTCTGAGGGATCCCTACATACTAGCAATCTAAAAGTAGATATAGGACACCCATCTCATGTAAAAAAACAAAACAAAAAACCCCACAAAGCAAAACAAACAAAAACAATTGACTAATTTTAAGTCCATTTGAACATTTTTTTAAAAACAAACTTGCATTTTCTTGTTTTCTTTAAACATTTTGAGTTCTCTCCACTGAAGGCTGCTAGACTCACTGGGCCCCTCTGCATAAATTGTTTTGTCAGAGCGTCTTGGACTTAGCTCAAACTTTTAGCTCAAATGTTACTTCCTCCAGAAGTCTTCTTTGACTATCCTACCTACCACAGTGCTGTTCCAATGTTTCATTCTCTACCATTTTTTTAATGATGTCAAAACATTTTCCTTGATTTGCTTTACAGAGTAAATTTGGCTAGCAACCTTTAGGAAAACTATCACAACTCATAATTATTCCCTATTTTTAATATAAAGTTAGGGATTCTGCTTTAACTTCTCTCACCACTTTATCTATATTTTACTATCATTTCCCACATTTCTGTTTTATCATATAGCATTTGCTATAATTGAAATCACATCTCTTTTTTACATTGTACATAATGTTCCTGTGACTATTTCTTTCCATTTATAACTTAAAATACACATAAGGATTTACTGTATCTTCACAGGTTTTTCAAATTTTTACATTTTCTTTTTATCCCCAGTCCGTATAATGATCTCAGTTTGTGTTTCAGTAAGATTTTCTTCATTTTGGGTAAAGTTTTTAAAAAAATTGTAAAATGCTTTAAAATATCTGATTGGAAGATTATAGCAGAGAAGTGTCATGAATTAAAAAGCTACTTGGTGACTCTGAACGATGTTTAGGGGAATAGGTTGAATCCCCAGCAGATATCTTAGGAAATATGATATACATAGAAGAAATACACAGACAACTCCTAAAGGTTTAAATAACTATTACACTATGTTAAACAAATACTATGCTAAATGGAATTCAACTTTGTAGCAAAAAGTAATGAGCTTAATAACTGAACACACGAATTATATTGTTAGTATTGAGAATAGAAGAAGTGATCCAGAAATGATTGCATTTATTTTACTTTTACTTCCTCAACTTTTTAGATTATATTCAGCCAATATCTATTTTAGGAACTGTACTGGAAGGCCCTTATGTTTTATGCAAGGAACTGCTATTTTCCCAGATGAATAGAACATCCATTCTCCAGCTCCAAGTTTCCATGACAATAAAAACAAAACATTCATCAGCACCAACGTGGTATTTGATGGCAAATGCAGCTGCAGCTTATAACAGTTCAATCTTTATCCCAACTCTTTTCTGTAGAACAGAGGCACTATATTTCTCCAAAGCAACTGAATTGTTTTTAGTGATTTTTCCCTTGCCACAAATCTAAACACTAACAATTAAGTGTGTTAACCATCTCCAATCTTCAAATCATCCTCCTCTCCCAAACTCATGCCAAATATAAAGTGCATGCATTTTTCTAAGAGCATATTTGATTTGTGAACTCTGAAAGATTAGTTGATTTATGCATTACAACTTTAGAGAAATGTACAATATTTAAGCTTTTACAATTAATGGCAGAGAAGACAATTTGGAAAAGAATGCCATTTACAGGAATCAAAAAGCTAGGTAAAATCCAATCTTATTATGGGAAGACAGTGCCCCCTTGTGTCTTGGTATTTTGGCCTTGACTGAATTCAGTATTTGCTTCCTTAGAGTTTTGTGGTTTGGACTTAACTATAGAAAACTTGATAACTAGCAGTTCTCCTAAGACAAAATCCTAATTTATTACGATATAAATACACAAGCTATCATATATTAGTGATCTTAACATGAATGCTCTACAATATGAGGAAGAAGCAATGAATCTACACATATTCAGTTGCTAAATTTAAATATCACACTTATTAGTAAGAGACATTTAAAAAGTTTTAAAAATGAGAAGAAAAACCTAACTATAATTATTTACATTTTTTTAAAGTATTGGTTATTTTTTTGGTATTGATTAGCCTCTAGTAATCTCTTTACACTAGTTCAGTGATCCTCATCAAAACTTCTGGGCAACTAATGAGTTCCAAGCTTTACTCACATGAAAAACAGGTTGTACTAAATGGAGGAAATGAATATAAATATTTAAAAGGTATACATAATAACAGAAGTAATTCCCTATGTTGCAAAAATAGTTGCAGAAATGAAAATTACAGGAGGAAAATAAAAACATCCATGCTTCAACTCTACTCAAAGGGTACTAATCAGACTGGACTTTGGAAACCAGAAATCTCAGGTCCAACCCCAAATGATCAGAATTAGAACTTGTTTTTTTGCAAGATTCCCAGATAGTTTTTTTTTTTTTTTGGTACTAGAGAGTAAATACAGCAGTACTTAAGCACTGGGCCACATCCCCAGCCCTTTTTTGTATTTTATTTAGAAACATGTTTTCACTGAGTTGCTGAGGGCCTTGCTAAATTGCTGAGGCTGGCTTTGAACTCCTGATCCTCCTGCCTCAGCCTCCCAAGCTGCTAGGATTACAGGCATGCGCCACTATGCCTGGCTCCCAAGTAGTTTTTATAAGCATTAAAACCTGAAGAAACACTGCTCAACTCAATGCCCTCCCCTACATTCAACTACCACAAATCAAGAGCAGAGCAGAGCAAGATAGAAACTGGTTGACCCATTTGGGCATGGGAGTTGGCTTTAGAAATTAGGTGGATTCGTGGGCTGGGATTGTGGCTCAGTGGTAGAGCACTTGCCTCGCATGTGTGAGGTACTGGGTTCGATCCTCAGCACCACATAAAAATAAATAAATAAATAAAATAAAGATATTTGTGTCCATCTACAACTAAAAAAAATAAAAAAATAAAAAAAAAAAGAAATTAGGTGGATTCAAAGGGAAGAATAGAATCAGGAATAAAAATTGTACCTGAGCTTGGTCAGCCTTTTTTTCTTTTTGGGGGAATGGGGGAGGGGAGTACTGGGGATTGAACTCAGGGGCACTTGACCAGTGAGCCACATCCCCAGCCCTATTTTGTATTTTATCTAGAGACAGGGTCTCACTGAGTTGCTTAGCACCTCACTTTTGCTGAGGCAACCCTTGAACTTGTGACCCTCCTGCCTCAGCCTCCCAAGCCTCTAGGATTACAGGCGTTGCGCCACCATGCAAGGCTTAACATGCTTTCTTGAGTGACTCCTAACCCAACTCTTTTTCCATTCTCTAATATAATATTTTTAGAATGGGCTGGGGATACATAGCTCAGTTGGTTGAGTGCTTGCCTTGCACGCACAAGGCCCTAGGTTCAATTCCCAGCACCACACACAAAAAATTTTTTAGAACAATTAACAACTAAAATTCTGCCAATTACAGATTAATTTGGGTAATTAAGAAATAAAGTTTCCAAAATGGAAATAAGAATTTTAAGTCCACCACTCATTATTAATGATACCCATATAATACATGTATTTTTTCATACTACAACCCACATTACCTCACCTGACACCAGAGCACCAATAAGCAAGTTTTATTACTCTCATAAGCGTGGTGCCTGAGAATCACTGACTCTATGAGGTATTAAAGAAGAAAAGAAAAAAAATCCCACCTCTTTCTTCTAGGTATCCTTTTGCTTTCGGCCCTGTACTTTAATAATCCTCTTTCTGGATTTAATTTCAGTTACATTATGGGTCACTTTCTTGTAGACCAGTTTGAGTATCTATCTATTCCTATTACTTCTAACACTGTGACTTATGGGAAAAGATGTATAAGTTCCCAATGACTGGCAAACTAGCTTTTTTCCCTTTTTTTGGTACAAGGGATTGAACAAAGGCAGGCATAACCACTGAGTCACATCCCCAGCCCTTTTTATATTTTAGTTAGAGACAGGAATTCGCTGAATTGCTTACGGCTTTGCTCAATTGCTGAATCTGACTATGGAATTGTGATCCTCCTGCCTTAGCCTCCTGAGCTGCTGGGATTACAGGCATATGCCATGGTGCCCAGCTATGCAAATTAGCTTTTATAGAATATACAACATGTTTATGTGTCAGTAGAATATCATATCCTCCTAACCAATCAGACAGAAAGGTATTGAGGAGAGATAAGAAACAAGGCGATACTTAAGAAATTAAATAGGAAAAACAAACAGGCAGATGTAATGGATTAAAATAAAACAGATATAGGTTCTAATTCTGGCACCACCACTTAGTACCAGAATATTGGATCAAATTATTCAATCTCTGAATCTTAAATGACAAGAAGTAAAAAAAAATTATGCATCTTTGATGACAGTATATATTCTTATATTCTTTTGACCTATTTGTATTTGTTTTCTACAATAAATATGTATCATATTTAATATAGGAAAAGATATTTAAAATTCACATTTAAAAAATAAATATACTAAGATCTTTAAAAGAATTCATGCATGTAGAGTATTTAATGTAATACGAGCAAGAAAAATTTAGGTTATTTATCTAACCATCATTACAAAATAGTCACCATGAATACAAGCATAGGGGAAAAAAGCATGTAGGGTAAGAGTGCTCAGTGAGTTATGTTTAGTAATGCTATTTGTTAAAGCACTAATGTGGGGGATCTGGTGGCAGAACTCAGTGGTAGAGCACATGTTTAACAAGCATAATAAGTCCCTTGGGTTCATTCTCCAGCACCAAATATTTTTAAAACAACAACAACAAAAAGTCAAAGTATGTGTCATATTATTTTCAAGTAAGTTCAGGGATATCAACTATTTTGGTCCAGAATTTAAAAATATTTGCTTCTAAGCATCATCAATTTGTCTGTCATTTCCATCTTAAGAGTTAAGAAATTCTACAACTTGACTCAAGAATCTGAGGAAGAAGGATAGCAAATTCAAAGACAGCCTCAGCAACTTAATGAAACCCTAAGCAACTTACCAAGACTGTCTCAAAATAACAAATGAAAAGGACTGGGGGTGTAGTTCAGTGGTTAAGCACACCTGGGTTAAAGCCCCAGTACCACCCCTCCTAAAAAGTTAACAAATTCCAAAAGATAACCCTTAAGATATACCTCACAACCATTCATTTTTCTGCTACTAACTACTATCTCAGTTCAGGTTCCTAACACCACCTAAGCAATTAACTTCCAACTGATATTTAGTCTTTTTTTGCTCCCATCTATCCATACATTAACTCATATTCCAAGAGGTCTTTCATCATTACATACTGCCATTAAAAAACTGATCAAAGCTTCCCAATGTAACGGGGAATCAAGATGTGCTAATCCCAAATATGTCATTTTTGGAATTATTTTTGGCCGAAGGCATCTGAATTCTTGAAATCTTTTATCTGCATAAAAGCAATGTCTTTTAAAAGAACTCAACTGTCATTAAAACCCCCTTCCTAAGGGTCTAACATCTCTGGGCACCCCCACTGTGTGTGAGATGCACATATGCATACACTTATTTTTCCTGTTAATCTGTTTTTTGCTAGTCTTACTTACAGGGCCCCAGCCAGAAAAACTGATAGGTGGAGGGGTGAAAAAGAGAAAAGATTTTTTTCCTTCCCTTCATATGGAAAACAATACCCATTTAAAAAAATCCTGACATTCCAAGATCTGCACATTCAGATTTCAAACAATGCTTTTGTTGTTGCTGTTTTAATTTTGAAAAATGTCCTAAGCTTACAGAAAAGTCACAAGTACATTAAATGGAATCTTTCCTCCTGGGACTATTTTTGAGAATATGTTGTAGATATAATCCTCTACTGCTCATAAATACTGTATGTGCTAATATTGACTGTACAAGTAACCACCAGACTGATTTAATTAACTTTTATACATTATTCTTTTAATCTTCAGATCTCACTTGAGTTGTCTTAATAAGGCTCTCTAGTAAAAATAGACGAGGTTCAGAATCATGCACATCGCCTTCAGCTGTCTTTTCTTAACTTTTGTATCCTTGATATTATAGCCCAGAATGTCCCTCAGTTAATTTTGTCTAATATTTTCTTAAGATTACATTCATGTTGCCAGGTGCAGTGGCACACACCTGTAATACCTGTGACTCAGAAGGCTGAGGCAGGAAGATCCCAAGTCTGAAGCCAGTCTCAGCAACTTAGTGAGGGCCTCAGCCACTTAGCAAGATCCTGTCCCAAAATAAAAAATAAAACGGACTGGGGATGTAGCTCAGTGGTAAAGCATCCCTGGGTTTAATCCCAAGTACCACCGCTGCGCCTCCCCCCTCCCCCTGCCCAAAGTTACATCCAGGTCAGCATCTTAGGCAAGTGTATTTTCTTGCATTCTGATGGCTGTTGAATCTGAATTATCCTATTCTTGATTATATTTACTTTGGTCACTTTTGTATCTGCCACTGCTACTCACCTGAAAAAGTTATGTTGTCCCATTGTAATTAATAAGTATTTGGGGAAGATAAAAATCCTGTTTCTCAGGTGGGTGTGGTGGTATATACCTGTAATCCCAGGAACTCAGGAAGATGGCTGAAGGAGATCACAAGTTCAAGACCAGCTTTGGTAATTTAGCAACACTCTGTCTCCGAATAAAAATAAAAATAAAAAAGGGCTTGTAGCTCAGTGGTAGAGCACCCCTGAATTAAATCCCCAGTACCATGAGGGGAAAATATATCCTGTTTCTCACAAAAATGTCAATTTATTTGTATCAGCATAGATTCATGGTTTCCTATTTTATTCAAAGGATGATAAATTTATTGCTACTATTTTGTTGTTCAAAATATATCAGATTTGACCAGTTGCTTCCGTGATCTGATGAATTTGTCATCATTCTTTGAGCACATCCTTACTTTGCAGCACAAGATGCTTCTGGCTCACCTTCCACTCTCCTGCCCCAGTTCTAAGATCAATCATTTCTCTGAGCTCTGGTTCCTTTTGGTGGAGAATGGCATTTATGTACAAATCAAGATCTAGACACTAAGAATGGACACTGATAACAGGGTTTTGCCACTCCTAGGCCCTCTTACTAGACAGAGGTGAGAGGGACAGGGTGTGTGTGTGTGCACACACAAATATACACACTTCATTTGTACGTATTTATTTTTATTTCTAACTATATATACTGAAAGCTACGAGATCCAACACCACAGAATTCATTCCAGTTTTCCTTCCTGTGTTTCTATATTTTCTTTCTCCAAAGTAAGAAATGAACCTTTTATCCATTATATATTCTACTTATTTGATCAATTCCCCTGTATACAAACAATTTCTGAGTGTGCTATACACTCCACTCTTTTGTGTCCTGTGACTACAGCTTCCAAAAAATGGTGTACAAAACCAAGGAGGGGGAATGAGGTTGTGGCTCAGTGGCAGAGCGCTTGCCTTGCATGTGTGAGGCACTGGGTTCGATCCTTAGCACCACATAAAAATAAATAAACAAAATAAAGACACTGTGTCCATGTATAACTAAAAAAATATTAAAAAACAAAACAAAACAAAACAAGGAGGACTGTAGCTCTATCCTTTCTCCTTTACACTATTAAGCACCCGAACTATTCCTCTGGTTTGTGCTTCTTCCCTTTATGATTTTTCAGGCTTGAAATATTCAACTCAGTTCCTAAATCTCTGCCTAACCTTTCTACAACTTGTTGAACCTTACTATCGCTACCTACCCACTGCACACCCCTTAAAATTAGGATGCCAGTATATTCCTTTACTAATACCAGGGCTGGGTCCCAGACTGATTGGTTTCTGACACAAACACAGAATTGTAAGGTCCACATAATTTAAAAGGAAAAGAATGATGGTTCTTTCCTGAATTGTAAATATTTCAGATTTCTAATGAAATAATTATCAATTAAATAATAGAAGATCTCTAAGACAAAGGGAAGGAAATTGCTAATGTCTGTATTTGCCACTTTAATTGGAAAGTATTTGCTATTTTTTCTCTACATCTGGAGAAAATGCGACAATTCCTGGGGCCACAGTAAGAAAACTATAAGCAATCAAAATCCATAGATAGTAACTAAGATAGTTAAAGACATTTTAAATCAGGGGATCTGATTAACAATGGAAAAATATTTCTGGAGGAAAAAAGGTGGTAGTTTGATTTAAATATCTGAAGGTCTACTACAAATAGGTGTGATTCCAAAATTCTAAGAAGAAAGTGGTAAAATTCTAGGGAAACAGGATTTTTCAAACAAAACAGCATGCTTCATAAAGATCATTCCAACACACATAACCAAAGATTGGATATCTCCTATAGAAAAAGAGTACATACAACGTTATTGCGCATGTTCAAAGCACACATTGGATTATCACCTTGACAGAAACATAAAGGCATGCAAAAGAGCAAAATGGAGAGTACTGGACTTGGAGTCAGAAGTCACAAAATACTGGCTAAAATTGTAGCTGTGGAATCAGACTTGGGTTTGCAATGTAAATTGTTCAATCCTGTACAAATTAATGATTCAGCCTGTTTCCTCAAATGTAAGGAATTATGTTTATCTCATGGAACTGCATTTCCTTAATGCACTCATATACAAGGAAATAGCCTAGTCACTGTCCTAAATAAATGCTTAGTACACATTATTGTAATTATACAGCAAATGCCAGGTTTTGTTATCAGGCATTGTATCTATGAATGCAGGAAATTAGCCATCTTATTCCCTGTTTTCCTAGTCCTCAGCACACTTCCTGGCATTTAGCACATGGTCTATAAGTATTTCTGAATAAAGGATTAAAATACTGAAGTGTTATTAGATTATGACCCTTTTAAGGTCCAATTCTGATAATTTATAACCTAGCCCTGGTATTAGTAAAGGTATTCTTATATAGTAAAGGATATTTCCTTATACTGACATCCATAAGCCTTGGCAATCTTTGGTTCATTTAGAATGTTCAATCATGAATACTTCCAATGGGCCTACATATTAACCCACAAACAAGTGGGTGATACAAGAAAAACACATGGCACAACACATATAACACTCAAGTATAAAAGCCGCATAAGACAGGACTATAGTGCTTTAGTTAATGCTATTTTTCTCAGCACCTACCAAAGTCAATTGACTTCATCTTCATAAAGGAGATGGAAAAGAGAGCTAATAGACAGGGGCTGCGTGTAACAACACTTCACAGAGGTGGAGAAAAGTTGGAAAGAGCAGGAAAGGAAAGAAGCTGAGAGGAGAAAACATTGCATGAATAAGAAAGACAACTCAAAGCAGTTACAAAAGAGAAAATGGGCAAGACATGTGAGTGGACTTGTCTGTCTAAAGAAAAACTAGGATCTAATAGAAAATAGCTTTGTATGCATTTATCTCATATCTACTTAAAACCCACTGTAGAAATTAGGCTCCAGGTTCTCCCAAACCCAGGAAATGGGGGAGAAGATAATGAACTATTTTAAGTGTATCAGACACCAACAAACAACTCTACGTGTATTAGAAAACTTTAAAAAGACTCAAAACTTTTGATCAAGCAATTTCCTAATTATTAGAAATTCATTCTAAGGAAATAATCAAGTTAAGCCACACAAAATTTTACACATAAAGGATATTCCATATAAAACTGTTTATAAACTATTAAAATGTCTGATAATAGATGAGAAAATTATAGTATATCTACACGATGGAGTCTAGAGTCTTTCAAACTCATAGAAATTGCTTATTACATAGTTGTCTTAGTATGTTCAGGTTGCTATAACAAATGTATCATAGGTGGCTTAGCAACAGACATTTATTTCTCACAGTTCTGAAGTCCAAGACCAAGACAATGCAAAATTTGGTGTATGGTGATGGCTTCCATGCTGGTTCACAGAGGACCTTCTTCTCATTTTTCCTCACATGGTGGAAGGTGACAAGGGAGCTTTCTGGGGTCTCTTTTATAAGGGCACCAATCCCATTCACAAAGGCTTGGCTCTCATCATTTAATCACTTCTAGAAGTCCCCACCTCCTAACATCATCACACAGATGATTAGGCTTCAACATATGAATTCTGGGAAGATGCAAACATTCATTCTATTACAACATTAAGTGAAAAAAGAGATTACAAAGATTGAATTGAATATGCACTTATCTATGAAAAAGTACACAAGTGAAAAATACTAGAAAGAAATATACTAGATAAACCAATACTTGAGTATTGGTCTTGTCTACATTAACCAACACCCTTCCACTCCCTCTAGAAAACAAAGTGAATGGTCCCTACATCATACCAAAAGCTTATAGTTAATAACATGTTCTCTTAATGCCCTCACATTTCTATTGCCACCAGCTGAGTTACATGCTTACCAAGAGTTTATTCTATATGTTCAAGTCTGTTTTGTACCATTTGTATTTTCTGATTGTGATTATGAAACTAAAGGAAATAAATCAAAGAAATATGAATGTAAAAAGGAAAGATAGCTTTTTCTATAAAAACTAGGTTGAATATGTCAGGAAGTTGCTCCCAAAACATCATCCAGTTATAAGGTAGTCAGACAATTGAAAAAGACAGGTGCAGAGGTGGGTTGTAGCTCAGTGGCAGAGCACTTGCCTAGCTCATGAGGCACTGGGTTCAATCCTTGGCATTGTATAAAAATAAAATAAATAAAATAAAGGTATGTTGTCCTTCTACAACTACAAAAAATTAAATTAAAAAAAAAAGATAGGGAGACTAATGCATGTAATTGCTCCATAAATATTTAGGGTTTAATATACCTTTGCACATTATTTTTCTTATTTTATCTACCGCTGTAATCCACTATCTGCAATCTTCAGATAGTAAACTACAGGTAAGGTAATATGGAACTCAAATTGTCCCATAAAGACAAGCAGCACTGGTCCTACTTCAAGAATGGCAATTAAGTTTACAGCTATACTTCTTTTCCTTTATTCAATAAACATTTTCTGTATGTGTAGAACACAATAACTCAACACTTACCATCTTAACCATAATTTAAGTACTCGAACACTTTATGTAACTAGTCTCCACAACTCTCTTCATCTTACAAAACTAAAACTCTATATACCATTAAGCAACTCCCTGTTCCTTCCTTCCCCCAACCCTTGCCAACCACTATTTTACTTTGTCTCTATGAATTTAATCACTCTAGGCACTTCATATAAATGAAATTGTACAGTATTTGTCCTTTTGCATCTTGGTTGGTTTCACTTAGCATACTCCATTCAACCAGGACATTATTCAAGGTTCATCCATATTAAAGCATGGATTTGTATATTTTGTTCTTTTTAATTATACATGACAGTACAATATATTTTGACATATAGTGCATACATGGAGTATAACCTCCCATTCTTGTGGTTGTACATGATGTGGAGTTACACTGGTCGTGTATTCATATGTGAACATAGGAAAGTTACATCGATTCATTCTACTGTCTTTCCCATTTCCATCCTTGTTCCCTTCTCTCCATTCTCCCCTGTCCACTCTGGAGAACCTCCTCTTTAAGGCTTAAAAATATTCCATTGTATGTACATACCATGTTCGTTTATCTACTCATACACCAGTGGACACTGCGTTGGTTCTATATTTTGGTTACTTGTGAAAAATAATTATAATAATAATGAACACCATGAACATAAGTGTACAAAGGTCTCTTTGAAGCTCTGCTTTTGATTCTTTAGGGTATGTACCCAGAAGTAGAATTGCTAGATCATATGGTAATTCTGTTTTTAATTTTTTGAGGAAGAAACTGTCCATATTATCTGTTACACTGCTGTGGGAAAGAGGGCTTCTACTAGGCAGTCATTCCTTAGTATTTACTGGGGGTTGGTTCCAGGATTCCCCAGGGACAACAAAAGCCTCAAGAGCATATAAAAAATAGCATAGAATTTGCATATAACCTATTCACATCCTCCTGTATACATTAAATCATATCTAGATTACTTATCATATCTAATACAATGTAAAAGCTCTATAGTTGTTATACTCTACTGTTTATATTATTTTTGTTGTATTGTTATTTTCTTCCCCAAGGGTTTTTTTTTCCCCCTTCCTTGTAGTTGGTTGAATCCAAGGATGATGAACCTATGCATACTGAAGCTGACTATCCTCCAAATGTTAATGCTGATTATGAGTATATAATGGGATGACTGAATAAAGCTTTCTGCCTCCATTTTGGCTTAGTGCAATTTACAGATTTTTCTACAGTAAGCATTATTATAGTACTTAAATATTGATAACAAATATAAAAGTTTTTTTTTTTGGTGCTGTTACTTTGTTCTTGTGAGCAAAGGATTGAAAGTTCCTGGCCTCTAAATATTAGGACAACTATACTTTCTCTATGAATGTAGGCCAAAGCTGTAATGCACTAATTTCTTTTCTTTTAGAGAAGTAAACACTAGAGACATTTAGTGTTTGTAAATAATTATGATGCCTAAGTACATGAAAGATTTTCCATGATGAAGGAGCAAAGACCTATATAAAAGCTTAATTTGAACTCAACTTCTCAACTGAAATAAGGTAAATGGCCTAAGCTACTAGTCAATACAATACATAAAACTTAACAATTTCAGAAATATTAGTTATAATATTCTAAACCTAAAATTGATAATTTAGTAATGGCAGAACTCTTAGTAATCTAAGGTATCAGCAAGTAGCATACAGTTGAAAAATAAACTACTTAAAGGCTTATGATTTGTTTATACATAACCAAAATACTTGGTCACCTGCTTTTTATCTACGGACCCCAACAAATAGTTAGCTCTCTTCTATTCCTACTTCTCATTGCCTATTCCCTTATCCCAGTAGTCTCTAAATGAACTTCTTTGAGAATAAACAGCTGCCCTTTTCCTAGAAATGGCTCCTAGAACACTTACAAGGTAACATATACAAATAACCCCACAAAGCTTTAGGATTTTGATATAGATAAATGTGAAATAGATCTGATTATCCGTGAAGTACTTGCTGGGATAAATACCTGAATAAATAAGCAATAAATACCTGAATTTGCACTAAAGAATCTCCACACAATCCCTAACACACTACCTTCCAAAGAGTTTTAATGGGTAAAAACAGAGGCTAAGAGAAAAGACCTCAAGCATAGGAAAAGATTCTTCCCAGACCTGATTAAAATACTATTCACCATATCTGTCAGTAGAAAAACAAAGGAAAAGGAAAAAATATGAAAAAAAAAGATATGCTCAAATAATGCTGAAGTGTCATTTTAGACATGACCATCAAAGTCCATGTTGTGAAATATTTAGGGACCCAGGAATACTAACAAGTTAAAGGAGAATGGAAAAACTGGAAACTCTCCTCCTTTCCCCATTTCTGTTCTCTTTGATAGAATGCTAGCAAGGAGAAAACTGGTTTAAGGAAAGGCTGCTGAAAAGAGAAAAAAGTAGAACTGGTAGAATACTCTTTTAATCAAATCTTCTTTATCATGAATACAGTCACTGAAGAAAAACAGCCTCAGAATTATAACCTCTGCCAATGTAAAAATGAACAACAACAAAAAACTTTCACAAAATTTTGTAGAATTATTTTTAAAATAATGAGCTCTCTATATTTTAATCATCAAATTTTGCTAGAGTGGAAAGATTAATTGTTCAGTTACAATCCTTTGTAAATTACCATATTTTAAAAAATATGGGGAAAGCATATTTTATTTATAAATATATGCTAGGTATCACAATATAGAGGAAAACATCTACTATAAAATAAAAAGAAATCCCCCAAATCTAAAATAGATTGTTCTGGTGTCCCTGAAAATTTTACTGCTTGAGGGCAAGCACATATTTCTTTCCTATGTATCAGTGTGAGATAATATCCTAGAAATTGGTATATATTTTGTACACTTTGGCATAAAGAGATGAGAAATATCTACAGATCTGTTAAAAGCTGTGATTTAATTATGCCATGAGGACATTATTGTTTTTATGTTCAAATCTTCAATCTATGATTCTGATGGGGCATGACTTCATAAGAGGCATGAAGAAAAAGTGTTTCCAAGGGGCGCAGGAGAGCCTGGTCTTCTGCAGTCTCACTGCCTACCTTTCTTTCTACTTCTAGTGTTTTCCGACATAGCAAAGATGGTTAAAAAGCGTGGGCTTTGACTTCTGTGTATGTTCTTCATGTTCAAAGAAAACTTTCAAAGATGCCAGCAATTTGAGAACTACAGTTTAGACTGTGCAGAAGACAGACGCCTTCACCTACTATGTTCAGGGAAAGCACATTACCTGACGTCAAGGATATTCTAGATCAATATTATAGATCTAGATTATTTATTTAGACAAACTGTAAAATTCCACATACTTAATTGATCGATCACTTCTATATTTCAGTGAAGTATAACAGAATAGAAAATAAAGATCTGAATGATTTCAAAATAATCAAGCAAGCCAGTTTCTTAGCATGACACTGCTTCATAACCAAACGTTTTAGAGTTTCCCCTTCCTCTTACTCAACTAAATTAGATGCAGTTCTTAAGAACAATGTAGTTTAGCATTCTATAGGTAACTGACCTCCAGTTAATTGATCATTTTGTCATAGTGAATTCTTGTATTCCTACTCTCCCCAGATCAGTCACATTGGAGTAACTCTCACAGGGATACCTTAAAAACCAAGGAGCCTGCTGTTAGCAATTTTCTTTTGTTACTATTTAAGAAAACAACAAAACTTTTCCCTACCATTTATAATATATTGTAGTTTAAAAACTGGATACATTTTAAAAAGGCTTTCTATCTTAAATCTTATAAATCAAAGTCATCTCAGGGAGGCTACACGTAAGTGTTACTATAATAATTTCAGAAGTGACACTGCTTGATTCTTCATGTTTACAAACTTAACATATCTGGATATAAGAAGGCTGATAAAGACAATCATCTAATCTTAATAAGGAAAAATTCATTTTAGATACTGCTCTAAAGACAATAAGCAATATAAGCTTATATAAATTTGACTTGGGGAACGTGCTAAATATACAGAAAGTTTCTTTCATTATATTTTACAAAAACACTGCAAAGAATCCATGTTTTTTTCCTTTCGAACAATCTTCCCTTCTTTGTTTACCTTTTTATATTTTGCTTCTTTAAAAAAATGTTCTTTTTCCAATTATAGGGAGGAAATAAAAAGAAATGCAACTCTTTTATGTAAAGTAAATCCATCTGGATGTTTGCTGCATCCCATACTATAAACCTGTGATCCCCAACCAGAATGAGTTATAGTAAAGCTGCAGGCAAAATTGTCTCCATATACCACAATCCATTATCCCTGTCAAGTTAATGTTCCATGTTGAGCCATATGGCACGAGTACACATTCAACAAAGGAAATTCCTTAAACTTGTTATAATCAGCACTTGCAGTCATCCAAAAAACTGACATAAACAGCTTTATTGTGTTTAGTGCATTTCAGTTAATATCCATGACAAAAACAGGAAATAGTACAGGAGAAGGAGGAGGAACATGGGGGAGCCCAGTTATTAAGAAATAACAACAATCTCCAACTGTACATTTTAAGTATTTTTACCCCACTAAGCAAGTGATTTTCAATTACAGTAAGCACCAAGCTTAGTGGCTAGTGATCCACTAAGCCAAATTTAACAGAGGAAAAAAAAAAATGAATGACATCAGTTTTCCACAGTATGAGCAATTCTAAACCTTGAAGTCTTAACAGTATCTGATTCATAGAAAGCGATTTTGGCAAAATAATGATTTGAATTTTCCTGTTTGTTTTCTTTCTATAGTTGTCTGATAATTGCTAAAACCTAATAGTACTTTATTTTAAAAAATAAGGCAATTTAAATAAAGTATCTTTATAGGCATTAAGTTTAGGTCACAGATAAATCAAGGGCTCCCAGAAGCCTTTGGTACCTGGCACAGCCCAGCACATCAAACTGCAGTCAAGGTACAAGTAGAGCAGAACTTCATTTCAGCCCCCGCAGTGACAACAATAAAACGCTGAGAAAACACACTATCAAATACTGAACTCAGCATCAATTTCTGTTAATTACAGCCTTGTCAGCAACGTGATTATTCAAACAACTCATGCAAATGTTAATGAGGCCTTATTTGCATATTTATTTTTTCCTTTGTTGAAATGTCATTGATTATTACATTCTACTATGATGAATGTGGCTGATGATGTGCTCTGATATGTAATTAGTCATTAGGTGGAATGAATAGATCAATTATGAAAAAGGACTAAGATTAAGAAATATCAAACAAGACCGCCCAATATAACTATAGAATCTTTTTAAAAAAGAACCTAATAAATAATTTCTTGACATTTAAACTGCAACATCAGTAGTTTTCAATAAATAAACCACTACTTTTGTGAGGTTAAATGAAGGCTTAAAAATACATCAGTACTTTGATAATCCAATTATGATCACAGAAACCATCCTTTAAAAAATTCCAAATCACCTCAAGTGGCATGTCAAAACAGAAAAAATACCCCAACAGATTTCACTTTAAACTTTACAAATTAGAAATACATACAGTATTTTTTGATATAGTAGAGGAGGTAGTGGTGGAAATATGCTAAAAGAGAAAAGGTGCCTAACATCCTAGAGAGAAGAGACAGGAACGTGATGAAGAATGACTGCCTTCATTATAAAAAAAAAAAAAAAAGGTAAGTAAAAACAAACTCCTTCAAATTCTGATTTGTGCTTAGAGGAAAAGAATTATTTAGCCTCTGAAACAGTTTGCTGTAACTATCCAGCCAGCACTCGCTATTCACAGATTGAAATAGAAAGAAAAAAAAAAAAAAAAAACCACATTACTGCAGACCAGATGGGAACATTCCACATGACCAAACCAATCAATCACCTCGGTGGGGCGCAGGTGCAACACAGCCGTGTAGCAACACACCATTTCACAGTCTATCGGGCACAAACACATGGCCACCAATCAATGGCACCCCGAGGACCTCAGAGGGGGCAGGCTCTCTGGAGTCTTACTGGTCCATGCCTGATGACTTCATAATCACACATCATTTCATTCACTGGAGGATACAAACTAGCATTCTAATAACCTTCTACTGAAAATGGTCATGTTGTGCATATTAATACAGTGCTGTTTGGAGTAAAGCAACTGACTTTACATGGCAGGCTAGGCAAGGCACGCAGGGCTAAAACAACCTGAAGCTAGAAACTTCTTCATCTTTGAAGATGGCTATTTTGTTCAGGCTGAGATCGATGGCAACAAGATTCATTCTGCCACATCAAAGTTGGCATGCAAGGCTTGTATCTTACACAAAGCAACTGTTAAACAATAGTATGCTTGAAGAGATAAAGGACAAAGGAGGATGAAATAAAAAGGGTAGCTGGTGATTCCCTAAGAAGGATAAAAAGGTTCTGTTATCTTAAATAGTCCAACCAAAAGTGAGTTGCAAAAAAAAAAATTAGGTGACCATGAATAAAACTTAAATGTACATTCATTGACTTTGTTTTGCAATACCTGAGGAATAACCCTCTAGTATAATTACATAAGAAGATAAATAGGATAATTTTCTGCAAACATTGTTATAATTTTACCAAGGCAGAGCTTCATGATCTGTTCAGTGGCATTCAGAGCTTGTTGACTCCTTTTACTTAAGGAGGCTGTAAGGCAGGGGTATCCTGGATAATTGAGTATTCTGAATACTAATTCAAAAGATACCACAGACAGATGACATAATTTAAAAAAGAATTGTTTCATCCTAAAATAGCAAACCAGCCAACTTAAATCCTTGATGGAAGAAAGCTGGTTTATACATCTGTTTTTAAAGAGCAGACACATTTTTTGATAATTCAGAGGGCAATTTGGGACTTATGGGTCCTTAGACTCCATTAGGTACATCAATCACCAGAGCCAGAGTTCATGTGAAAATCAGTGTAATATATATAGCAGAATCTAAACTGACCCTTTGACAATCCAAAAAGTTGACTTGGGTAATTAATTTTTGATGCTAATATCTTGGGTATTTAGTCTCTCATAAAAAACAAACTCAGACAACCAAATTAATTTACATTTCAAGTGTTTGTTACAGATGAGTACCATACTTTGTCCACACAAGCCTACTGATTCTATTTTCTGCAGCCCCAAAAAAGTACACATTCAACAAAAATATATTACTATAATAAAGACTACCACTGGGAAAGAAATCTAGTGATTAATCAAAGGAAGATATTATGATAATGATGATTATTCCACAAAGAGATAACTGGCAAGATAGTCTCATTGGTGGATTATTGCCTATCATTTACTTTATAAGTGGGAATACATTAGAAGAGAGTACAAGACTTAGATTCTACTTCAGGTTCTTACTAATTACAGATGCTTCTTGATTTGGGAAGGGCTTACATCTTTTTTTTTTGGTACTGGAGATTGAACTCAGGGGCACTTGACCACTGAGCCACATCCCAGCCCTGTTTTATATTTTATTTAGAGAGAGGGTCTCACTTAGTTCCTTAGCACCTTGTTTTTGCTGAGGCTGTCTTTGAACTTGCAATCCTCCTGCCTCATTCTCCCAAACCGCTGGGATTACAGGCATGCGCCACTGTGCCTGGCCTGATAAAGCCATCTTGAATTGAAAATACCATTAAGTTGAAAAGGCATTAATACACTTAACTGACTGAACATAGTAGCTTCGCATAGCCTACCTTAAACATGCTCAGAACATTTACATTAGCCTATCACTGGGCAAATTCATATCATACAAAGCCCTTCTTATAATGAAATTAGTGAATATCATGTTATTTATTGAATTTCTATACACAAAAATACTACTGACAAAACTGTAGAGTATCCATCATTTAACTTTGTAATCTCCAACAGGGAGCTGCAACTCAATGCCCCAATCAGCATCATGAGAGAGTAATCTTACCACATATTGCTAGCCCAAGAAAAGATCAATACTCAAAATGCAAAGCAGTTTCTTCTCAATGAGCATTGTTTCTGTTACCACTGTGAAGTCAAAACAGCATAAACCAAGCTGTTATAAATTCAGGACCTTCTGTAATTGTGTAGTCTTCATCAGAGTAGATAAAGGCAATGATTTCAATTCATTAATTTGCTGATTGAATCGATTAGAGAGGAACTTGAAATTTCTCCTAATTAATGATCGTCCTTTATGGATGGCATAGCTTTACTTTAAAGGGTGTGTCTAGTAGTTTTCAGAGTATTAGGCAGGGATGAACAGGTGTGCCAGTTCCAGAAGTGGTAGCAGGGGAGGCACTATTGTGGTCATTGTTATGATAGATGAGCAGTCATTTTAAATGGACAATGATTGGTTCTTCTTATGAAGAACAACAATTCCATTGGCTTACAGAAGTATAAGTAAAGAAAAATAATACTTGAGTTGAAATCTGCTTCCCAAAGAGAATGCTATTTTAAAAGTGGCATATTAATCACCCACTCCCAAATTACACAGTAAGGAAAAATAAAAGCATGAAACTTTTACAAATAAATTTCTGAAGTGATTCAGATTTGCTTTCCCTTCAGTCCTGCTGGAGCTCAGATGTTGTGGATTACACTCATTTAACAAAGAAGAAAAAGATAAGAGTGGTGACTGGCTTCATCAGATCAACAGGCAGGACTGACCACCACTCAAAGCTATAACCAACAAAATGGATCTTCCCCTTCTTGATTCCAAGTAGAAGCCTAAGTAAAAGTACCCATATTTGAATCTCAAATTCATAGGATATACATTATTAAAAACATCCCCGATGGAGCTGGGCACTATGGCACACACCTGTGTGCCTCAGCCTCAGCACCACCTCCCCACAAAAAGGCTGATTATAATTCTTTGAAAAGCAAAACAGAAAATTGAACTTTTACTTCTTTTTAATAAATTTAAAGAAAACAGAGGAGCTCTGAAATCAGACAGAATTTGGTTTAAATCCCAATTCCAGCCAGGCCTGGTGGCACATGCCTATAATCCGAGTTACTTAGACGTGGAGGCAAAAGGATTCCAAGTTCAAGGCCAGCCTGGAAAATGTAGTGAGATCCTGTCTCAAAATAAAGTAAAAAAGGATGGAGATGTAGCTCAGTAGTACAGCACTTGCTTAGCATGTGCTAGACCCTGGGATTAATCCCCAGCACCCATAAAAGAAGAAGAAAAATCCTAGTTCCATAATTTAATAATTTTGTGACTTTTGGATCAGTTACCTAAATTTTCTAGGCATCAAGATTTGATTTGAAGAACACAAATAATAACTAAAACAACATCTGGAGCTCAGGAATTGTTGTGAAGACTGTATGAGCTAATATGTATAGTACTTAGCAACAAAACTAACACAGCAAGCACTATATTTTTCATTGTTTAATATTCTTAACAAAATACCCTAACTTGAAAGTATCAAAATCAGAAGAATCTTTTTAATTTCTCTAATCTCAGTTCATAAACAGTACTGATCCCAACTCTGCTGTTTAAAAAATTAGTACTTCACAAGAAAATTGATGGCTCTCTTATGGTGACTAATAATTAACTGCACATGTTGGTCAGTGTGCTCTTCAACTGGTCTCCTGATAAAACATGCCAGAGAACCTTAATTAGTAAAAATCCTACCAAGAGAGTAGAAGTCTCTACTTTTTGTTGAAAGATTTCTATCTTTTCTTTCTATAGTTAGTTGAAAAAAGTTAAAAAAAAAAAAAACAGTTAATTTGCACATGATTTCCAGATGCTACTTGTCTAGAATCCACACAAAAATAAAAGGGTCAATAAAAAATGTCAGCTGTATCGTTCATTATAAATTACATTTTAAAACAGGTCCATTTTAAGGTAACATCATTGTCTGGTAACCAGAGTTCCTCAACAATTCTAGCTGAAATAGCAACTGGTGGTTAGACATCAATATATTTATCCAAAATTGGGCCTTTCATCTGTTAGAGACATTTTTATCTCAGAGAGGTGAAAGTATAAGACAGTCTTATTTTTATTTAAGTACAGCACATTTCAAATTAATCCACAGAAAGTTTATTGAATTCAACTCCTTGAATAAAAACATCAGCTACATTTGTTTTGACAGCAACAATATAAAAAGACAATACCAAGTAACTAAGTTTACCTAGTCATAACAGCCATTTTACAGCAGACGGACAGTTTTTGGCATAGGTAAAAAGGAGGGATTTTTGGTAGAACAGTGTTGAATGTAGAAGGAATGTGAAATTTCTGGATTTAAACTTAGTGTTCACAAACTGTTCAATGAACTCTGTTGAATTATTTGGGCCCTCTCCAAGTCTCAGTATATTCATCTGTGAAATTAAAGATTTAATGGGAAAGAAGAAATAAACATTTAGTTATTGTTTTCTAAGTGTTAGGCCCCATGCTGGGCATTAGATAATCCTTTCATTACATCATCCTCAAGGATATGATAAACCCAGAATTAGTTATCTCTATTTCAGAGATTAAAACACCAAGCCTCAAATAGATATTTCTCCAAACTAGATACACAAGTAGTCAACAAGCACATGAAATGTTGTTCATCATTATTAATCATTTGAGAAATGCAAATCAAAACTTCAGTAAGGCTTTCATACCCACTATGATGATTGAAGTAAAACAGACAAATTTTGGCCAAAAATGTGAATACATTGGACACACTTTGGAAAATAGTCTGGTAGTTTTTCAAATAGTTACACTGCCTATTAATTCCATTCTTAACGCACTACATAATAATGTTTCAGTCAACAATGAACAATGACAATAGTCCCATAGACTTTAATGGAGCTGGAATATCTCTAACCCCCAGTGATGTTATAACTATCCTAATCTCACAGTACAACACATTGCTCATGGGTTTATGGTGACATTGGTGTAAACAAATCAACTGGGCTGCCAATCATATAAAAGTATAAAAAACACAGTTGTGGACAGTACATGATACTTAATAATACTAAATGACTAAGTTACTTGTTTATGTATTTACTATAATTTTTATCATTAAAATGTACTCCTACATATATTTTTTAAAAGTTCACTGTAAAAGAGTAGACTGTGTTATGCTATCAGCAGCCTGAGACACCCTGCATTTACCACACTTCTTGAATGCATCGAGTCAACATCGACAGATTTGACCTATGGCGTGTAAGTTTGCATAAGGATATTACATGATGTTTGCACATAAGGAAATTGCCTCATGACACATTTTTCTGAATGTACATTTCTTTGAACACCATAGTTAAGTGATGCATTAATTACTACTATATATACAGAAGATAAATGAAAACATGATCATACAAAAATGTGTATAAAAAGTTGATACTGACATTATTTGAAACAAAAAAAGGCAGAAACAAATCATATCAAATTTCAATCAATTGGTGAATAAATAAAATATGTTATTACCCATAAAATGGAATATCATTCTGCTATCCCACTCCTCGGCCTATACCCAGAAGACTTAAAAACAGCATACTACAGTGCTGCAGCCACTTCAATGTTTATAGCAGCTCAATTCACAATAGCTAAACTGTGGAACCAACCCAGATGCCCTTCGACAGACGAATGGATAAAGAAACTGTGTTATATATACACAATGGAATATTACTCAGCAATAAAAGAGAATAAAATTATGGCATTTGCAGGTAAATGGATGGAGTTGGAGAGTATCATGCTAAGTGAAGTAAGCCAATCTCAGAAAGCCAAATGCCGAATATACTCGTTGATAAGTGGATGCTGATCCATAATGTGGGGAAGGTCATGGGAACAATGGTGGAACTCTGTTCACGGGGGTGTAAGGGGGGAGGGGGCACGGGGACAGTAAAGGTGGTGGAATATGATCACAGCCCTAACTTCATGTATGACTGCATATATGTTGTGATTCTATACAACTTACAACTAGAGAATTGATGTTATCCTCTATCCATGCACAATGAATCAAACTGCACTGTTATCATGTAAGCCTAAATAGAACAAATAAATAAAATATGAAAAAATAAAATAAAATAGAATATCATTCAGTCATAAAAAGAAATGAGGCATTGATATATCCTACAACATGGATGAACCCTGAAACATGCTAAGTGAAGAAAGCTAACTACAAAGGACTAACTAGTGTATAATTCTATTTATATGCAATGTTCAGAGTTAGGCAAATCCCTAGAGACAGAAAGACTAGTCATTGCCCAGTGTTGAGTGAAGGGGGAAATAGGGACTGACTTCTGGCAGGTACCAGGTTTCTTCATGGGGTGATATAATATTCTGAAATTAGACTGTCAAGATGGTTGTGCAACTCCGAATGCACTAAAAGAAAAACGCCCTAAAAGAAAAACGCCCGACTGAATTGTATGTTTTAAAAGTATGAATTTTATGGTATGTGAATTCCATCTCTATAAAATTATTGTGAAAACATTGAAGCAGAGAGTAAAATGGTTACGACAGAGGAATAAAACAAACAACAACAACAACCCCCCCCCCCACTGAGTTTCAAAGATTTAAGAAATAACAGCAAATTCTCTCACATAGGGTTATGAAGATTAAATCAACAAAGCTAAAAGCTTTCTGCACAGTGCCCGGGACAATGAAAGTTCTTAATGAAATGTGACCTCCTTTTCCCTTAGTCAAATGCAGAAACAACACAAGTTAAATGTGATTTTGATTCTAATCTGATGGCTTAATAAAGCTACTTATTTCTTACCATCTGAGTATCAAAGAAGGAATATAACTATATGTTTATAGAAGCTGACATAAGTATAATGAAAATATACCAAAGACAAGCAAATGAGTTATATACAACTCAACAAAACTCCAAAGAATCCCTCCCAAATCAGTCTAGGATCATTTCAGGAAAAATGGTGCTGTATCCATGATCATCGACCCCTTTTAAAAATAGGACACTTGTTCAAATGATTCTAGTAAGCTCATAGAATTGCTCTAATTTCAGTTGGACATTCTTATGTTCAGGAAAAGTACTTAATTTTAAGTCTACAGCAAAGCAAAAAAACTTTGTATCCTATCCTATCAGACGGCTCTCTTAGGATTTGGTAACACTGATCAAAACAAAATCTTTTATGCCAATTATCACCCCAGGTATAGTGAATAACAAGACTTCCTTTTTCCATGGGGGCACTACTGCCTCTAGGAATAGTTTCCTAAATCAATTCTTATATTTTCACTTAAGTGACCACTGAATAATTAGGCAAATAAGTTTACTACTGATTACAACAGTCTCATGTTCATTCATTTAATCATATCACAAATACTTCTCAAACTCATTGGGAGAGCTCACTTTGCTTAAATCAGTGTGGGAAGCACTGGGAAGATATTCTAAAAGAAAATGAAATCTAAGGGGATAAAAAATTATATATAAATTGCAATGGTATTTAAATGAGATACTCCTCCCACTGAAGGATGCTTTTACTTGGGTCAACTGTGGATGATGAAAAACTATTAGCACTGAAAATGTTCACTAGCCATCTTTGACTCCTCGAAGTCTCAGAGAACTTCCTGCACACTGCAGATGTTTTACAAACATTTACTAAATGCATAGATAGAAAATGAGATGAAAGAATCGTAGAGAGAATAATAGGAAAGAGTGAACTCATTTCCATGAGGAAAGAACCTTATCCATCCCCTCAACACAGAAAACAGACGGCCACACTGGACCAATATACTTAAAGCCAATTACAAAGAATCTTGATAATCCATAGTTATCCTGTGCTGCCTTATCACAGGAAATTTCCATTAATCATTGACAAACATGTAGCACAGAGATCCACAATGTTACCTTCTTGGACTTACTAAGGGAACAAGATGACCAGATAATAAAGCAAAATTGGTAGATATGATCCGGTTTAATGCACATTAATGATGAAAAAAAGATGAAATCTGACCAGGGAGCAAAAGACGGACACTATCAGAGAAATAAATTTAACTCCCAGCAACTGAAGTTGTTCCAATATACAGATTAATGGGGAGGGAATGATTTTGGTTCTGTTTCTTAAAGCAATACACATGAGCAATGGTTCTTCAATAAAATTGAGACAGAGCATATTATAGTTGAGCAGAGTGGGAAGGGGAGGTTATGAAAGCCAAGCAACTCTTTCAGTATATCTTTTTGGTTTTATAATACAAACAGAATGTAGAGCTCAATCAAGTTTTGCTAATCAGACTGTAAGGATGATACAACAAGGAGGCATCTTTGAAAAAACAACAAAGCACTAAATAAAAATCCTCAAGGTCTCATTTTGAAAAAACAGATTCTTTAAACATAAGTATGACAAATCTAAACATTATAAAACATCATATTCATTGGAATTAATTGATTAATCTTTTCTCCAATTCTATATGTGAAGAAAACAGGTGAGAACAGTCCTATTTACATGTTATAAAGATGTACACCTTTTACTTAAAGGGTTATAAAATCATTCTAAAACTACATAAATAAGCAGGGAAGAATTTTAAAGTATAGTACATTCTATGCTTGTCAAAAACAGGACTAAATTCCCCATCGCAAAGAGCAAATGTCTTGCTTTCTAGCAATTATCTTTTAGTTAAAAAATAATAAAGTAAAACTTAACTATCTCACCACCAGGGTTGCTCAGAAATTTACTGTTAGCTAGTCTGGAATCTTGGAGTTTAAAGTCTAATGCATAACTAACTTTCTACTAAGGTGTTTCATGAGTCCCATACTCATTATACCTATGGTTTGCCAAGGTTAACAGTAAAATATTAATCACTTCATTTGCTGCTTGCCTTAAGTTAACTGGGTGCATCAGATCATCAACTATATACCAGTAGTAGCTGGATCCAGTACAACAAACCTTAAAGAATACCATAAAGTTTTAACCTCTGTTTTATTTTTAGGCTTTTCCATTGTAGAAAGGAAAGCTAACTGCTCGTTACACTGTAGAAGATCACACTTGGTTCTCTCAGGTATCCCTGGCACATAAAGTCCCCATAAAGTTTTTTATTATAATCTGGACAGCTCACTGTTATCTGACTCTGGTTATCTGTCTCTGGGTGGGATCTATCACCACCCCATTTGATTTTCCCATCTATTTGGTAGTTTTTTCCTGTTAAGGCAACAGGGGAAAACACAATCATGATGATGGTAGAATCACTCCAAGAAAAAACGAGCAGTCTGAGAGCCAAGAAATTGTTCTGGTGAAAATGTCAGCACCCTGTCAGGATATTGGGGGTAGAAGGTAAGCACAATGGACTTCCTGGGATTCTGTTTTCTTCATTACTATGGAGGAAATGCAGCTGTCACCTGCAACACCCGGGAAGTCTAGGAACACCCACGGCAATCAGCCTGATGTGCCACGTGAAGAAGGCTCCAATCATCTGACCAAGAAAATGTCTATTAGTTCAGAATTGTAGGGAAGAACACTACCACTACCGATACCTGAGTATGCTCGTTTCCAAATTCCCCAGCCAACCCCAGACTACTTTCAAGCATTGTTTGCCATAGCTGCACTATTTAATATTTTCTTCACTTTTTTTTTTTTTTTGGCTTCAATCAAGTCACTGAAAGAGAAAATGTTAAGTTCTTATGGAACAAAGTACAAGTATGAAAACAGATACATAGAAACTGAGAAACTCCAAGAGAGCATAATGGAAAACCAGCTGCACTTGCCATATACAGAAACTCTTCCTGCTCCAGACATGGAGCCTGAGGCCTACGTCTCTTCCTTTAAGTGTGAGGATCAAAAGTTAAGAGAGGTTGTGGTGTTGCATTAACAGAGAGACTGTCTACTTAATCAAAAGAAATGAGAGATTAAAAGGCACTGAAAAGAATTTTTTTTTTTGGTACTGGGGATTGAACTCAGGGGTACTCGACCACTGAGCCACATCCCCAGCCCTATTTTGTGTTTTATGTAGAGACAGGGTCTCACTGAGTTGCTTAGCGCCTCGCCATTGCTGAGGCTGGCTTTGAACTCGCAATTCTCCTGTCTCAGCCTCCCTAGGTGCTGGGATTACAGGCTAGCACCATCGTGCCTGGCTCTGAAAAGGAATTTTACCATGAGATGCAGTTACTTATCTCTGTGTCATTGTTCCAAACAAACTGTTCCAAGAAATTCTAAATTTCTAAAAAATCTTTAGCAGTGGCTTTATATTCAAAACAAAGGAACACTACTAATCCAAGTTGGGAATTTGGGCAAGCCTTCTTAACAAGAGGTAAAGAATGAACTGGAAATTCCAGGACACAAAGCCATTATGGGCTTTCATTACCAAGACCAAATAAATAGCTAACAGTGTTTTGAAAACAGTAGAAATGCAATTAAGTATTGACAAATGAATTGGTGGAAATAATCAGGCAAGGAAATGCCAGAGGGGCACTGGAGTTAGAGGAAATCATGTGAGAAAAAATGTACAAATATGAAACAGTTAAAACTAAGTGGGTAACTATAAGCAGGTCAATAATGTTAGAACCTAAGACTTATGGCAAGAAGTAGGGAGAAATGTGGATAGGATATTTGAATGGCTTTTGAGGTTTTGAAACAGAAACAAAGCTGAGTCAAAAAAAGTTTAATGCAGTAATGTGAACATCTGATTTATTTTCAAGAGAGATAAACAAAGTACTATGACAAAGCAGAAGAAGAATAATTCTTATTTAGGATTACCAGGGGAGCATCATGATGAATATATACTACTTATATGATAGATCAATGATACTGTGATCTTACTCCCCATTCCTTTATGGATTACAATACTGCAAAATCTAAAGTCAATAGTATCTGTATATAGTGAGGGTGTTGGCTAAAGTGGAAGGAAGAAAACAAAATCTATTTTTCATTTGTGTACAAAAACTGCAAGCATAAAACAAGGAACTTAAAATTTTACTAGTTGACCATTATATTTAACTATAATGACTCACCAAGAGTATATGGTATCTAGTATTAGATGATATTTCCAAAAAACCTGTGAATGTATACATGAAATAAATACCTCCTTATTAACAGCAAATTCATGATTAAGCCATCATAGTACATAATAAAACATATAAATGAGTTATTCCAGGAAAGCGGTTAATAGATAATATAGCATGTTCCCTAAGAAGAGAAAACATGCTAGCTTTGAAAATCTGAAGAATTTCTTTTTAAGTGTACCTTACAGAATGGATAAAATATTTCCAGATAAAAATTATGTGCATATACAAATATGAAAATTCAAGTTTTGGTTAGTGAAAGAAGCATTAAAAATGTTTCTATAAAGCCAACAACTCTAAGCACATACAAGATGCTTTTGCAATGGTTAAGCAAGAGAAGACAAATTGGAAGTGAAATGCGAAATATAATAGAAAAATCTGAGAGTACACTGGCAGCTTGGCTGTCTGCCTGGCAAGGCTGTTGAGGTGGAATGATTAGTGATTTGATCCACATAGGTTGGTTTCAAGAATTAACACCCATATATCCAATGCAACAACAGAACTGAAAATCTATAATAAAAATCTTCAGAGACAAGAAATTCAGAATGTTTTGGTAACTGTACTACAAATTAAGGTAAACACCCAAAGCTTGATCAAATTGGCCAGATTATCAAAGTACAATTAAAAAAAGAAGAATAAAGAAACAAAGAAAAATGTTTCAAATAAAAAGCACACATCACAGATCCCAAGTACCCATTAAAGAAAAGAAAGGCCCTTCATCTGTACCGTTTCTAGTTCAATCACATCCAAAGACTCGAGAGACAGTCAGTGATTCTTTAACACGGGTTAACAGGAATAGGAGTTAATTTGCTCAGACAAAATTCTTTCCTAATGAATCACTGCCCTTCAATTTGCTCTTTTATTCAACATTTACAAAGGTTATTATTGACGTTTGCTGTATGTCACTGCCAGGGGACCAAGCTGTGTCTGCGCCTAGAAAGAACACAATGGAGACAAGGCGGAGTTACAATCAACATTGAAGCTTGCCTTCCTCATATGCCAAATATATCCTGGCCAAGCAACCTCATCCTAAACACTGCAGAGCCGATTAAATTGATCATTGTACTGAATACAAGATAAGCCTTCTGCACTGCAAGAATTGATAGGACAAAGATAACAGACAAAAATGACTCAATAAAATTAACAATAATATTTTATTTAATATCCCATTTGTGAACAGATGGCTTAAATTTAATCTCCTCACAAAATAAAAACCATTTAAAAAATTTACAAGCTTTCCTATATCTGTTATTTATAAAACCATTTTAAATTATACAATTGTTTTAATAATAGTTTTTTTATAAACATTTTTATTTTTTAGTTGTAGGCGGACAGAATATCTTTATTTTATTTTTATGTGGTGCTGAGGATTGAACCCAGTGCCTCACGCGTGCCAGGTGAGCACACTACCACTGTGCCATAACCCCAGCCCCTAATAATAGTTTTTATAAGAGGAATGATAGGATTCTTCTGAAATAAAATCATCTTCACCGAAAGTTAAGAAAAATGTTACTACAAATTTTAATTTATTAATAACAGACCATGTTTGAGTACTAACAATGTGCTAGGTATTATGTTACACTTGATGCATGGTTTATGTCCCTAAATTCTCAAACCAATCCTGTAACGTACATAAAATTATCATGAAAACATTAGAGTACACTTAATCACTGCCTATATTTTTTTACTGGCTGAAAGTATCTTGGGATAGCTACCAACCACAACTACTTCCCTAATAAGCTCCTGATGGATCAGAAAGTAAAAAAATCATATATGGTCATGTGTTCATATGACAAAGAGCAATAAATAATCAATTATTACTGAGGTAAACATGCTTTCAGAAACATATCACAAAAATAAAATTAGTTATTAGGCTAAAAAAAGGTTCTTAAAATTTAATCTACCAACAAAAGTTTTCTACTTTTACTGAGGAAGTCATTACCATAAAAGCCAAAGACTCTGGGACCACAGCCAGATTTCACCTTTAAATTTTCTTTTCAAAGGTAGTTCTGTTTGACATGATGTCAACTATAGTACTCCTTTCTTGAAAAGAAAGGGACAGCCATTCAAGAAATGCCATTTTATTTACTGAGTGTCACTACATTTCAGGTGTACACTAAAAGATACAGACACAAAATGAAATAACAAAGAGACCTACCCCTTAATTTATACTTCAACAGAAAAACAATGTACACAACTCTACGATAAGAGGTGATAAGATATGGTACTCAGCAGGTTGCACAGTGTTTAAATACTGAAGAAGCAGTGTTTGCCTCTATATGAAGTCACAGATGTCAAATGTGAGCTGATGTATGATGGATAAAGAAAAGGCCAATGTCATCAGGCAAAGGCAAAAAACCTGAGGACGTATGTGACAGTTTTTAAAGCAAGGGGTCACTAGGATTCAGCCGGAGTATAAAGTACTTCATAGACATAAGGGAAGAAAAAGGAGGAAGAATTTAAAGGAAGAGGAGAAGCCTAAGGATACAGCTGCAGCAACAGTGGCTTGAAGTAGAAAATGAAGGTCTTTAAGTGCCAGGCTGAGAAGCCTGGACTTTATTCTCTGGACAATTACATGCAGAGATCTGATAGCTTCATGCCATGAAAAAGTGAAATTCATAACTGAAAATGCACTCAAAATGAAAATCATGCTTTAAGTTAAATGAGTTTACATATTATTATTTTTTTTCCTCATTCAAATCAAAAGCACTGTACTCCTACAACTAAGCCTCGAACACTACATTCTAGATGTTATATTTTTATACACATATATAAGCCTATTAAGTACAAAGTTTGAATCCCTACTAATTCTTTTGAGGATAATATTTTCATCTCAGTATTTCCACTCTTAAACACAGTGTTTAGCATATAGAAAGCTTTCAATAAAATATGAAGAGATAGGTGGTATATTTAAACTCTCATAGGAAAAAATTATTAGATTTTGTAAGATAGGAAACCAATCTCATAAAAATGAATTGCCTGCCCACTGGCTTGCCACAGAAAATCAAGGCCACCTAGATCTGACCAAAAGGATGGAACTTCAACTGCCACACTGAGAATGCAGCAACCTAAGCTGCCCAGTAGCAGCTCCTTCATCTGAACAACAGTGGAGATCAAGTTGCAGCTTGATCAAGTGCTCATGGTTAGCAGACAGCTGAGGGCATTCCAAGTAGTAGTGTTCATTTCTCCAAGTTATCTGCCAAAGCAGCCACCAAACTTTAGGCAGAGCTAACTCAAGGCCTGTCACTGAAAAAGCTACCTGAGGCATAGCACCTTCACATCATGGTGTCAGATCACTGCAAAGTCAAAACACCTGAAAATTCAACTGGTGTCAGGTCACAGGGCTGGGGTGACACTGAGGACACTCCCAGACCTAGGGTTTCCTACTCATATCTGGGGAGCTAGAGCCAGTTGTTAGAAGTAACATGCTTCTAAACTAAAAAAAACTCAGAAGAATTCTCATTTCCACTTTCCTAAGATTTGAGGAAGGGCAGTGGATCTCCTTTCCTTCTAAATCACACTATGAATAATAAAAACTATTACTCTAGAAATATTCCTATGAACATCTAGAAGGTTTTTGTTTTCTCTGGTATCTAAAGGGAAGAAGGGGGGTGAGAGAGGGAGGGAGGAAGAGAGAAGGGGAAGGAGAGAGGGAGGGAGGGAGAAGGAAAGAAAGAGAGGGAGGGAGATAATGAATTGGTCACTTGGTCATAGGACACTTTGGGGTAACTCTTTTCTCTTGGCTCTGTCTTAGAAGTGTTACTCTTTCCAACATACACAAACCAAACCTATTTCTCTACTCCACACAGGCAAACTATGAACTTATCAAGATCTGCTGAACCAGATCTCTCTATTTCCCTTTGTGTCATCTTCCTTCAACATGGATACCCCAAATACCTGAGTCAATATTACGTCTATCACTTAGGTCCTAGGGAGGAAAGCAATTGTCATTACCTTCAGTGAATCTTAAAATTTCTTTTTATGCTTGCATCAAATCCCTAGGAAAAGCTGCATGCATTACTGTTTTTATAAAGTTTGGGCTGAAACGCAATAGGATTTGGCTACTCCATGCTTCTTTCACCATGAAATAATATATCCAACCAGAAATCAATTCAACCCTAGCCGATTCTTCCACAGGTGAACTCCACCTTAAAAACAAACAAATAAAGCTAGAGTGGATCAGAGCCAGGCAGAAAAGGGAGATCGTTAAAAAGATGCCTCTATTTCAAGATCCCATAAATGGGACTAACACCAGACATAATGCATCTGAAACAGGATATAAATGTGATCTTTTTTTTTTTTTGGTACTGGAGATTGAACTCAGGGGCACTCGACCTCTGAGCCACATCCCCAGCCCTATTTTGTGTTTTATGTAGAGACAGGGTCTCACTGAGTTGCTTAGCACCTCGCTGTTGCTGAGGCTGGCTTTGAACTCGTGAGTCTCCTGTCTCAGCCTCCCTAAGTGCTGGGATTACAGGCTTGTGCCACAGTGCCCGGCTTAAATATGATCTTTACTCAGTGAAATTCTACATTTCTGTTCCCTAACCCATTTCAGCTTAGTAAACTACACAACTGCTGTTTGACTCTGATCTGAGTAGATGTGCTGCCCAAGCAAGTACAACAAAGATAATTGGTTTAATTCTCATTTCTTTGAGAATAAAAAACACTCTCTTGTTTTAATTTATTTTGGTGGTACTAGGGGATTGAATCTGGGGTGATCTACCACTGATCTACACCCCCAGCATCCCCTGCCTACTTTAAAAAAAAACTTTTTTAGATAAGGTCTTGCTAAATTACTGAGGCTGGCCTTGGATCTGAGATCTTCCTGCCTCAGACTCTCTAGTCGCTGGATTACAGACATGCACCACCACACTGGACTTGACTCTCCTATTATCATATCAAGCTTTTTTCCCCCTTGTTACATTAATAAGTATTAATGGGAACACTCTGAACTTGAATCTTCCAAGTGCTTCAAATCTTAACATCAATTGTTTTTCTAACTAAACACAAGGGCTTACTTTCCGTTTTCTTATTTGCACAATGAGGCAAACCAAGCTCCTTTTTAGCTCTCAGCATTGAATGCAGCTATCTAGGCCAAGCCCCCAAATTTATAAAGACCAACTAAGCCTCTTAAAGGGTTCTGTGGAATGGGCAAGAGGCAGCAGCCTACATTCTATGCTTGGCTTTTGTTTTTGTTTTTGGTGGACACAAAAGTCTCAGTTTTTCCCATTAAAAATAAACTTTCAACTAAATTCATGTTTACAGTCAAAGAGGAAATAAGTAATAAGCATTATGGAAAGCAGACTTCGACTTCTCAAATGAGGCTGAACTTGTGCAGATTTTGTATTTAAAATGAAATTGTGATACATGAGTTCAAACCCATGAACACAATAAATATGCTTGCAACAAATTCTCAGGAAGAACTATATCCACTACTGTGTTTTCATCAAGTTCTGTCCTGAAACTCACTGGGACTTGGCTACTTGACACCTCTGTTCATGGTGAGATAACACACTCCACCAAGAAGGCAACCAGGAATCAACTAAGTTCTTACCAGTTCTTCAATAGGCAAGCTCTATTGTAAAAACAAACACTACTCTAATTTATTCTGCCAGTGTTTTCAAGGCAAAAGTGTGGTTATTTTCCCTATTTATGGTACATTTATAATGCTTTAAAACACGATTCTTTAAAGTAAGAAAATTTTAATAATTTGCTGAAGAAAAATCTTCACTTCTTTTTAAACCTAGATTAATCATGTTAATTAAATCTTTCCGGGCTGGGGTTGTGGCTCAGTGGTAGAGCGCTTGCCTAGCATGCATGAGGCACTGGGTTCGATTCTCAGTATCACATATAAATAAATGAAAAAAATAAAGGTCTACCAACAACTAAAAAAATATTAAAAAAAAAAAACTTTCCTACTGTGTGCATTAATCCTTAGAATTGTTCTCTTTCAAGGCAATCTATTATAAAATTAATCAGATATAAGTTGTTACACTATCATGAGAAACCATGCTAAGAAAGCTGTATTTGTACAATTTAATGGTAATTTAGGAGTCATTTTTGCTTTTTCCAAATATTGATAGTTTGTTCTCCTATGACCAGTGGTCTACATACATTCTGATTAGAAATATTAATTGTATCTGTATCTTAAATTTTAAAATATTTTTTCTATCACGTACAGCTTGGTGGCCATTCTATATTCTTTAAAATTAACTTCTATATAACACCTTACCTGTTCATTTTTATTGAATAGGAAATCTTAATGGTTGACTTAAGTACAATTGTGATTTATGGTAACATGCAAATGATTTATGTAAAAACAACTAATAATATTAAATCAACCCATAACTTTAAACAAACATTCCTAGGCTACAGATTCAAATTAACTAATTATAAGAACAAATTAAAACATCTGATGTCAGGACAAGAGAAACAGAAAATAATAATCTTATAGAAAAGCACAAGAAAACTACAGAGAATTACATAATCAGTCTTTAAATACCACAGACATTAACAGGTTACCCTATTTACAATATTAATAAACATTACCATGCGTACTTACAACTAACTGTCCTACTGGAAATTATACATACAAATACATATTTATATATATAAAGTGCGCGTGCACACGCACACACACACATATATTTTAAAGCCAGATGTCCCATTCCTTTCCTAAAATAGTGTCTTAGTAGCTTACAAAAGCTGACATCTTAGCCCCTCCAGCTTTTCCCTGCTGACCCCACACACTGCAGCACAGATATAAATGTCTTGAGAAAGAGGACCCACTGGGGAAAATTGTACTCTGCTCAGCTCTGCATGCATCAGTGGACTTCACGGCAGATAAATATACCCCACAGCCAGATGCACTGACACAATGAAGCAAAACGGGAAATTTGAGATGTAGGTTCTTGATCTTAAACCTCTTTTTAAACAAGAGGTGATTTATTTTTACTTCAGATTCCACATATACAATCTCCCCCAAGGACTCATCTGTATTAATCATTTGAAAAACATTTCTGAAAACCTTAAATTTATAATGCACCATCGCTTGTTATAATTTAACTTTTTAGAGATGTTTTAGCAAAAAACATTTTGAGTAGAAAGAGAGTTCCCATATACTCTCTACCTATCTACGTATTTGCTTAGTACTTACACACACACACACACACCGTCCCTACTATCAACTTCCCATGCTAAAGTGGTATGTATTTTACAACTGATGATCCTATACTGACATGGTGTTAATCTGAAGTTCATAGTTTACAAGAGGGTTCACTTAAGTGTTATACATTCTATATTGGTTTGGACAAATATGAAAGACATGTCTCCACCATTAAAATGTACAGAATAGTTTCAGTGTCCTAAAAATCCTGTGCTGTATGTATTCAGTCTCCTCTTCCCCTTAAGTGCTGGCTATCACTGATTTTTTTCACTGATAGTTTTCCTTTTTCCCAAATGCCATATAGTTGGAATTATATACTATATAGCCTTTTCAGATTGGCTTTATTCACACAGTAATCTGCATTTAAGGTTCATCGATGTCTTTTCATGGTTTGATAGCTCATTTCTTTTTAGCACTGAATGATATTTCATTGTCTAAATGTACCATGGTTTGTTATTTATCCATTCACCTACTGAAGGACATCTTGGCTGCTTCCGTATTTGGTAATTATAAATAAAACTGCTATAAACATGTTTGCAGATTACTGTGTGGATATGAATTTTCAACTTCTTTGAGAAAACACCATGGAATAAAAGTGCTAAGTTGTATGGTAAGAGTGTATTTAGTTTTATAGGTATTTGTCAAACTGTCTTACCAACTGGCTCTATTGTTTTGTAATAACACGAACAAATGAGAGATGCTGTGGTTTCACATTCTTGTCAGAACTGGGTGTTGTCAGTATCCTGGATTTGGCCCTAATAGGTGTGTAGAGACAGCTCACTGTCTTTTTATTTTGCAATTCCCTAATAGCATACTATGTTGAATATCTACTCATAGGCTTATTTACCATCTATACATCTTGGGTGAAGTGTCCAGGTTTTTTGCCCATTTTTAATCAGCTGCTAGTTTTCTCATTGGAGTTTTAACAGTGCTTTATATTTTTTGGATAGAAGTCCTTTATCAGACATGTCTTTTGCAAAGACATGTGGCTTATCTTTCTCATTCTTGAGTAATTTTTAAGTATAGTTTATACATGCTTGCAGAACAAAAAACACAAGGGTATACAGTGCAAAATAAATTTCTTTCCCCCTCTACCTTCTGGATGTGCCCTTCATAGAAGGAAATCATTGTTAATTTCTTGAATATTTGTTAAGAAATATTCTATCCAAATGCAAATGAAGTTGTGAATCATTTTTTAAGTGAACCTTTTACAGGGGAATAATTTTAAATTTAGAGTGAAGTTTCCAAGTTAGTCGAGTTCCCATATACTTTTCAACTAGTTTCCCATTATAATTTATATAATCAGACAATATTTGTCGAAACTAAGAAATCAACATTAGAATGTTACCGTTAACTAAACCCAAGACTTTATTAGAATAGAACTGTTTTTCCCACTAATATACTTTTTATGTTCTAACATCCAGTCCCTGATATCTTATTGCATTTTGATATGTGTGATTTCTAAAACAAATCAGAATAAGCTTTATATATTTCTCTGTTCTTATCCTTTTTTACTTAACCTTTCTCAGAGATCTTTCTTTTTATCATCTATGTCTCTGATGGCTGTGTATTGTACGATGTGGAGATTACTGACCTAACCAGCCTTCTAATTTTTAGCAGAATTGGCTTCAAACAGAAACAATTTTAAAATAATATAAGTACTCATTTAATAACATTGATTTTGCTTTCTAGATCAGAAACTCTATGTTTGCTATTTAGCTCTCTGTAAAAGTTTGATGACACCTGATCTCAGGGAACAGAGTAAAAAATGTATGCAAGAGTTATTAATAAAATTTATAATTAACCTCTAAATAAACTAATTGATTTAATTTGCTGTGAAGTGGCCTTGTACTCTACTCCCATTTGTCTAACAATTCTCCAGAGGTATTCCCAAAGTGAAAAACAAGTATATAATAAAAGAATGACTACAGAACCACCAAACCACACCACATGGTAATAATATCCCCAAACACATTTTCCAAGAGGAAAGAATTATGTAAAAACTCAATACACATATATAATACACATGCAAATGCATGTGTCTGTATTTATAGGTATCAAAAAGTTCTAAATATAGATAGAATAGTAAGTTCTAGTGTTCATAAAAACCTAAAACCACAAAAAAATGCCACCAACCAACAAAATACATAGTGGAAGTCAAAAAAACTGTGGTTTATGAGAAGTAAAGACTAAATTTTGTATGAAAAAATAAATATGCTGTGATGTGATGGAAATTACAAAAATGGTCGATTAACACTCAAAATAACCACTTACTTAAAATGTGAGGCTTATTAAACAATAGCAAAAACCTTATCAGAAGTGAAGGATCAAAATGCAATGAATATTTTCTAACAGTAATACTTTTATAATTTAAACCAAAACAATTCAATGTGTTTTCAAAAATTCATTTTTATTTTGTGGCTAATTAAAATTTACATAAACGCTGTGACTACCAATCAAACTAATACTGACTTTCACTTTGAAAAAAGGTTCCAATATTTTCAGAATATAAGGAGTACCAGTGGGCCCCTCCTACTGCATTCACTCCTTATGACAACTATATTATTTCTCAATACTCCCAACTGAGAACCACTCAGATGACTTCTAAGGCCCATTCTAGTTTGAAGATTATCAGTATGTAATCAATTTTTTTAAAGAAAACACTCAGACAACCTTTGTTCAATGATGCAAGCTTTATCATTTTGAATCTTAAATTGTTTCACATAGAAGGTATGACCTGAATCAAAAGAGTGCCCCAAACTCTCAACTGTTTAACCATGGTGGTATTCTTAAATTCTAGCATTTAACTAAACTATAAAGTCTACAAAAATTCCTTAAGATTTTATTTTCTAATAATCAAGGAGCCACAGAGCCTGTCATCCACCCCATTGCAGACAAAACTTTTAACAGCCTCAGTTAAGAGTTTATGTTCACCTGGCCAGAATTACCAACAATGAGAAGATTCAAGGAAGAAGAACCTATCAGGTCTATGCCCCCAGATCACCATAAAAGTGTAAAGACTAATAAATATTACTGTTCTCATGGACCATGCACATGCAAGTGATGATGAGCAAATAGACTAGGTAAACAAAAGAATAAAGGTAGTCCTCCATAATTGAGTTCATACAGTTACTAGTTTGAAGATTCTAAAACTAAGGCAATACTATTACTTCATAAAAATATTCATTAAACCATAAAAACAAAAGTGAAATATTCCCCACAGGTAGTATGTCTGTCTCAAACCAGAGTTTGTGGAACTGCTGGTCAAACTCTTGCTAAATATCCCATAATCCATAGCAAATACAAAAGAAATCTTTAAGGTGAATACCATGTAAGAGGCTCAAGATTTCATGACATCCATGAAAATGATATAAGCACCTACAAAGTCATTTGACAGATTAGGATCTGAGTCAGTTAAATAAATGAGGAAAAACTAAAGATTCAAAGGTGAAGTAATGGACATATATAGTACCATACAATTTTCTGGGGAAAAGCAAATCAGGGTAGAGTTGAAGCTCAGTGGTAGAGCATTTGCCTTACATGTATAAGACCCTGGGTTTGATCCCTAGCCCTAGAGGAAAACAAAACAAACCATCTCAAAGTTAATGATTAAGTAGTCTGTTTATATCATGAACTAGTAGATAATATAAATTATATTATTATAATAATATTGTTATTTTCTTTATTTTCAAATAAAGGCAAAATAAAACATTTCCCTGATATTTTCTAACATATTGGTTACTCTTTTAAGAAATTCACTCCAGGACTAATAACCCAAAGATAAATGGGATCTACATCTATACAAGGGTACTCAAGAAAATAAGGCATCAGTTCTAGTTTGGTCTTTCCCAGACCAGGTCCTCTCTGACTCACAGGAATCACTTAGGAAAGAAAGAACCTTAAAGAGCTGAGGGTGCAGCTCAGTGTTAGAACAACTGTATAGCACTCATAAGGCCCTGGGTTCCATCTCCAACACTGAAGAAGGAAGGAAGAAAGGCAGGAAAAAAGAGAAAAGATATCAAAACCTATTTTGGGAAGAGTCTGCTTTTCAGGCTATAGAGACTGGGTAGGGTCATGAAAAGAGATAATATTGCCAGAAAGAGTATTATGCATATAATGCATATTGTCCCTGAAAGAAAACATTCCATATTACTAAGAAATAAGGTATCATGTACTACAGTAGCCAGAAAAGATAATTTGGAGCAACTGGGAAAGTTTCTGAAATTAAAAATCTAAAAGGAGAGTGATAGAGACCAGAACATCATACCTCTACCCTTTCTCATTTTTCAAATTCCCTCTGCTTGGCCCAATAGTTTCTCTATAGTTTTATTTCATCCTTTCAATAACCACTTATGAAGTAAAAAAAGGAATTTTTTTGTGTGGTCCTAGGAATTGAACGTGATTGGGATTGGGTAGTCTACCATGGTTATCTTTTTTTTTTTTTTTTGGACAAAGTCTTGCTAAACTGTGGAGGCTAGATTCAAATTTGCAAATCCTCCTGACTCAGCCTTCCAAATAGCTGGGATTACAGGCATGCACCACTGCACCTGACTGAAAGAAGGAAATCTGATGACAATGTTTGAATCCTTTGGTCCACCAGATCAAAATTCAATTTACTCCTAGCCTTCTTTGACATGTAAGCAGAAAAATACTTAAAAAAAACCAAAACAACAACAAAAACCCTAGTATCAGCATTCATTCACTGTAATAAGAACATTCCTAATTAATACACTTGATTAAGATGCTACTCCACCATAAAACTTTCCCTGATTACCTATGGCTGTCCCTGATCTTAATCTCTCCTGAATGTCTAAGAATTTCTTTGTATTGCTCATATTCAGCCATGCATAATAATCACTGAAATTCTTACCTTGGCTTACCTACCGCCCTACAATAATAAAGTCTGTATAAGTAGAATATTATTTACTTTTATTTTCCATATAGCACTTTCATACAGGGCAAAATAATGGATGAACGGGTATATCAAGAAGATAGAGATATTTAGCAAGTCAGGGTCTAGGCAGTAGCAAAGGAAGAAAAAAATGCACAGCTATAATGCAGCGAAAGGTAGCAAACGAAAAAAATGGTTTGCAAAGCAAAAACAAAACAAAGTAGTGGTGTAGAAAAAGACTCCGAGTTAAATTAGAATCAAGAGGGACAGGCTCATGTTTTCTAACTAGTCATTTCATTTTTCTTGGATTTACTTTCTTCCATTTTTAACTAGGAATCTCTAACTTGAATTTTTCCCAGTACCAACATTTTGTGTTTGCAAACAGCCAAAGGTCAGAGAAAGCAGATCAATGAATAAATAATCATATTCTTTCATGATCTGAGGTTTCATTTGAGGTTAATGAAACACAGAAAGTATGAAGTACTCATTCTTATGAAACACTATCAAATCAGACACAAAGCCATACTGGTTCTCTCCTAAGCCCAATTATAATCATTTTCATTAACTCATCTAACAAAGGAATTTCATATATATCAAAGTTAGACATCTTTAAAGGTAGAATTTTATTGTGTTTTGATATTCTAAAAATGGTAATTTAAATTTTTTTGTAATTCTGAGAGATGTCAAGATTTACTATAAATTACAGTATAGGAAGTATCTAATAATGTAAGAGTTTTTCTTGAAATTTGGTTGTTTGAAATACTCAATACTCAGGAAAAAATATATAAGAATACTTACTGAATAGATAGAAAAATATGAAAAAAATGTAGCTGGATTTAAATCCCCAGAAGTCTACAAAAATCTATTTAACCTACAATTAAACAGAAATAAAACAGTACTTGCTACCAGGGAGGCCTTTTAATTCCTGAGGTAGAGAATGAAGGTGAGCAAAGAGATTCCAGCAGCAATGTGAAGTGGCAGCTACTTTATTTATAAAAGTCAAATATGTGTAAGCAGAGATCTACTGATGTTCTTGAACAATTGGATGCCATCTATTAAATTAACTAAGATGCATATCTAAAACGAGTTATAAAAATATGCATAGGAAATACATACAGCAATTCCAAAAGTGCTGTTATTTTATTATTTACTTGTTTATTTTGTCCTTCATACCAATGAATGCAATGGTGTATGCCATGGAAAACTAGTTTTCCCAAAGCTAACCATCCTTATAACAAAAGACTTCTATGTATCATATGAAATTGAGATGCAGTAGACTACTAAAAGCAAAGGTAAATAGTCTTTTCTTTTTTTCAGCCTTTAACATACAATCTGTACCTCTAAGGGAGGACAACTGATATAAAATACAGAATGTCAAAAGTTATTTCATTAAGGGAACTTTTTTCATGGTCATCTCTCAAAACCATTATCTTCATAACTATGATTAAGAAAAATGCTGACCTAGTAAAAACCCAGGAGCATTATAACAAAGGAACAACAAATGTACAAATAAGGTGATCTAATAGAAAGAACATTCAATTGAAAATCAGGAGACATGGGTTCTACGTTCAGTTTTGCCATTTACTGACCATGACCTCAGGAAAACCACTTAATTTTCTGGTGCCTTAGTTCTGTTTTGTCATTTAAAAAAAGAGCAACTATAATTCTCATTGTAGTCTTTTTCAGAGTTGGAAAAAAGTATGTAAAATTATGGAATTATAGAGCTACCAAATAACTTTTAAATATACCCAGTAGTACCTTCTCAGAAAAATAAAAGTTACTTTCAAGTCCTAACTTTTAGCCCTATATTTTTTCTCCCTTTTCTACTACATTTTGCTTTCACTCCTTAAAAACTGGGTCTCAGAAAGGACTACAATTGAAAGTCTTAGAAAAAAGAAAACTCAAGGTAACCTTACAGCTTGTCTCCTCTTTACAACACATACATACTCCTCTCCTAAAATACAAAGCTTTGAAAAGCACAAAGAAGTAGAAAGATTCTAGTAGTATGTTCCACGATCACTTGGGGATGAAAGGTATGTGATTCTGTGACAATTCATTTCTATGTTCAACTAATAAGCTGGTCCTAGCATCACCAAAAATGTAATTACCAATAGGTAAAGCAAAACAAATTTTACAGAAACAAGGGGATCAAGAGTATAGAAATGGGGCTGGGATTATAGCTCAGTGGTAGAGCACTTGCCTCGCATGCGTGAGGCACTGGGTTCGATCCTCAGCTCCACATAAAAATAAATAAATAAAGATATTATGTCCATCTACAACTTAAAAAAAATTTTAAAAATTAAAAAAAAAAAAAAAGAGTGTAGAAATGGACCAAAGCTAGAAAAGGCTAGAAAAAGACAAGGGTATTTGGTGATAATTCTGCAGTTCATTTTAATGGTCAAGGTTTTTGCACAAATTTTTAATATAATACAGAGCTGTTTGATGCTAATTACCGAATGATGTGCCATAAGAACAGATTTCACTAAAAGGACAAGTCCTCTATACCATACTGACAAATCAATAGGATAATTCTGGAATTCATGAAAAGAAACACCAACTAATCCAGCATAATAACTCTTTGACTTTCAATAAAACACTTCAAAATATCTAAATGAATACAGAAATGCACTTTCTGTGGCAAACTGTTACTGCATCATTATCAATCCTTGTTAGAAAAAAATTCTCATTTTTGCAATGTATAAAATCATTAAAGTGTTTGAAAGCTCCATCATGAAAGACAATGGCACTTTATAATTCACTATTTCTTCAGGCAAATGTGCTTATGGCTGAACTTAAATACTCAAAAAATAACATTTGCTGGATGTATGATTCCCCCTCACACACACTCTTAATAGTTTTTTACATGATGACAGCAGTGATAAAATGTGTTACTGCTTTCCTATTAGCTTTAAGTGTTTCTGAGCATTCATCATTCACTACACCACCCCCAAGTGTTACCTGTTGTGACAATTAGTATCAAGAGTTCAAATGCTTCTAATACTGCCAGACACATATCAGCAGAGCTTTAACAATTCAGATTTTCAGTCTGAAACTCCCTTAAGCCATCAAACAGCTAGACAAGTGAATCTATTTATTTAAACTCTCTCTAGTACTGTAAGCCCATATGTTCAGGTATCCAAAAGTTCAATTACTTTGGTTGACATCAAGTTAGATTGCCTTTTGTTGTATGGAGCTGCACTTGTCATTTATAAGAGACATTCATTTCCAAAAGCAAGCTACTATCATACAGAATGCTTATAGTAAGTTGTCATACTGAAGCACTCATTTAATCATTTTTCTTGAAAATAAAGGGAAGGAACATGGTAAACCAAGACCTTGCCAAGGACCAGTCAAACTCTTTTGAATATATCTTCCTAATTATTTCAGAGTTACTTTCCCCTTTTTAATATGTAAATAATCCCTTTCAAAGTAGGTAGTTAAAACTTGCAATGAAAATGTATGGTCTGTACAGCTGCATTTGATTAACTATACAAGATAGATCCAATAATTATTTGAAAACTGAAGAAACAAGCACATGTTCATAACTGTTCCAAATGAGAAAATGTTACCTCAAACTAAATTACAGAAATAACTTTTAGTCAACAAGAGACTGACATGCATATGTCCCGAACTACATTTAATTCCTACATTTGTCCCCTCAATTTTAATAGTCACCTTAGCTCACAGCTTGCTGATGATGCAATTCCACTGGGCCTAAGAGTCATCTCTGTGAGCAACAAATAAAGATAAGAACATAAATACAAAAAGGGTAATTTCTGATTTTGCACAATTCAGATAGCCTCAATTAAGAAAGCTTAGTTCAATGCTAATTTACAAAAACATTAATTTTAACTTGCCCTAATATACTTAGTATAAATTAAATGCTACTTGGGGTCAAGTTAAAATGCAAAAGGGATTTATGTGGAGGGTCTAATCTATTTTACTTTGACGGTAAACTCGGTAGAAAATTTTAAAAATAAAGTGTTTTCCATGGCCAAATAATTGTTTTGTTTTCAATTTAACTCTGATTTTTACCTGGAATAATATATTTAATGACATGATTTTCATTTGTGTTTATGTTGAAACAAACTGTGACTTTAAACACAGTTTTACTGCTGATTAGATTTTTTTTTACTCTTGTGTCACACTCAATGATTCTGGTTTTAAACTGTCAACTGCCTTAGGCAAAATCCTAAGAACAGGAGACTTTGTCTCCTAAACACTACAGAGGATAGAAGAAAGAAACAAAGACTGTTCAGAGCAAAACCATTTAGAAAGAATCTGCAGACCACCAGGATTTTGGATTTGGGTAATCCACTTAGATTAGCACGACTGTGTCTCAAAAGGACAATTCTAAGATCACAATATAGGTCATGTCCTTATGAAACAGAATAAGTAATGAAATCAATGTCAATTACACAAACCATCCATATTTACATGAAACCAATAACAATCAGTAAAACAGATTAAATAAAGCTTTTGTAATGTGCTCACTAGCAAGAAAGAAAAATAACATAAAGCACAGTTTCTTTTGAATCAGGTTTCACAAAAATGTCAAATAATTGCTTATTTAAAAAGAAGAGGAAGAAGAATACTATCCAAACGGGGGGGGGGGGGGG
>CM053401.1:91022724-91060510 GCA_028644305.1 Xerus rutilus | reverse complement strand
TCTTTAAGCATCCTCAACACGAATTAAAGTGCTTAACACAATCTCTACAACATCTAAATGTAACATTAGTTTTTAAAAAATTTATTTATTTATTCTTTAAAAAAATTAGGTATATATACCATTAGCTTTTTTTAATTGATTTTTTAAAATTTTTAGTTGTAGATGGACACAATATCTTTATTTTTTTATGTGGTGCTGAGGATTGAATCCAGTGCCCCACGCATGCATGGCAAGTGCTTTACGACTGAGCCACAACTCCAGCCCCTACCATTAGCTCTTAATCAAACAGTGCCAAAAGAAATAGTCGAATATAAGTAAAATCTGCCTAAAATCACTGTTCTGCCATATTTTTAATTACCACATACTTACAACTGTTAAGACAAACAGTAAATTACCAGCACCCCTGAAATAATGCTTACCTGCCCCAGAAAACAGAAAATATGCAATGCTTGAGGTAACATAGACACTGCCAAAACTGAGTTAAAATACTGTTATTTTCTTTTTGATACCAATAACAAGAGTACATTATTCTAAAAGAAGGTTCCAAATTTCTGGATGCTAATTCCTCAAGCTGACCTAAACAGGAAAGTCCTAGAAGCTGTTAGAAACTAAGAAACTTTTGTCTGGGATACTTAGGTGTCTTTGTTGGACAAGGGAATTAAAAAATGTCTCTGATCACAGGGGCTTTGAAAAGACTACTTCCAGAGAATCACCAACTTACCCATCAGATTGGAGTTCATGAAAGGTGTTGGGGACAAGCCTTCGTGGGCCCCTAGTCGACTGTCATTCAAGTGATCACTGTAATGAGGGCTGTCTGTAAAACCCTACGAGGGAGAGAAAAAAAGACCAGAGTATTAAAGAGATTATTTGGTAGTCCTGCTAACTGAGCATAATGACAATTACCTAATTAATACACAGACTTACAAATAGTTATTCCAAATCAAGATCCTCATTTATTATTTAAAAGCAGAATAGTAGAGAATTACTTTTATTCCTCTTAAGGTTTTAAAGTCAATTTTTTTTTACTTATTGATCTTAAAGAAAAGTTAAGTTTGGGGAAAAAAAAATCACAAACTCAGTGTTTTTAACCAGTGCTTCTATCAAAATCCTATAAACTATTACTAAAATTATCTCTATGATCTCATTACATTCAAAAGGAGAGTTCTATGAATCATTGAGTTGTAATAAATTAGGAAAATGATTATCACTATTCTTTCTCTGCTCTTGCATCTTACGAACAAAGAGTTAGGCAAAAAGTTTTATCTAAACTACTAAAAATAATCCATAGTTTATTGGAAATAAATTCTTTTCTAAATGGCAAACACTTAATTAACAAGAAAAGTCTGTTTATATTCCTTTTAATACTTGTATAATAAAGATATATTTCTGTAGAAACTGAACCATGTAAAAAAGGACATGATAAATATAACTCATTTCAATTCTTAAGTTTGAAAAAAGAAATCGCAAACACCATGAAGACAATAAAGCTAAAGCTATCATTTCACATAGTTATTATTAAATTTCTCTTTATAGCTTACCAGATTTTCTAAAAGCAAAACAGGGGAAAGATAAAGGTTACAAAATCTCTGAATTAAAAACTCCAGTTCAGGTTCTCAGACTCTTACACAAAGTATACCATCACCTCCAAAATCATAATGTTTCTAAACAAGTCTTTGAATACCAGTTAATTAAAAATGCAGGTGATATGAACCCCTTTGCCAATTTAAAACCAGGTACTAAATATCAGAAAAACTTAGAAGTCCAAATAAGAGAGAAAATTGCCCTGGCTCACAGAAACCAGAAACCACTCAGAATCCCCTGGGACTATAAAATCATCAATCACTGAACACTGAATCATTATCCAAACTGTAGACTAACATTCAAGAAGACATAAACGAGGTTGAAACAGGCCTCACTATCTTTGCAGGCATGTTCTCAGTCCAACCAAAGAGCTAGGAACCAAGAGCTAAATAACTATCAAATCATTACAACTGCTTATAGATGCATGTCACAACTCCTTTTGCCATGCAGTTTTAAAACTATTCTTCTGGGGGTGCTAACTCCCAAATGAAACTGTTTCATTTCTATCTTCTTTAAAATCACTGATAACACATGTGACAGACATAAGAAGTATCTGGGTGAGATTTACAACTTGGTTATGACCACAAGGGTGTCTTCAATAACCACAACCCTAGCCCCAAATGTGATAGCCACAAGAAGTAGAAGCTATCTACAAAATAGGAAGGTTCCCAGAAAGACCACTCCATGAAGTTTACTTTTATTCTTAAAATGAGCACTATTAAGTGACATACCACTGTCTTGCATATACCTAAATATTCTCTCTGATATACACTCCTACTGTCATTCTTAGCCACAAGGTCAAAATAATGCATCAAAACCTACAAAACACTCACTGAAATAATGCTTATCATCATAAAACAAATATTACTATAGAAAAATGCTAACTGCAATATGTTTTTATATCAACTAATTGTTCACACTACATTTGAAAGCTAAAGGTTAATTAAATTAGTATGTTCTCAGCTTTCTTCATTTTTAATTCTCTTCATTCTAGTACAGTAAAAGAACTTTCTTTTCCTTTCCCAACTATAAAAACACTAAAGTTGACTTACAATTATTTCCTAAAGCTCCTGCAAACAAATAAATCTGTTTTAGGTACATATTTACAATCTGTTAAATTATTGTACATAGTTTATTAACTTTATACATTACCATTTATCATGCTAATCTGACTTTCTGTCCTCAGACCAAAGAACACAATGAAATATTTAACTATCAACCATACAAAAATATAGTTAAATACTGTCTTTTATTCACGCACAACCACATATTACAGGACATAGAACAAAATTTACTACAATATTATTTCCCAGCAATCAACTGTTTCACAATCCCACATATAAAATCTGGGACTGGCATGCTGCATCACAGAGTAGCAGTCAAAAGTATGAGCTTTCTTTCTTCACATATCAGATTTGAATATGAACTCTCAATATCTGTCTTTTCATTTGCTATATGCATATACTATTAATCCACATATTAAATAAGAGTAAAGCCTAATTACCACATTTAAAATAAAAATTAATAGAAATTTAAATAGTCCCACCTCACATATACACCATAGAGGCTCATCTTAGTGAATACAATTTTCTTTAAAATCTATTGCCTAAGAGGCAAAAAAAACCATGTCTTCATCTACAGATGTAAACTGCTACTGGGGAAAGGAACAAAGAGACAGAACTTAGAAATGCCTGTCACAAATGTTAGACCAAAATCTCACTTCAAAGCCTGTTTGGGATTATTCATCATTGATTCTACAAAGTAGTGGTAATCCTATCTTGAATATAACTTTTGGTGAACCAAGATTAATATTTAGAAATAATTTACAAATATTTATGCAATATTACCATGGGCCACATTTTTACTGTCAGTTCTAGAAAGATCCACAAACATCTATATGTTAATGCATCATCCAGCTGGATGATACCAAGAGCAGAGCTTTGCAAATGTGAAGAATCCTAAAATACAATAGAGACAATCCTATAATACAATAGAGACTTTGTTAAAATGCATTTAGATGCATAAGGTTGGGGGTGGAGCCTGAGACTCTGCTTATCTAAAAGTTAAGTTGATACTGCTAGCCCATGGGTAACATTTCTAGTAGCAAGAACTTAAGATACTATAAAAATAAAGATCTCTTTCATATGTGGAAAAGAAATGCTGTGGTTTGGATCTGAGGTATCCCCCAAAAGCTCCTCTGTTAATGCAGGATGTTCAGAGGTGAAATGACTGGACTGTGAGAGCTGTAACCTCATCAGTTCATCCTACTTTGGATGAACTACCTAGATGGTAATGTAGGTAGGTGGGGTGAGGTTAGAGGTGAGTGACTAGTGGGTGTGCCCTGGAAAAATTCATGCCCCTGTAGCCCCTCCACCCTCTATCTGCTTTCTGGCACCATGAGTTGAACAGTTTTCCTCTGCCATGATATTCTGCCACACCTCAGGAAAAGAGGAACACTGTCAGCCTACACTTCCTCTTTGAAACTGTGAGCCCAAATAACACTTTTCATCTTCTAAGTTGTTCTTGTCAGGTGTTTTGGTCACAACCTGACCATGTGATTCAAAAGCCTTTGGAGCTTGTTTGTGAGAGAAATTTATAAAAGTATGGAGATGTAGGCTGAAGAGGTCTTAGAATTTTTTAAGTAGATCTTATAAAACATCAAAATGCAGACAGTGAAGACTGTTCATGAGGTTTCAGAGGAAATTATGATTTTACTGGGAATTGGACTAGAGGTCATTCATGTTACATTCTGGCAAAAATCTGTCCATGTTTTTAGACTGTGAGGCTAAATTTTAAAATGATGCACTCATTAACCTGGTAGAGGAAATTTTGAGGCTGCATAGCATTCATTCATTCAGTGGCATGGATTTTGCTGGTAGTTTTTAGCCAGGTTTTTATTGCAAGAAAAAGGAGTATAAAACAGAGCTGAAGGATTTTTTAAAATAATGTTATTGTATTTCTTATACAGCTATCTATCTATCTATCTACCTATCTATCTATCTATTTTTACGTGATACTGACGATCAAACCCAGTGCCTCACAAGTGCTCTACCACTGAGTCACAACCACAGCCCCTCAGTATAGTTTTTTTTTTATATTTTTTTTTAGATGTAGATGGACACAATACCTTTTTCTTTTTTTTTTTTTCTTTTTATTACTGGAGATTGAACTCAGGGGCACTTGACCACTGAGCCAGATTCCCAGCCCTATTTTGTGTTTTATGTAGAGACAGGGTCTCACTGAGTTGTTTAGTGCCTCGCCGTTGCTGAGGCTGGCTATGAACTCGCGATTCTCCTGTCTCAGCCTCCCTAAGTGCTGGGATTACAGGCTTGCGCCACCGCGCCCGGCTGTGGACACAATATCTTTATTTTATTTATTTTTTTATGTGGTGCCGAGGAGCGAACCCAGTGCCTCATGCATGCGAAGCAAGCGCTCTCCCACTGAACCACAATCCCCCTCAGTGTAGTTTTGATTTGCATTTTTCTAACTGCTAGAGATGTTAAACATTTTTTCATATATTTGTTGATCAATTGCACTACTTCTTCTGTGAAGTTTCATAGTTCCTTAGTCCATTTATTGACTGGATTTCTTTTTATTGGTATTAAGTTTTTTGAGTTCTTTATACTTCCTGGAGATTAATGCTCTATCTCAGGTGCACATGGTAAAGATTTTCTCCCATTCTGTAGGCTGAACTGAAGGATTTTTAAAATTTGCAGTTTGGCCAGAAAAGTGTCTGTAAAACTGGGGTCAAGAAAGGTATGGTTGTTGTACAGATTACCATTACTACAGAGATGCTAAGTACTTTATACATAGAGAAAAAGCAAAATGATGGCTTGTGGACTTCTCAAGAATTTGCGAGACCACATCCACTGCAGACTCAAGCGTCTTGAGAACCTGTGGCACCTTTCTTAAACAGGTGGAGCCTAGGAAGTTGTTTCAATCTTTTAAGAGGCCACTGCAGCTGTGATACCCGGGGACCCAGCTACTATGTGAGCTGACAGCAGACCTTGGTGTCATTGTTTGGTGCTGGTTCTCCAGGAATGCAGAATGCTGGAGTGGAGGTCACAGAGGCATCCACTGAGATTTTTAAAGGAAGGTCTTTGATAAAGGAGGCCAGGCAATGTGTAGGAGGGTCAGAATCCCGGCAGGCAACCTCTGAGAAGGTGAGGCATGAAGCTGCATAGGTAAAGTCAAAGCTGGAATAGAGACCTCAGGAGTAAAGAGATGCCAGTAACATAGACTATATGACAAGGAAAGCTGTGGGCAGCAAAGACAGCCAGATTGAAAATGAGAGGTCATGTGGGCTGTAACCAACAAGGTCAAAGGGGTGGGGCTGCCCAAGCCCTTTGGAGAGCATATCTTGCCATCATGTTCCTAGATTCTGCATGTGGGAAGACTTATTTTTGGTCTTGTTTTGGTCACATCCCTTTTTTCTATGCCTATATTCTCTTTTGGAATGGAAATGCTGTACATATGTCACGTGTTTTATATCTTTATAGGGGCTCAGAGTCAAGAGTTTGCCTTGAATCTCAGATGAGACTAGATGTGGACTTGTGGGTAATGCTAGAACTGTTAAAGACTATGCAGACTCTTGGATATGAACTAAATGCATTTTGCATTATGAAATGGACATAAACTTTTGGGGGCCAGAGGCAGAATGTTGTGGTGTGATTATGATGTTTCCCATATAAGTTCCTACACAAATGTAGAAATGTTCAAGGTGAAATGATTGGGTTGTGAGAGCTGTAACCTAGTCAATTCACTCTTCTTTGAAAAGACTAAGTGGGTGGTAACTGAAGACAGTTGGAGTGTGGCTGGAGATGGATCACTAGGGCTGTGCCCTCAAAAAGTTCATCTTCCCTGTGGCCTCTCATCTTCCTGGCTGCCATTAACAATGGAAAGTGCTCCACCACCATTCCCTTCCCCCATGATATTCTGCCTCACCTCAGCCCCACAGTAATGGAGTCAGTTGTCCATGAACTGACCCTCTGAAACAGTGAGCCAAAATAAACTTTTTCTCCTCTAAGTTGTTGTTTTCAGGTATTCTGGTCCCCAAAACAAAAACCTGACTAACACAAGAGAAATTCAAGCACAGAAAGGTAACATCCAGATATCCCTTCCAAGCTCCAACCCAGAACCACTTTAAAACATCACAAATTTCCAAATAAGTAAAAATTAGGAAGAAACCTGCAGTTAAGGGAAAATCCAAAGTGATTAGAATAACAAAATATTATTATGTATGCATGTATTTTTAAATAGAAGGTAACTTCTCATAGCACCTCAATGAAAGAAATAGGTTAGATAACTAGGAATTTAAAATAGCAGACTCATTAACTATCACACAGTTAGACAATGAGCATGGCTGCCCATCAGCAGAACAGGAAGAGGGAAGAATGCCCTAACCCAGTGCAGGCATAGGGCTGACAAAACAGCAGGGAAGAAGGAAAAAAAAAAAAAAAGGCAGCAACCTTTACAGGGCTAGAGACCACCACCAGAAGGTGACTGGCTTAAGGAAGTGGTAGAGGAGACGAATAGGAACAAAGGCAAGCAAGCAATAAATAAGATGACTCTCAATTAGATCAGTCAATGGGACAAGTAAATGGATGTTATTTCATTTTTGAAAAAAATAAAACCACGAGATCACTAAATACAAAACTATAATGGTGCACATTTTAAATGATAGTGAGTTATTATACTAGGGGTTGAGGATGTGGCTCTGTAATGGGATGCTTTCTTAGCATGTGCAAGGTCCTGGGTTTGATCCCCAACACCCCCCACACACACAGTTATTACACTAATATAAAAAAAGGGATCATATCTGACCCCCTGAAACTTCTAATGAAGACTAAGTAATCAAGTATTACTATGAGAATAAGTTAATAAAAATGAGATTTTTCATATATGAGATGATATCTACTATAAAGGCAAAGCAAGGGCTGAGTTTGCCACTCAGTGGTACAGCGCTTCTGAAGCACATGTGAGGCACTGGGTTCCACCCTCGGTACCACATAAATAAATAAAGTTATTTAAAAAAAAAAACGGATTACAAATTCAAAAATAAAATAAAGGCAAAGCAATACTATCAGAATCATTTATATAATAGCTTTTCAGTATGCTATTGACTACAAAAATATTTCCAAATACCCTCTAAAAAATAACTGTTCTGCTAGGCTTGGTGGCTCACATCTGTAATCCCAGTGGCTAGGGAGACTGAGACAGGAGGATCACGCTTTCAAAGCCAGCCTCAGCAACAGTGAGGTGCTAAACAATGCATTGAGACCCTGTCTCTAAATAAAACATAAAATAGGACTGGGGATGTGGCTCAGTGGCCAAGTGCCCCTGAGTTCAATACCAGTACCAGGAGGAAAAAAAAAACACAAAAAAACTTCTGATCTCATGATAAAAATGAAAGGCACTCGCCAGGCACTGTTGCTGCACACATATAATCCCAGCTACTCAGGAGGCTGAGGTAGGAGGATCTCAAGTCTGAGGCCAACTTTGGCAACTTAGTAAGACCTTATCTCGAAATCAAAATATTTGTAGAACTGGGATGTAGTTCAGTGGTAGAGTTTTTGCCTAGCAATAGTGACCCAAGGGTTCAATCTCTAGTACAAAAGAAGAAAGAAGGGAAAAACACTCAACAGATTAATAATCAATAAAATATTATAATAAAAGTTGATAAATGATAATTTATAACTCTTAGGTTCATTTGAGTATGTAATACTTCATAAATGCTTTGATATTATGAAATGTGTTCTATAAAAAGCATTTCATGGGGCTGGGGTTATGGCTCAGCGATTGAGCGCTTGCCTCGCATACGTGAGGCACTGGGTTCGATCCTCAGCACCACATAAAATAAATAAAGATATAAAAAAATAATGGCACATCATTTTAAAAAAAAAGCATTTCATACTTTCGTCTATGCTCATTTTATGATGTGAGAAATTTAGAAACATTAATCCCTGCTATACTATGACAGTAGACCCAGTGTGATCAATCAAAGCTGCTCCAATATTTAAAATAACTAGGACATAATCAAATCTTTTGTTCCATTACAAAATGAAAACCCTATAGCAATAACCTAGATCTATTTACTTTATTTGGTTATTTTATAGAAGTATCTCAAAAACATATGATCTTTTCCTTCTGTCTATCTGAGATGATGTCTCACTATATTATCCAGGATGGCCTTGAACTCCTGGGCTCAAGTAATCCTCCTGCTTTAGGATTACCTGGGTTGGGATTACAAGCATATGCCACTATTCCTGGGTTAATTTGGAAGAGGTGGCTATACTGTATAATGAACCCATGAAGCACTTAACCACTGAATCATATCCCCAGCCCTTTTCATTTTTTATTTTGAGACAGGGTCTTGTTAAATTGCATAAGCCCTCAGTAAGTTTTTGGGGATGCTCTTGAATTTGTGATGCTCCTACCTCAGGTTCCCGAGTTACCGAGATTACAGGCATTTTACACTGCCCAGCTGGGGTTATGTTTTTAAATAGCTCACTTTAAAAAATTATTTCACCCAACCCATAAGAAAAGTGCAACCATGAGAAGGCCTTCTCCAGTTCAGAAGAGTTCCATGGTCTTTCTAAACTTTTTATTTTTTTTTTCAAAAAAATACTTTTAGTTATAGATGGACACAAAATTTATTTATTTATTTACTTACATGCAAAGATGTGTTGGGGGAGGATCCAAGATGGCAGCCTAGAAAGAAACGGCCTTTCTAGTCTCTCCAGGACCAAGGATTAAAGTAGTGGAAACACTGTTTCTCTGGGATTTATTAGAGGACCCCTTACAGCTGGCTCCAAGCAGGAATTCTACTTGTGAGCCCAAGCTCACGTCACCAGGCCCCAGCGTTTGGGCAGGACCCTGGACAATTGCCTGTGCAAAACCCACTCCTGCAGAGAATCCCCGGCTCCAGCACCCACACACCACGCAGGACCTCGGGTCACTCGCCCACGCAGGACCCCTAGCCTGTTGCTCCCACGCAGAACTCCTGGCTGCTGCTCCTGTGGACCTCCATCTACCAGTGTGAAACTCCCCGTTGGCCTATACCTGGAGGACATGGACAGAATCTGAGACAAACTTCTACTTCTGCACAGCACACCACAGAGCTGCATCTCCGAACACCTCGCCCAAGGCTACCGCCTGGCCCCACCCTTTGCCCTATTTCTGAAAGCAGATGCCTTCATTGTGGGACTCCTTTGTGGCCATCTTGGACCTGAGCAGGGAGATACCAGTAAACAACAGACAACTCCATCTACTGGAAGAGAAGGGAAGCAATACTTTTTATTTATCTAGAGACTTTTTAATTTTTTCCCTCTATTATCCCTTTGTTTTTCTTTTTTCCATTCATTTTCTTTTCTCTTGTGCGTGCTCCTTTCCTGCCCTCACATCCCCAACATTTGTGAAACCAAGAATTTTTTATGTAATTAGGCTACTATGGACCAGATATCTGATTAGTATACTACAGTTGTATTATATAGTCTCATATCTTCTATGTTTACCTGTTTTTTCTTTATTTTTATGTTTCCTTGTTTTTTTGTACTCTATTTTCTTCCTACTTACTTGTCTTCTCCAAGTCTCTTTCTCTCTTTTCTACCACTAGCCAACTTCTTTTGGATTCCTCTTTCACGCTTTCTATGATCTAATAACTCTATATCCTCACTTCTTACCTCCCTAACATCTCATCCTATACCCCACCTCTGGTTCTCTTTAGTCCACCAGCAGAAACTGTAGACCATTTTGCAAACTTGTTGTTCATATAATAGACACCAACTGAACTCATAATTTCTATATATTGTGACAAAGCTATAAATGTATTTAGGACCTATTAGGAGCTACTTGGTTTAAAATTCTATATTGTTGGTATTGAGATCTGTTAATATTGGTCTTCCCCTTAAAGGAGAGGTATTGGAACACTGTAGGGAATCTGTAAGCCTGTAGGATAGAGACTGTAACACCTCAGATCCGCAGTGCTAGAACGGAAGACACACAAACACCATGAAAAAACAAGGAAGAAAGTGCTTCAAACAAACCAAGATACTACATGTGTTGCTGAGGATCAAACCCAGTGCCTCACACATGCTAGGCAAGTGCTCTACCACTGAGCTACAATCCCAGCCCTAAACTTTTTACTAGTTTGTAATGTAAATAATTGTCTAAATTCTATTTTAGAATATTCTAATACTTTTGAGTAGTAAAAAGGGAAGGCAAAAAAGACTTTTCCAATAAAGATATACTTTCCCAGAAAAACTTTCCCTGATCCTAACCAGACCCAATAAGGGTGAGCTCATACTGTGCTCCCTAGGCAGTGAGCATTTCCATCACACCCCTGTTCACACTTCTTCAAACTGCCTACTTAATTATCCATTTAAATTATGCCACAATTATCTGTTATAATTGCACAGTACAGTATAGTAGAAATGTGGAATTTTTTGGAGCCAGACTGGCAGATCTGAACTCCACCTTTGCCACATACTAGCTGTTTGACTTGGAACAAATTAATCTTTCTTGTCTGGGTTTCCTTGTTTGTATAACAGGGATAATAATACTACCCTCATCTCACAGGAGGTTGCAAAAGGATTAAATGAGTTAATATATGCAGCACTTAAGTTCCCAGAACATAGAAAACACACAATAAATGCTAGCCATTATCATTCCAGTTAGAGATTACTATGTCTTACAAATTCTAAGTGAGCAGTGACCATGTCTGTTTTTTTCCCCCTTACAACTGAATTATCAGAACAATGTCTGGCACATACATAGTAAGTGCTAAATAAATGACAGAGGGATGAGGTTTCCAACTGTTAAACCTTTAAAATGCTGGAGAGCTTAAGATTCTATAAATGTTCAATCTGTTTCTCAATAGAATAGCAGTAACTATCAGAAAGAAGGCTTATCAGGTATCTAACTGGTTTGAACAAGTAACCAGGGACTTTTGGTTATCCCAAGAGCCAAAGGATTTCACATCAAGTTATGAAACGATATCACCTCTAAGGGGCCAAAACCAATAAAATCTGCCAAAGCCATCAGCAAGCTCCAGAAGATGCCTGGATATAAATAAATGGTTACGGCTCAAAGTGAGAAAAAAATGGAAATAAAAATAAATAAGAATGAATGAAGTTTAAAAGAAATAAAAGCATCCTTATTACTTATCACTATGATAAATCACCAAAATAAATGTCTAAACATATAAGGCTATGCTTTTTTTAAAAAAGGCTTAAAAGTCATATGGTTTAGGCAAGTCTCCCTCAGAGGTCCTGTGTTAAAGGGTCGGTCCCAGCTTGTGGCACTATTAGGAGTTGGTGGAACCTTTTGGAAGTGGGGTCTAGTAGGAGGAAGTGAGGTCATTGGGGTGTGCCCTTGAAAGGGACACTGGACCATGGATGCCCCTCTTTCTCTCTCTTGGCTTCCTGGCTACCATGAGGTGAGCAGCTTCCTCCACCACAAACTCCTACCATACTGTATTGCCTCTACACAGGACCAAAAGTCACAGGGCCAACAGACCATAGACTGAAACCTCCAAAACTGGGAGCCAAAATAAACCTTACAGTTGATTAGGTATTTTGTTACAGTAATGGAAACCAGACTAACACAAACAGACTATCTTACTCAGCTAAACACTCCTCTGGAAAAGAGACATGCATTGACTTGATAATAGTTATCTGAGAGCACAGTCTATGCCGAATCACTCTCAGCACTACCACAAGTGACAAGTATGTTAATGGGCACCTAGTAGGTGATGAAGAAAAATTATTAAACAAAAATTTAAAATGAACAATGGCTACATACAGTTAATGAGTCAGGTCTGCATCTAAAAAGCCAATTAATGATCAGTATTTTAAGATTCTATTATCCTTTAACGGATCAGGTGCTAATATATAATGAACCACCTTAACAGGGAGATTGACTTTTTAATTTTATGTGTTTTTATTACAGCTGAACACTTCAGAGTTGCAGTTTTGATATAAATAAATTTTGGTATAATTTAGTAGAGAAAATCTACTCAGAAAATACAATATACATGAATTTATGGTACTTGTGCAAATATTACCAGCATACAGTCTTGTTGTTTGGGAGACTGATTTTTGTGATGCAGTTCCAAAAACTCCTTAAGGGCAAGAACAGCACAGAACTTTGGTGTATAATTAAGTGCTTAAATTTCCATTAAGGTGATAAAATATCTCATCAGGTAATTTTTTTTTTCATGAAAAAGAATAAGTTTCACAGAATTACTTTACCCCTGGACTGAAGAGAAAGTCTTGACTTGGTATGGGTAGGAGGAGAATCAATAAGTTTTAGAGATGGAAAGGATACTCAGAAATATGATGGATACATCAAATACTGCTGTAGAAGGATATGAAGAACTTTTGAACGTGAAATCCCAAATGATCACCCAAAATATTCACTCCTGTTGAGTCCTCAGTTCAGTCCATCCATGCTCAAGAGTTTATCTAAGTAAACGCTGATAAGATCCATTAGAAGCAATCAGAGTTGATGCTTTCATTCTCTGGCCTGTAGCTTTGTGGTATTTTATTGTAACAGCCAAACAGTTTCTGGATTTTATCTGTTTAAAGTGATTCTATATGTTGAAAAATCAAAAACAATTCTAATAGGCCTCATAGCAAAGAAGTATACTAAAATAAGTTAAAAAAAATAAAGTATTGAATCCATCTGTTACATAATGTGATTTTAAAATCCTAAGAAACCATGTAGTTCTCACTTACTTTACCTACTATATAGATGATGAAAGACTAGTAAAGTTGAATGTCTTGCCCAAGATCTGTAAGTGAAGGATTGGCAAAGATAGGGTTAATAAATATGCCATACCCCAAATACCAATTATCAATTCACAGGAGATTTTAAAACTAACAACATAAAGTGGCAAGTGCAGCAGACGGGTCTCATTTCACCTAACACCTCAAGGTAACCTAGTTAAGATTACAAGACAAACTCTGAATAACAACTGTGAGCAAGAAATTCTTCCACTATTCTGCACCAGTATTCTATGTTATATAAAATATCACTTGCTTCTAAAGTTCTTGTTGAATTCTCTGATAGTAAGTTCAGTAACGCTGAACAAATCTCTTTTTTGGGGCTTCTAAGAAAGACTTATTTTGGCAAACTTTCTCATAGTGTATATCTCCACCTTCTATATTGTTCAATTCTGAATTATCTTTATACTTAAACAAATCAAAAGCAGAGAATGTCTTTGTGACTGAATTACAATCCTGCTTATAGATTTTGAAAGTTAATTCTGCAGAAAGTCTATATCAAACCTACAAGTCCTAATACAGGGTACATAAAAGGTGTAGAACATTCTTCTACTGCAAGTACATAAGGGAATAAAATGCTTTATTAAAAATTAACTCATTTTAGGGGCTAGGATTGTAGCTCAGTGGTTGAGTGCTTGCCTTGCATGTGTGAGGCACTGGGTTCGTTCCCCAGCACCACATAAAAATAAATAAAGATATGTCCATCCACAGCTAAAAAAGTATTTAAAAAAAATTAACTCATTTATACTGTATTATTATTGTCTACATAATGCAAAGGCAAAAGTGTAAATTAATAATGATGCTGCTGGGCTGGGGGTATAGCTCAGTTGGTGGAGTACTTGCCTCACATGCACAAGGCCCTGGGTTTAATCCCTAGCACCACAAAAATAATGATGATGATGCTACTTCAGTTTGTAAATTATTTAAAAAAAGCAGTATCTGATGAATTGATCTCAATAAGAACAGAGGAAAACAATACTTCAATTAATGAAGTAACATTCAGTGAATTAAAAAATATTTTAGCCCATACTATATTGTTACTGTCCAAAGCTGCAGACACTAAATTCAAGAAGAAACATAATATTCTGCTGTTAGTTTCTAATGTTTAATTTTCACTTGATTCTTATTAACTGGTAAAGCATTACAGAGGTTAAGTGCCTTCCAGTTCAGGAATGGAGCAGCCATTCCCGCTCCCATTTACAATAAAATTTTAAATAAGGAAAATATAACTCAATTAGAAAATTATCTATCTCAAAAACTATACTATGAAATATAATGCAACATATAAAAAACTTAAGAGGAAAACTGTTAGTTTAGTTCATTCCTTAAAAAAAAAAATACTGACTTCAGATTTACATGTACAAGGTTTATCAGAAAGCTATGTTTATGCTAACAGATTAAAAAGTTTATTAAAAGGTTATATTTGCATTAACAAATAGCTTTTAAATGCCATATATTTTCAAAGGAAAAAAAACAGGTCAAGAAAGAAAGTGCTTCCTCATCCGAAAACTAAAAAAAAAAACAAACAAACCTTCCCTCCTCTAATGCGTTTGTGTCTTCTAATACATGTTACAATATAATACTAAACATGTTTTAAACTGTACCACTTAAAACTCCTCACAGATTCTTCATTTTCCTTTAGTAAGCCTTTCCTTTACAGTAACTTTTGGATAATCTGTGTCAGGGCTAGTTAAAGCACAGTGTGCAGACTGATGCTGGACCAAGGACAGTTGGTTATCCATCAACAAGGTAAGCAAAGGAACTATAAAGAAGCTTTCAGACATGATTTAAAGTGATTTGACAGAACAATTTTGTATTTATTGTACATAATAAAAATAAATTCAAACCTTGTATCTTTTAAAATTAATTACCTTTAAAAAGGTACTATAAATTATACCCTACATAATATTTTTGAGGAAACCCAACTTTGGTTTAATCCGAAACTCCTGACTTTTCACCTGTAAAAGATTCTGTGTTCACCTATAATAGGTTTATTAAAAGATTATATTATATTCATGTTACTATACAATTTATCCTAACTTTGCCTTCTAGAAATTTATTCTTTATTGTATTTTTAATAAGTATTGTTCTAAAGATATTCATTTTTGTAAAACTTAGTCCTTCACAGGTTGCTTCAGAAGCACTAATTCCTATCGTTAGTATTAAAAATGTGGTTATCAGTTATTTTGGAAAATTCAAGGAGCCTGTTCAAATGTGAAACTTCTTGTAAAATCTTATAGTCAGTGACCTAAAATCTGCATTATAAAAGATCTACAAGAGATTCATAAACAAATTGTAGTTTGAGAAAATCTAGTCCATATTATCTTGTAAGCCATGAGGCCTAGTACAATGTTAAACAATATAAACTCTATTATTTCTTCTTCTACCACTAGCACCATATCAAAGCCAAAGAGCTCACATTTTTAAGCCCTGATTCTGCCTTCACATTCACAAATCTATCACATACTCTGTATAATCAGGCAAAATTAAGGAAAATATTTTAAAAATCATTGGTTTTTTGAAAAACTTGGATTTTACATAATTTAAAGCTTGTATCTTCTACTATTAATCAACAGTGTTATGATTGAGTAAATATTTTTGATATTTATGAAACCAATTAACAAATCAAACTTAAAACTACCTTTACTGAAACTCACACAGTAAGAAGAAAAGACATCAGCCAATCACCAACACTGTGGTCTTACTCAGTAAGATACTATATTTTAAAATAGTAACTCTAGGGACAATTTTATTCTTATGTTAAATGTTTATTTTTTAACAACAGGTAGGGAAAACTGGAACAAAAACAGACATTATCCTAATATTTAACCTTGTGAAAGTTACAAGAAAAAAGACTAGAAAAAAAAGACTATAGAAAAACTATAAAAAGTGTTCAAGGTGCCGGCGAGGTGGCACGTGCCTGTAATCCCAGCTGCTCTGGAGGCTGAGACAGGAGAATCAAGAGTTCAAAGACAGCCTCAGCAAAAGCTAAGCACTAAGCAATTCAGTGAGACTCTGTCTCTAAATAAATTACTTTTCTAAAAGACACATAATTTGTTTTTTCCTTGAACATGAATGATTACAGTAAGGTATTTCATTGTAGAGAGTTAAGAATATACAAAAATAGCACCTACTTATAAAACGGAAAAAATTCCCACGTTACCTCCACTGAAATACAAACTCAATGACATTTTGACAAATTTTCTTCCAATTCTTAAGTGTTTCTAAATGTGTTCAGGCATACAGAATTACATGCAAAAAATACTCATGGGCCCATGACTCAACAAATAAAACACTACCAATATAGTTTAGACTCCCATTTCTCTTTAGAAGTAAACAAAATCCTAAATTTGTTCTATCATTTTCATACATTACTTAGGACTCTCATTACATATGTATATTTCCTAACAAACAGCATCATTTTGTGTGTTTTAAATTTTCATCTAAGACATATCAAACATTCAATATGTAAGGTTGATGCATGTTGATAATAGATAGCACTGTTTACATGCATGCCATATTGTATAATATTTATGGATACATCACAATTTATTCAACCAATCCCCTTTGATGACTTTTAGTTTGTTTCTACTTTTTACCTATTAAAAACAAGGCTACTATAAATTTAAGCATTTTAGCAGTATGTTTCCTTGTACCTACATGAGAATTTATGTGAAATTTTCCTCTAGTAGTTAATAACTAGTAGTAACATTGCTGGGTTACAAAGTTTGTACAACTTCAAATTTAATAGATATTGCCAAACTCTTCTCCAAAATAGAAATATACTACTGTATATATACTACTATCATATGTGGAATAATGTTTCTATGCACAAAAACCCCAAACTTATGAAAATCAGTTTCCAAAGTCTACATAAGTTAGACTTATGACACACTTCCCAGATGGTAAAAAAATAACAAAGTGATCATGATTACATTTATTCATTTAGTCCTTAGTGTAGCCATATTCTTATTTGAAATAATCCAACCTGGGTCCAAAAGCAATCTTTCATCTTAATAAACATTTGGTATACATTTGTTAAATGAGTTAGTTTTCACCAGGATCCTCAGTTTACCTTAAGGTTCTATAATTAAAACTACATATATTACTTCATGTATTTGAGGTAGGGTAGAAAAATAAAAAAACAGGTAGAAAGGAGATATAAAGGAAGAATGAGGAAATACAATTTTAAAGTTTACATATTTTTCCAGGCCTGTCACTCTCCAACCCAGTCTCTCTCCTAGGCCTGGTCCCAATAAATCTGAAAGTTACCATAAATTCACTCACTTATGATAATTATCTTATGCACTATTAATTAGCCCACCAATAAATAAAATAGGCGAGAAAAATAAGATGTTTTAAGAAACCTATAATTTAGGGGACTTTCCAGCATCATCTACTTATCTGATAACAGGGACCACATCAGCCTAAAGATGCTGAGAATGACCAGCCCACCATAAACCATCTTGTGATCACCAGACTGACACCATCCTTTCTAATGTCCCATCCCTACCCCTCACTAAGCTTCCTTTAAAAACAAACAAACAAACAAAAAGCTCGGAACAACAAAAACCTTGAAATGGTCTCCATTCTTCTCCCTTGAATATGTATCCTCCTTGCTTTCCTAAATAAATGTATCTTCGCCTCTACATGTGCTGAAACCTCTTCTGTCATGTACAAAGACCCTGCTGGTAGAGTCAAGTCCCACAACATCCATCCAGGAACTCCTCAGAACTCTCTTCTAGAAATATTTCTTTTCTGGTGACAGTAACAGTATTGATACACAAAAATTTGATGAAAGTGCAATCTATTTTGTTTGTTGACAGTATCCTGTCTTGATTCTCAGTGTTGAATTGACTGTTATTGCTATGGCAACAGTGTCACTTGATGTTGAATTTTAAATTCTGACCTATGACCATAATACTTAGTTCACAATCCATGAGTAAAAATAGTACTATATGTCCTGGTAGGATCTCTAGGACAATACTTTGAAATCTGTTATCTGCCATGGTAGTTTTGACCATGAGGCTGCCATTTACCCTCATTCTTCCTGCCCTCATGACTAAGACCAATCCATTTTTAAGGCTATGTTCAAATTAAAAGTATAACAATGAAACAATATTCCTTTAAGTGACTGATTCAAATAGGTGCTGAATCCCCTACCTGAACTCATTTTCTTAAAGGTGAAAGCAAATAAGTCAATTGAAGGATCAGCAATTCCTTCTAGGAATACTCACCAAATTTTCCCTCATTCTCCTTAAGGTTTTATATGCCAACATTAACAAAAATAGCATGAGCATAATGATAATACTACTTGCCAGAACTTGAACAAAAGGTATCGTTCACTTGATCCTTACAATCCCATGAATTAGTTACTACTATTCCCATTCCACAGATGAGAAAAGCAGCACATAAAAAGTTTATAACTCACCAGGAATCTGACTGTATAGCAGGATGGGGATTTGAATTCATGGAGGCTAACTCTAGAGCCCACTATGCAATGCTGTCTCTCTAATAATAACTGTTTCTCTCTAGAATTATGAATTCAATGGCTCTATGATAGGCTGGTGTCATATAAAATGAATATCTTTGTTCAAACAGGAATTCATAAGTGATAAAGGAATGAAGGCGGGAAAATGCAAGAACAAAAAATAAAAAATTTTAAAACTATCCACTTTGGCAAATGGTGCTCAAAATAGCAGAGTCAAAAAACCCTTGAGAACTTTTTGAATTTATGGACTCTGATTATGAACAAGCAAACAAAATGGGAAATGAAAAAATCTCTCTTAATAAATGCAAATCAACTACAGACAACTTTATTTCCTACAGAACACTTCCCTTGTCTAAGGTGGGAATACAGTGCAACATCGTCTAGGACAATGAGATAAAGGGGAATGCAAATACAGGCTCCAACAAACCTAGAAGCAAATTTCTGTAGCATTTGGAGAAGTAGTTGCGTATCTCCAGCTAAGATGATGTTTATGATAATGATTTGGAAATTAGAATTAATATTCATTATCATGAACTGGAAAAGGCTATATAATTCCATTCCAATACATGGTAACTGAATGACTTGGTAGTAATGTGATAACATTTGCAAATACTGATACTAGTAAAGTGTGTGTGTGTGTGTGTGTGTGTGTGTGTGTGTGTGTGTGTAACACATACAGATATCAAAATTCTTAGGAACAGAGCATAAAATCTAACTTTAACTGGATATTCAACCAGAGAAATAGCATCAGAAGAAGGCTTCCTAGGAAATCCATAATTTGTTCTGCAACACTGAAGCTACTTAGACATAGCATCTGAACCCAGGAAGCCCTGTAAGAGACAGACCTATTTTCCTCTTCTTCAATTCCTAGACCTCTGAAATCCATGGTGGCCATCTATATAAAAAATCACAGATGTCATGTGGATAATCGAAGAAAGAAAAGGCAATGAAAGAAACTTTCATTTCTATTTAATACCCAAAGGAGATAGTACCCTATCTTCTGTTATGCAGGTTCTCTTCCAAAGAATTCTTAGAAGCTGAAATGCTAGAACTTCCTTTGAAAAACAAAAATATTGTCATCAGGTTATTCAAGTTAGGTGTAATTAAGTGGTGAGTTAGTATATTTGATACACAAAGCTAACTTTTAAAGGTGATTTTTAAATGATAAGTAGGCTTCTGAAAACCAAAACAGGGTCCTCTCAATAGACACTTCTATTTTAAACGAGTAGGTTCATTAAAGATCTCAAAGTTTTTCTTGAACTTAGAATCACTCCTCATTTTGAACTTTTGGAGTTTTTTAATTTAACAAAGCACTTAAAATTTTCTTTTTAAAAATAATTTTTAGTGATAGTTGGACAGAGCATCTTTATTTTGTTTATTTTTATGTGGTGCTGAGGATTGAACCCAGTGCCACACAAGCGCTCCACCACTGAGCTACAACCCCAGCCCTGAAAAAATTTCTTTTGAGAAAGCTTCTTTGTTTTGAGAAATCATTTTCTAAATATTTAAGTCTCTGAAATATCTGAACTATAAAATCAGTGAGTCTTTTCATTTGTGTGTTAATGTTTTGAAGATGGCATTTAAAGAAATTTTTCTCTTTCAGGTTAGCCCTTACTAGTACAAATCAAAGAAATTAAATTCTAAATATCCTCCCATTTTCCTGGCACTTCTTTAATTAAATACTCTTTACGACTTTTGCATGTTTATTATTCTCCTTTAAGTTCTTCAACTATAAGTGAAGCCATTTCCTTCTCCAACTAGGAAAGAATAAATCCTCGGAGTTAGCAACACAGTGCTAAAAAACAACCACCAGGGGCTACTCATTCACCAGTCTGAAAAACACATATCAAATTTGAATAAAAACAAACTAATTCTTAGGAGTATTTTTGTGAGCATTCATTTGTCCAGAAATATGCCTAAGTTCAGACATAACAGTTGTTTTTCAAATAAAATTATGTGACTTCTTAAAAAATTGAAAGCAGAAAAATAAAAAAAGTTAAAAGGTAAAAACAGTTCTACCCTTAAGTCACTACCAGAAAGCATGTTCCCTGAAGTGAACACAAATTACGGAAGTAAATGTATTGCTCCCTCAGTTAATATGGCTTTCTGAATGCTTCTCAGTGGATGCATCACAATCCATGATCATTATTCTAGTATTTAAAGGTAGCATTCTTCACATGACATATTAAAAGACAAGTCAGCAATTTAATCTAGTACACAATCAAAGAAATAGCTACCTGATCCTTTATCAGAAGAAAACTACACTCTGATGTGTGTATGTGTGTGTGTGTGTGTGTGTGTGTGTATACATACATACATATATTTATTTAGTAGAATGAAACTATCAACCAAGTTCAAGTGGCGTCACTTTATTGGAATAGGTTCAGTTAACACAAATAAAATTAAAATTAAAAATAATATGATAATTATTTCCTAAAAAGTTAAACTATACTCTAAATCAGACATTTAATCCAAACTGACATGGCTTTTCTATATTTATACCAATAAAATTTTTCAGATATGTATAGAAAATAAAGTTAACTACATTTGCACATAATACAAAAGTCTCCAATACTCACAAAGGAAGAGACCAGCCTTCCTTTGATAATCAACAACAGCTCAGTAGCAAACTTTTTTATAATGCACCTCCTAAGAAAGATTGGGAGATGTGTCACTTTAATATTAAAGTTAATAGTTGCACAAACTGAACTATCTATGAGATCAAACATGACGGTTTCAACACTGGCAAGAACTAAAATGGATTTTCTCTTTTGTCTGCTAGCTCACTTACTTAGAATTTTAATGTTTTTTAATGTGTATGACCAATATTTACCTAAATTCCTCCAAGTGTACTTGTGGACAATTGTCAATCTTATTTTTTCTTCTCTTGACTTTTTCTTACCATTTTCTTTTTCTCCATTCCCAATATCTTTTACCTACCTCTTTACATCATTTAAATAGTTAACTATAGAAAGTAAAAAGTAAAAGTAATACATATGTACACGTATGTATTACTACCTGTAACCTATCAGATGCTGTGTTAGGTTCTAGGATATAATGAATAAAATGGCCTTTGCCTTCAAGGATCTCACATTTTGGAAAAATAAAGCAAGTGCATCTGAAAATATTTTGATAAACTGAATGACCTTTTCACAATATCTAAAGTATACCACATTACATACAGCTTCCTAGGTTTGACTAGTATTATTAGACTCCTTATTAGTTTAAGGGGCAGGATGGCATGACCAGTGAATTTTAACTGAAACCCAAATTACCCTGCCAAATTCTAAGCTAAACTTCCTGGGTTGAGTATGAATAGCTTAGAAGATGTCAGTATACCAGCACAGCTTCAAATGGTACATCAAAGTAGAAAATAATGCCAGGTGGGCAGAAGAAATAACATTAAGATTAGCTAAAGAATGCTCTAAAGTAAAATGAAACATACTGATCATTAGAAAACACAAGGGTCAATAAGCACACCTCTGATGGCACCACAGTCATCCCAGCTAATTTTTATTAATTATCTACTTTGTTCCAGCACTGTTTCATGTATTACATCAATTAATTTAACTTCTATTAACCTACATATCTGATACTACATTTCTCCCATCTCAAAGATAGAAAAACTGTGTCTTAGAGAAATTCCCCAAATTGGGGAGTAGTAGAGAATTGATTTAATTTCAGGTAGTATGAGAGCAGATCAATATTAGTCACTAATTTTTTATAATATTTTTTTAGTTGTAGATGGACACTATTTATTTATTTAGTTAGTTAGTTAGTTAGTTATCTATTTATTTATTTTTTATGTGGTGCTGAGGATTGAACCCAGTGCCTCATGGATGCAAGGCAAGCACTTTACCACTGAGCTACAATCCCAGCCCTAGTCACTAATTTTTTAATATTCAGCACCAAGAAATCTAGCAGTAAGGTAGATATGCTAATACTGAAGCATTCCCAATAGACATTTATTTTCAGAGTCTCAGAACACCTCTGCTCTCAGAACTCCTTTATACTTTTAGAAGACATGAAAACCTTACCATGTTTGAAATTACACCTTAAAAAATTAAAAATACAAGAACACAAAAGCAAACATCCCTTTAACTAATGGAGCAAAGACATTAGCATGTATCATGTAGCCTTTAAAAACTCCACAGTACAGTGAGAAAAGAGTAAGAATGAAAAAGCAGCTGGGCACAGTAGCACACACGTATAATCCCAGTGGCTCTGGAGCTGAGGCAGGAGGATCCCGAGTTCAAAGCCAGCCTCAGCAAAAGCGAGGTGCTAAGCAACTCAGTGAGACTCTGTCTCTAAATAAATACAAAATAGGGCTGGGGATGTGCCTCAGTCAGTGATCGAGTGCTTCTGAGTTCAATCCCAGGTACATCCTCCCCCCCAAAAAAGAATGAAAAATCAAATAAAGTTTTATTTGTATTATGAAAATTATTTTAACTTTGCAAACACTCTAAAAAGATCTCAGGAACACCTAAAGGTCCCTTGAACAAATTAGATACATGCTGGATTATACTATTTGCTATATTTCAAAATAAATCATGAACCCTCAATACCATTACCTTGTCAGAATCTAGAAAGTCTGGTTGGTTGAAAATTAGAATCCTCATTTCAGAGATTAGAAAAAAATATTCAGAAGGAAGACACAATTGAAGAACAAATTTTTTGCTACTGATTATAAAGAACCAATAGCCAAATATTTAAAGACACTCTGTAGTAAGAAAAGCAATTGCATAATAGCAAATAGAGCATTAAAATTCCAAGGATCTCTTAAATAAGCAACATTTTTGGTCTTGTGCAAGTCACAGAGGGCAGCCAAGAGGAAACTGATGGCCTCAGTTCAACAGCCCAAAAGGAACTGAAAATCCTATTAACAACCACATGAGCTTGAAAGTAGGTCTTTGTCCAACAGTCCTTCAAATGAGACCTCAATCCTGACCAACACCTTACTTATAGTCTTATAAGAGACCCCAAAAGCAGAAGACCAAATGAAACTACGCCAGATCCCTCACACATAGAAGCTTCATAAGATAATTAGGTTACGAGAGGCCATTTAGTTTATGATAATTTAACATCCAAGAGATAACTAACACAAACATTAGAAAAATAATAACAAGTATTAGGAACAAATTTATATACAATTTAGATGAACAGGATAAAGGAACATACTTCCTAAATTATACAGGCCAATCAATCCCACTTTTAAAAAAAGATAACTTGAATAGTCCTTTATCTTTTAATAAAATTAAAACTTTAATTAAAAATCATTCCCAAAAGACTCCAGGTGTAGATATTACCATCAGTTAATTCTACCAAACACTTAAAGAGACAATTATACCAATTCTACACAAATTCTTCCAGAAACTTGAAGAGGAAGTAACAAAACTCATCTCATTCTCGTGCTTGCATTACCGTGATACTAAATAGTACCATAGCAAAATAGTTCAAAAGAAAAACCCTCCAGACCAATATTGCTCAGATATAAACATTTGCAGCATTTTAGCTAAATGAACTCAAAAATGTATACAAAGGACAGTTCAAAAAGGAAAAAAAATCCTGATTAGAAATAAAAAAGTTAAACTGTCATTATTGATGGATGTATACTGTCCAAACAGAGAATCTTCCAGAAGAATGTACAAAAAAGCTATTACAAATGGTAAACAAGGTTGCAAGATGCAACATCAATATGCAAAAATCAATGGTAGTTTTATCTACAAGCCAGAATGGAATTAAAGAGTATTTACTATAGCATCAAAAATTATGAAATATTCAGCTAATAAATTGAAAAAAAAAAAAGATGTGCAAGATCTGTTCACTGGATACTATAAAACATTACTAAAAGAAATTAAAGAAGGCTTAAATATAGAGATATGTTATATAGGTTAAAAGAGTCCAGATTGTAAGATGTCAATTACTCTCAAATTGATCTATAAATTCAATGCAATCCCAACCAAATTCCTAGAAGCTTTGTGGGAACTGATATAATGGTTTTAAATTTTTCAATTTATATGCAAAGAACCTAGAACAGCCCAATTTTAAACCAAGATAAGAAGGTTGGAAGGCTTAAACTACCTGACTATCAAGATATATTGTAAAGGTACATTCACCACGAGATTATAGTATGAATGTGAAGAATAGAATAGAGAGCTTATATGCAAAGAACCTAGAACCGCCCAATTTTAAAACAGGATAAAATAAGGTTAGAAGGCTTAAATTACCTGATTATCAAGATTTACTGTAAAGTGTAAAGGTACATTCACCAAGAGATTATGGTATGAATGTGAAGAATAAAATTGAGATCCTAGAAAATGACCTTGAGGTGTAAGGCCAATTGATTTTCAGCAGAGATAGGAAAATTCAGTGGGGAGAAAAGGGTAATTCTTTTAACAAACGGTGCTAGCAAAAATAAATAGCCTTATACAAAATAAACTGTGGACCCCTCACACATTACACGAAAATGAAAACAGATCATAGACCTACTATTTACATTGTCTAATTTACTATTTCTTTGAGACTGCTACTACAATCAAACTCAATGCATAGGGGACACAGGGAATTCTATAATTAGAAGAATGTGGGAAGTATATTCTATCCCTTTTTTGAAGAAGGATAATTTGCAGCAACTTGTTAAAAACTGAGAAATCTAATGACAAAAAAATCCATTCAGTTTTTGTTTAACTAAAAGTTCAGAACCATGGAACTTTGTACATTGTTTATTAATATCCTACTACGGATAGTTTGAGAAACCACTGATTTTATTAAAATTGTTTGTTTGACCCATTAGGAATATGATGCCCAGAATAAGTAATCCATTTGACCACATTCACTTGTCTGAAGGGAGAAGTCTTAGGCTCCAATCCTCTGTTCCTTGTATTACAAAATAGATTTCACTTTCCACTTGGTATACAATATATCTTGCAGCTTTCCTAAGTCAGTATTGCTTCTATTCTCGCTGGGCTATCCTCATCAAGTAACTCTCATCACTCAGTACTACAACAATCTCTGTTATTTCCATGAGAAGGAGCACTCTCTTTGCAATACTTTTTAAGAACTGAGAAATCTAATGACATAGGATTCCATTTAATTTCTCTTTAACCTAATAACACATGAATGTTTTGAACTATCGAACTTTGCACATTATTTATTAATATGTTAAGCACAGTTTGAGAAACCATTAATCTTATAAAAATATTTTGTTTTACGTGTTAACAATCTGATGGAATATGATCATTTTTGTTTTGCCCATCTAATTCCAGTGACTAGAAATTAGTGGAATCTCAGTAAATCATTCCAAACAATGGGAGAGGGAGAAAAAGGAGTTTTATATGAAAAGCCCACAAGTAAGAGTACAGAATTTCAAAGAAGAATGCAAAATTCTAACTTGGGAAGAAAGACACTGAGGATCTAAGTAAGGTAAGGTTAGTGGGAAATCAAGAATAATATTTACACAGCAAGAACTAAGAGTAAAGTCAATGAGAAAGAATGGTGTCACCAATGTAGAGAAGACACAGTCATGCACTACATAATGACTTTTCAGTTAATAATATTCTGCAAACTACTACATTAGTCCCCATAAGATTATAATGGAGCTAAAAAAGAACTGCCACCTATTGAATGTACAGCTGAAGAAGGGATAAGAGAAAAGGCAATTATAGAAGACAAAGAGGAACCCTCCCCCCCCCAAAAAAAAATTCATGGTGAAAGGCTTAGAAGAAGCTTTTTGCTGACCTCAATGAGTCCTTAAAATGTTTGAAAGCATAGACTACAGAAAAGTTTTAATTAGTAAAGACAAATGTTTCTGGGGCAGCATCTTCTTTCAAGTAAATTTATGATTAAAAAAATAATAAAGCAAACCACCATAGGACCGCTTTTTAAAAGAGCAACACCTTAGGCATGTCCTTCTGGAGGGACATGAGAAGGTAGCATTATCATCAGAGGAGAGGAGAGCTCTATGCAAGTTACTGCCCTAAAGGCCTTCCAGGGGAACAAGATATGAAGGAAAAAGACAGTGATATCGATGATCCAGATTCTGTGTAGGCCTAAGTTCATGTGTGTGCTTGTATCATAGTTTTAAGGAAAAGTTTGAAAAGTAAAAAGTAATACATTTTATGCTGGCAAAGATATGGGGGAAAAGGAACACTTAGGCACTGTTGATGGGAATGTACAGCTACTATGGAAAACAATATGAAGGTTCTCCAAAAAACTAAAAATAGAACTACCATATGATCCAGCCTGACTACTCCTGGGTATGTATTTACAGGAAATGAAGTCAGCATTCAAAAGAGATACCCACATACTCATGATTACAGCACTACTCACAATTGCCAAGATATGAAATCAGCCTAGATGCTCATCAACAGAATGCATTAAAAAAATACTGTATATACACAGTATTTATTCAGCCACAAAGAAGACTGAAATGCCTATCATTTACAGGAAAATGGTTAAGACTGAAGGATCTCATGTTGACCGAAATTAGACACAGAAAAGACAGGCATCATGTGTTTTCTCTCACATGTGGAAACTTTAAAAAAAAGAAAAAGAAAAAACCCAAAAAACAAAAACAAAAGCCAAAAAACCCTGAAAGTAGTAGAGAAGCAGTAAAGGGAGTATTAGGGACTGGGAAATAGGGGTTTTCGGAAAGGAGGGCAGACATTATCAATACATGATATATATCATATGATTTATATATATATATATATATATATATATATATATATATATATATATATATATATGAGAAAATACCATAGTGAAATAATTTATAATTAATATATGTTAATATTTTAATTATAAATTTTAAATAAAATGCTTATAAGATGAGGATAAAAAGATATTTTGTACAATTATATAATGCACGTTTTAAGCTAAATGTTTGAAAGAGTAAAAGAAATTTTCAAAGTTTATTACATAAAAAGGGTGCAGTGAGCTCAAGTTAATTTATTACTGAAAAAAGCAAACTTTAGAAATTGCTGTAACCTAAGTATATAATGTGTTTAAAGTCTAAATGTCTCAGTCTTTCACATTCATTCAACATTCCCTCACTGGCTGACTTCCCCAGAGCATCTACCAGTCCTGTATGGGACACTATAAAGATGGACTATTTTTGATCTTTTCTACTGTATTTTTCTGATTATGTATGTTTCAATAAACAAATTTTTACCATTGTGTTACACTTGCCTACAAAATTCAGAACTGTAACATGCTGTAGATGTTTGGAGTCTAGGAACAATCAGTATTTGGCTATGCCATCTAGGCTTATGTAAGTATATTCTATGATGTTTGCACAATGATGAAATCACCTAATGACCTATTTCTTAAAACATATCCCCACCATTAAGCTATGCATTACTGCATTCGACACAGGACATCTGGTACTTTATTATTTAATCACAAATAAATCCAGAATAATTTCCTATAATAAACACTAAGAATATATTCTGCTTCATATACAAAGCACCACACTGATTATGATATAAAATCACATTAAAATTATTTTACTTGATAACATGAAGATTTAAAAATGAATTCAATATGTCAAAGAAAAACATTTCAAGCTTGTTATTTTCTAGTAAAATTATCAGAGTATATGACAAGAAAAGTACATTACAGAAAGAACTAAAATGTATTGATCCCGCTAAGCCTCTGACATATATAAGCTCATCTGAATTTTATAACTACCTTGTGGAATACATATCCTTTTAAAAAGATTTGAGAACTGAATCCTCCTCTTTTCTTAAAATGTATGAATCTTTATTCTGTCATAAAGTAGATTCTGAGAATCTGGGTTGCCCCATTATGTTTTCCTAATAATCTCCAAATTCCTAAAATCTGTAATGTAATAAACTTTTCTGATAGTTTTAATTTCATAAATAAAATCTACTTTTCCTAAATTATAGACCTTCTTGTTGGGCATTTAACTCTCATGATTTTATATCAGAATGAATATGTATTTTTTCATGAGACTGGTAGAAAAGAGGAACACACACCTATAGATTCCAGATACGTGCTGTATATTTTTAAAAACTTCCTCTATTTTATTCCCATACACTCCTCATGAGACCAGTCTCTTTGCAGATGAGAAATGAGAGGCTCAGAAATTACTTTATGCAGGTCAAATATAAGAAAAAACCTAGAAGCAAATCTATCTGATTCATTCAATGGCTTTTGTCTTTTGTTTTGCTTTCCATATAAAATGTGGACAGTATTTTTATAAGAAATGTTGGCAGAATCACCACCTTAAAATTCCTAGAGAATCTTTCCATAAAGTCTTGGATAAATAAGAATACCAACTGCTTTGGGGGCTTTTAATGTATTATCTGGTAAGGCATACCTTTGAGCCTCAATTTCCTCATGTCTAAAATGAAGACTTCTCAATAAGTTGGTATAAAGATCACAGAAGGCAACATATGAAGGTGAACTCTGAATATTGTGACAAATGCTAGTTATAGTTATTATTACTATTAATAAAAGTAAGTTAAATGGGTCTAAAATCACTGTTCAGCCAGATCTCCCTGCATTATATTTCCACTGATAAGAAATCTCAGAAAAACAGTAAAAAGAGATTGTAGGTAGGCAGGCAAGTAAGTGGGGAGGAAGGGAGGAAGGGAGGAAAGGAGGAAGAGAGGGACTGAACAATTTACAAGAAGGGACATTTAAAAAATTCAAAAAGTAATATGCTTTGATTTCTATTTGTTAGAATCTAAAGAATGAGAAAATAAACAACTGTAAAGGCCAGATCAGTCTACAGAGATATTACAGGCACACAAAGTGAAACTCACAGTAAGGGAAGAAATCAACATAAAGGCTCTTTCCGAAAAGATCTAAAATGGAGCATCTCAACAGTTGTTGTCTCTAGGAAGAAAGGTAAGACTAAAAAACAATTTTTACTGGCATAAAACAGAATAATGGGCAACCCAATCAGTTTGTGATTTCTGTGGTCAAGAGATTTAAAGGTGCTCTCATCATATCATCATAACCCATTCTTTCTTATCCAAGAACATACAGGTTACAGTTTATAGGTAAGTGCTGTTTTGAATACCACCAAGAGTGCAAACAAGTACTCTCATGGGTTTATTTAAACCTAATTTTAAAATACACCCTTTTCTTACCCATAGTTTTCTTCACATTCAGAACATTCTGAAGGAGCAGTTACATAACAAAACAGAGATTAATGGGAACATAGATGCAATATATAGAAAACACTTACTTTAAGTCTCTGTCCCTTCTGTCTTGCTTTGCTATTTAACTGCTTCATCTCGTGTTTTGTACCTGAGATCAAGAGGCATAAAATACTATTTCAAAATTTGTGTGTCCCTTCTAATTATTCCATTTGAACTCCTAGTAGCTATAAAAGCTATACCTTTTTCCCCTTCAAAAATTAAACATTAGCAAATAAACAATCTAGAGAAAATATCTATGCTACATTAAAGAAAGTAACCTAAGTTTTATTACCCATGAGTGCTGACAAATAAGGGATAATAAAAGCAACTTTTTATTCATACAATTAGATTTTTCCACTTGTAAATTTTATTTATCAAAATTAAGTAATCTGATATTTGTTTAAACAACCACAACTAATTTGCCACAGTCTTAAAAAAAAATGGAATTTAATTCAGGTGTCCTCTTTCTGTAGGAGCAGTTAATCTAGATGATTTTATATCTTTCCTAGTCACCTAGGTTGTGCTTTGTTTTTGCTTTCTTTCTTTTCTCTTCCTACTTGAATTTTTTCTTCTAATCTGGTTCCTATCATTCTAATCCAAGTTTAAGTTCAACACAAATGAATTTATGTAGTTAACCTTTCTGGATTGTTCTATAATTTGTCATTCTTAATTACATTCTTCATTCATTCGTTCCCTGAATAAAAGTCTTTGTGTGTGTGTGTGGTGCTGAGGCATTGAACCCAGGGCTTTGTGCATGCAAGGCAAGCACTCTACCAACTAAGCTATATCCCCAGCCCCATAAAAGTCTATTTTTAATTAGCTACCTACTCCCTGAAGGATAGGTCAATTTCTTCTACAGAAAGGCTACCTGTCTCATCTCACAACATTCACCTACAGAATGAGTTGATTTACTGTATACTGAATTTAGTCATTGGAGGCCTCTGTCCTTGTGTTCCTCTCATTCTACATTTCTAGAAAGTTGTCTTTCTTTCCCCTCTATTCATCCAAATGTCCACTGTCCCATCTATTAAGTCTTTTATGATAACTCAAAATATTCCCCATCCCACCTCAAATAACCAATGAAGTTATTTTGGTAATTAATTATTTGCTACCTAATAATAGTGCCTTCATTGCTGTCTTAGAAGAATTTAAGCTTTAAAGTGTTAACTCCTTAGGTAAATATGGCTTGTATTTCTAAGCACATTTCCTGAACTCCAAAATATGTATTTCTTTACCTTTAATATTTCAGAAACTGAATGCATTTAACAATCTCAGAATCTTAAAATTAGTGAAGCAAAAATTTCTTAAAAGCAAGTAGGCTACATTAATATCCTTATTTATAAGGGCAGTTCTCATACCACTGTGCTCCAATGGGAGAGGAAAACAGATTCCTTCTGTCTAGAAATTCCTGAGACATCTGCTATCAAATGTAAATGAACTACTTAACAGGTCAATCTAAAATTCCAGCCAGTATAACCCTTACTGAGGTCAGAATGACAACTGTATGTTTTATAGATAGTATATGAAGGAAGCCAAGGCTGTATTATCCCATATATCTAACTCGTTATCTACAAACTACGGGGTGGCTCTTGGCAAAGCTCTTGCACATGAATGAAAAGATATTGAATATCTGCTAAGAAAGGAAGGAGCACTAAGCAAAATTAAAGTTCCCTTTAGCCACATGTGGCAGGAATGATCCAGGAACTGCAAGAGAAATAACATTCATCTCATCCAGATAACCTTATAGACTAATTTTAGTTTCCACACAATCTGAAAACTATACTCTTACTTTAGTTTTTATTTTTGTTTTCTTCATCCCAAGTTCCCAATCTATGACTTTGTATATAAAATTTAGAAGACTGGACCAATTGCAAAGTCTTTCTAACCTCATATTTTTCATTTCCTACCTGACCTGGTCATCAGGTTGCCATCCATGTATGCTCCTGATAAATGTTCTGTGAAGTGACCATGGCTGGTGCTCCCTAAATAGGCTGGACCCTGGTATCCTTTAATTGCTATCGGTAGCAGAAGTCACAGCAAGTATTAAAATGAAAGGCCTCAAAATAGATCTACTTATTTTAAATCCTTTGTGCTGAGTCACATACATTAGCTAAATGAAGTATTTTAAAGCCAATACATTACCATACGGCTGGTGGTTTTCCCTTCTCCATTAATAGGCATAAGTCCAGAACTGCAGTGAAATAATTAGTGTCCATAACTTTCTATCAATGGAAGTAGGGGTGGGGGGAGAGATTGGGCTAAAGAGAAATAACTTGGTCAGAGTCAGAAAGGGAAAAATTAGGAGTACCAGAAATAGACACTGATGCTCCATCAATTAGCTGGGTCAATTTTAATGCTCAGTCTTTAAATTTTATATTATTTTACCTCACAATACACTATATGTGCTGGAAAAAAAATTTCTATCATATCATGCTTTTCACCATATCCTCTTTCACCAGCAGCAGATCCTCTTTTTTTTTCTCACCTTTCTCCTCTCCCACTCCTTCAGAATATGATAGAATATTTAGGCCAGTTCTTCTCTGACTTGGGGAACTACTAAGGTAAGAAAATTAAAACACACTAGCATAATATTCAGAGTGTCTGAGTTCATAGGTCAGAGGCTGTCATTAAATAGTCATGCAGTCTATCCAGATCTCATGTGTATTTTGTGGAAATAGTACAAATCTCAAAATTCCGAGTCTTGGTTTCCTCATCTATGATATAAAGGGACTGAGTATAAACAGATAACATCCTTTCACCTTTGAAAATTCTATAATACTGCAAAATGCACAGGGAAGAAAGAGCAAAAATGCAAACGACCATTTTAGTCTGCAAACTATATCACAAAAAGAAAATAAATGCCAACTCCTGATCCCTGATGGCACCTATAAATATAATCCCTGAGTGCTTTACTACCAGCAAAAATGAAAGGTACTTTTTTTTTTTGTACTGGACATTGAACTCAGGGGCACTAGACCACTGAGCCACATACCCAGTCCTATTTTGTGCTTTATGTAGAGACAGGGTCTTACTGAGTTGCTTAGCGCCTCACCGTTGCTGAGGCTGGCTTTGAACTCGCGATTCTCCTGTCTCAGCCTCCCTAAATGCTAGGATTACAGGCTTGCACCACCACACCCGGCTTGAAGGGTATCTTTTAAATGAAAGAATGAAAAACTTGGTATTTTAGAAAAAAAATAACAGGAAACTCCTCTCTCCCTTGACCCCTGGTGTATCCCTAACCCCAGGTGCAAACCTCAATGGTACTACAATACTTCACTTTATAGAGATTGATCTAGCTTGGTAACAGTGCTAAGAGGGCAGGGAAACTAAAAAAACACAGCCCCTTGAAATGTCCACTGACTTAAATGATCAGACATATCAGAATTTGTACAGCAGGAAATATAGTCATGAAAATGTACATTAAGTTATTAGACATTTGTTGATAATAGTAATATTAATAATAGCTTCCATTTAATATTAATAAATGAAATATTTAATAGCTATTATTATATTTCATCTTCACCAAAACTGTACAAGATATGTGTAAAATTATCATAATTTTAGAGATAAGAAACTTGAAGCTCAAAGAGGTAAAGTAACTTCTCTGAGGTCACACACAACTTTCCATTACCTATGATCTTAAATAAAATGCTTCTCTAAGTAGAATCACCATCAGGACAACAATATATAGACATGGAAGAATGTCTTCTTACCATCAGTACTACCACCATCTATATCAAACTTCATCATCTTAAGCCAATTTTAAAGTTTTCCTTCCTCAACCTCCAAATCCAATTAACTTAGTAAATATAACGATTATCCCCCAATTTGATTATATTCAGCAAACACACAGAGAGCACACATTATATACAAAACATCCTATCAGGCAGAGTCAAAAACTTTTATATCAAAGCTCAATCAAAAGGGAAGAAAAATTGATTTTACTTATGTCCTTTATAGATCTAAAAGAAATTAAAGTATATTAAGCAAGATTGAGTCAGCAAATAGTTCTCATTCATTACACTTAGAATGTAGTATATCTGCAAATGGGCGCATTCATTTACACTTATGTAATTGTTACATATAGATCTAACAGGTGAATTTTGAGAAACAGTTTAAAACCAACACTCACATAGCACTCAGTAGGTATATCCTGATCTAAGCACTTTACATATATTGTTTCATTTAATACTCAAAACAACCTTATGAAGTAGTTATCATTACGCCATTTCACAGATAAATATACTAAGATACAGTGGATTTAAATAACTTGTCAGAATCACCCTGGTAGCAAGAGGGAGAAAAAATCTGAAAGTAAAATAAATCATTAACACTGTAGTAAAAAAAAAAGAACAATCATGCTATTTTTTGGCTTTCATACCTGATACAATAGCAAATATAGAAAGCATTTCTTTGTACTAAAGGATAAGAAAGGGAGGGGACAAAGTCATCACATATATTTCTTTTTTACCCCACCTACACTACCTTAGACTTATCTCATTTGTCTCTGATGCTTTACCTTGATCATGACTTTTACCAATTTCTAAAAAAATGGAAGTGTCTTTCATACCATGATGCTTCTTTCTTCTTTTTATGTGTGTATTTTTGTTCTGCACAATTGGGTAGGCATTTAAAAGTACAGAAACCAGGACTCTAGCAAGAGTAGAAACATCAATAGGTAAAATGCAGTGTTCTTTCCCTCCGACTGCCTCAAACTTGTCTTCTTTCAAATCCGTACTTCCTATGAAAGCTGGATATGCTTATTATTTCTTCTATAACCACTTTATACTTCTTGTCTACCTCATAAAATCTCTTTGCTAAATGGTTCTGTGTGGACATTTCTCATGACCAGATATTTAACTACCTCTACACTGTGAGGCTATTTCTGGTGCATTTGGCAAAAAGGACAGCCACACCTGACTAAAGAGCTGCTAGAGTGACTTTTCTCACTCCTCAGAGAAGGGATGTAACACCAAAACACCAAAGAAAAGTTTGTGCATTCGTACCTCTTCATTACATGACTTAGCTGGAGCTCATTTGTGCAAGTCTACTATTCTAGAAAGGTATCTCAGACTCAGGCTTAAATTTAGTACTTATATGGTAAATTTAGGACCCATGTATGGTGTATATAGCAAAGATTTTATTTGAAAAGCTGTTAAATAAATATTAAGTTCAACCTTCATGATTCTGTGTACCACTTCTATACAGTAGAGTGCATGACATAGAGTATTCATAGGGATCATGTGCCAAATACACTTTTACATTACTGCAAAAAAAATTATTCTTTGCCTCTTATAGCACTGAATTGGGGCAAAAGGGGAAAAAAGAGCAGCTTAGATAAATGAAATATTTAATAGCTATTATTAATCCATATAAATTAAAAGCATGTGTTTCATAACTCCATCCAAGTACTAACTTTGCAGTTTTCCAGTATCATTTTGTAAACCAGGACTTTAAAATTTTATAAAAACTAAAATAACAAAATTTTCTACTCAGTTCTGTTACTGAAAATCATATCAATTTTAAATAATGCCATTTTCTGTAATGGGAATGTACAATCAATACAATATGATAAAGTCTAAATAAAATTTTTCACGATTCCCACAAAAGTATTTACAATTTTATTAAAATTTAAATTGAGTAATTATTTTACTAACAATGTATCAAAACTGGTTTTTAGCCAACATCCAGTATTTATTTCAGAATTTTAAAACCTCAATGTACAAAATATAAAACAGAAACAGAAGAACCTCAACATGCTAAAATAGGCAGAAGAATGAATTACTTTGGACAAATGAGAGTCTTATTTACAAAATTATAACCATTTATTCTTACAATTACGGGGAAAAAATGGTGAAGACAATAAATTGTATCTAATGATAAAACCCTAAAAGTGGATAATCTTTCTAGCAACAAGTGTCTCTCTGGGTGAGAATAGTTAAAGAAAGAAAGCTTATAGTTGGATTCAGAAAACAAAAACAAGCCAACCAACAACATAACTTTTTTTTTTTAGCTCACTAAACCATTTTAGGGTCAGACTGTGATTACAATAAAAGGAGGGAAATTGGTGGAAGAGTGGATTTCAGTGGGAATAAAAATAAAGAAAGATAGCACTGGATCATCACCCTATTTGATCACTCAATAAACAAGTTAAAATATATATATGGGGTTGTATGGTAGGCTGGGAATGCCTATAGACTAATCTTATTTTTTTTTTTAAATAGAAAACTGCTTCACTATATGATCAATTTTAACATTGCACTGCAAACAATCTATACTCAAAAAATAAAGTAGGAGTAAAAGACAGTGTTACACATATTACCTATAGATCAAATAGCAAGAAGAAAGGCACTGGATTCCATCTCTGGAGGCAAACTTAATTCCAGGATCACAAGTTACATAAATATTTAGACACATTATTTTGTTCTCCTAAAATCCTAGACAGTGCTCAAGTAGGAAAACAAAAAAATTTAAGTTTGAGAGGGAAATGAATATCAAGTACAAAGGCACCATTTAATGCACTCTAAGAAATAACATGTTATATTACACAGTAACTCAAGCATCTGAAAGAAAATATTCTAATATTAATAAATAGCATGTTGTGAATTTCCCACTACATAAAACTGTTATTTCCAAAATCTAAACAGCAAACTTACTTCTCTTATTCACAATATTATTTGAAGTATCAGAAACTTTCAAAGGTGGAAAGAAATGAGTACATCAACCTGGTAAATTACCCCTAAGATAAAATAATGTGTCCAAGATTAATTGGTTAGCTAACAGTGAGGTCAACAGTAAAATCTAAGTCTTCAGACAGGCAGTACAGGGCTCTTTATTCTGCAATGCAGATTTCTCAGTCACTGATTCCCAAAAGAAAAATTTTAAATCCTATGTTTGACAGTCTCTAAGATTCCACATAATTATTCCAGTTCTTCACAAAGTATTTAAATAAAATATATACTATGACCAAATACAACAGCAAAACCTTATTTTAAAAAGCACTTTGAGCATTTTCAATGCAGAAGGTTATAATCCATTCTGAGACTATGAATTCCAGTCACATGTTCAGTTTCCGTTCTACTTAAACCAATTCACTTTTAGGGCCAAGTACTCATAAATTTTATACTTGTTTAACTTCTCTTGGTTAATTCTGAGAGAAATAAGAAATAGTTCATTGTTCATTTAAATATGACCTTTTGGTAAGGAATTCGGGGCCTAATCCAACGCGATGGAGATTTGGGCCTACTTTCTCCTCAATTAGACTCAAGGTTTCTGGTCTAATTCCTAAGTCTTTGATCCACTTTGAGTTGAGTTTTGTGCATGGTGAGAGATAGGGGTTAAGTTTCATTTTGCTGCAAATGCATTTCCAGTTTTCCCAGCACCATTTGTTGAAAAGGCTATCTTTGCTCCAATGAATGTTTTTGGCTCCTTTGTCTAGTATGACATAGTTGTATTTATGTGCAATACTCTCTGTGTCTTCTATTCTATACCATTGGTCTATCTGCCTATTTTGGTGCCAGTACCATGCCATTTTTGTTACTATTGCTTTGTAGTAAAGTTTAAGGTCTGGTATTGTAATGCCTCCTGCTTCACTCTTCTTGCTCAGGATCGCTTTGGCTATTCTCGGTCTCTTATTTTTCCAAATGAATTTCATAATTGCCTTTTCTATTTCTATAAAAAAGGACTCTGGGATTTTAATTGGGATTGCATTGAATCTGTATAACGCTTTGGGTAGTATGGCCATTTTAATTATATTGATT
>CM053401.1:90981609-91022224 GCA_028644305.1 Xerus rutilus | reverse complement strand
CTGAGCTCTGGTTATGTACTATGACTTGAAATGCATTTAAATAAAATAACTAAATTAAATTTAAAAAAAAAGGATACAGTAGGAAAGAAGAAAGTATGCAAATCCATAAATGCACTTCTAAAAGAAGACTTTCAGAAACGCTAAGTAATCAGATTAAATAAAGCAGTTTCTAGAATAAAAAAAAATATATATGACCTTTTGGGAAATTATCTCTTCATCTCACCAGTTTACTAGCGAGTCTAGGAGAACAGAGTATAATTTTATTGCAATTCTTTGATCTAATTTTCCATTTCTCATTCTTATTTTTTAGTTTTAATGATTTAAATGTTTCTGTAGAAAAGGTTCTAACCTCTGACCTTTCTGTGTGTAGAACAGTATTAGCTTGGTCCTATTTTCTCTTAATTGTCAACCAAAAAATGTCATCTCTATCTTGATATCCTTCCAAGAGATGGGGTTATAGAGTTCCTCACAGAAACAGCTGGTGGCGACTGGAATTAAGACTAGCCAAGGAGCAGCTGAAAGCCTGTGCTCTGAAAGCTAATGCCATCTCTCAAATCAAATTAGCACAAAGAAACATGACTATATATAGTGAGCACCTACTAAGGCACTCTGAGCTCCTCTAGATTTCATGAGGAGTACTGTAGGCAAATTCAGATACAGAAAGAACACAAAATACAATAAATTCCTCAAAGTATGACAGTTTATAAGAAGAATTAAGTCTATAGTGAGCTATTGGGGTATTCTATCTTCATGAAATAAATTAATCTTAATTTATCTTAAGAAACAAGAGTTCACATAGGAAAGAAATTACTTACTCAGTCAAATTATCTTTACAGGTCTATTCAAAAGTTATTAAGAGCCATCCTGCTAGTGCACGCCTATAATCACAGCTAATAAGGAGGCTGAGGCAGACGAATCCCAAGATCAAGGTCAGCCTCAGCAACTTATTTGAAACCATGTCTCAAAAAGAAAGAAGAAGAAGAAGAAAAAAAAACCAACTAGGGATACAGTTCAGTGGTATAGTGCTTGCCTAGCACCTGCAAGCCCCTGAGGGTTCAATCCCTAGTACTGCCCCAAAAAAGAATCAGAAAGAAAACTTACTCTAGATGAATCGTAGGAGGGGCTTGGTTGACCACCTGTTCCCCAAGATGTTGTACCTCCACGTTCATCCATACCTAAGGAAAGAAGAGTGAAATATATAAATCCAAAGATATTTTTGTGGATGTTTTTGGTATGGTATAGCAGAGTGTATAATTCAAATTCAGAAAATATACTTGCATTTTTGTGAAACTAGCTGAATATCAATCCTTGCCTCAGAAACCTAGAGAAAATAAGTTACTTCAGAGTACTTTCACCACTACTCCAGTATTCTCTAAGCAATGCCCTGTGTAATGATGGAATTTCAGAACTAAAATATTTCTTTGGATATTTTAACATTCTAGACTTCTCTATTTCTGTTCTTATCCACAACTACTCCTATGAGTAGATTCTAAACTTCTTCTAGCTTAGTACTGCCTACATGAAAACATGAAACTTGAGCTCCTAAACCACAAAAATATGGATGAAGCAAGTCAAACCATTATCCATTTTATAAAGCTGATTTCTATCAGATCAGTGATTAGAATTCCTAACTGGAGATATCAAATTAAGTATAACTATATCAAACCATATCAAATCAACACTAGTTATATCAAAACTAATCAAAACATGACAACTTACCCTAGTAATTTTGTTGGTAACACTCTAATCTTTTCTAAAATTACACATAATCTAATTCCAAATACACAGAACCATTTTTATGAAAGTTACATTGGAAAACTCAAAGTGAGAAAGGATCACAATAGAAGGCCTCTGCAATTCAGATGAAATTGTGATTTCTGATAAATAAAATGCCACAAACTCTCTGGTAACTTGCCATGGTTCCCAAAGTCCTTTTATAGGACAGAATTACCAACTGAAGGGATGGGTAACAAAAACAAAAACAGGGAAAAGGGGTTTGAGTTTCCAAAACAGAATGTCCTAATTAACAATTCAATTCTTAGTACCCTAAAGTGTTCTTTTTTGTAAGTCTATACTTCCTATAGCAAGTGATTAAGGTATAATTTAACAGTTCTTTTTTAAAAAAAAGAGTTAAGAGAAAATACAGTGCTTCATACAGTAGTTCTCTGTGTCTGTGGTTTCACTTAGCCCAGAAAACTGCAACTTCAAAATACTAAATAAAAAATTCTACAATGAACAATTAATTAATTTTAATAACTTTTATTACAAGTATATTATAATTGTTCTATTTTACTATTAGTTACTGTAATCTTTCACTATGCTTAATTTAAAAATTCAATTCTCTCATAGGTTTGTATGTATAAGGAAAATAAGTGTGTACAAAATTTGACCTTGGAATGGATCCTGTGTAGCTAAGGGAGAACTAGTGTATAGATAATATTACAGGTACAATTTCAAGTAAACCAAAATATTTGAAAACAGAAATTACGTACAAAAATTCTGTTCATTCTTGGAGAAACTTATTAAAGTTTCAAATTTGAAGAAAGCATCTACTAACTTGGAAAGTGTCATGTAAAAAACACTTTGTGATCATCTCTCCAGTATCACCAACTACCTATGCACAATGTTGCAAGTATTTTCTTTGTAACCAATACTATAGAGTGGCAGACAGAATTCCTGTAAGACCCAATCAAAATCAAAGGCTACTATTTACCTACAAAACCCTCTAATATATAATGGTACATAAAACTGCAAATAATTTTATGAAAAATATATGCAAAAATATCATGCTTTCATTGATCATATAATAAAAACTTATTTTGATTAGTCCTATTCTAATGAAAACAGACCATAATTGATTCTTTTTATGACTAAATTTTCTTATAGCAATGATTAATAAATTTGAGGCTTCCATGTTATGTTGAATATATTTTGTAAAAGAAAATACAGAAAAGATGGGTATTGGCTACAGATAAATCTCAGGCAAAATTTAAAAGAGACATGAAATTCTCTGAAACCACATAATCTATTTTCATTAAGTGGCTCCAATTCCTTTCACAGATAAACATGAAGATTAATTAAATAAAACGGTAATTAGGTAATTGAGCCAACAGTTAAAGAGCACTACATATCACACTGCTTTTGGACATGGCAAAGAGCTTAAACGATACTGCTATAGAATAACAAGGATCTGGCTAGGTTTTAAACTCAGAGCTCTGTACTTTTATTGTTAACATATTCAGACTCCAAGTAAATGGTCGTGGCTGGCACTGACAAAGACAAGAGTCATCTTTTCGTATCAATGACTCTTTTTTGCCGAAGACAATGGATGTATAAAGACAGAAATATGACAGGAATAATAAAACGTCAAAAGCTTCAGCCTAAAACCAACGTAAGTAGAAAAAAGAAATTTAACATAGACGATGAACTTCTTAACATAGATATTATACAAATCAATCCAAATCTGATAAACAAGTAAATACACCATGGTTGCAACACAAGGATGAGGAGGAGCAACATTTCTGTGAAGATATATTTAAAAATATATCATCCTCATATATTTTCTTTCATTCCCATCTCTAGTACAGACACATCAATTCAACAATTTTAGAGAAGTTAGCTCCTCCTTTACAGACTTAAATAACAGATATAAGAGGTTTAGAAATAACTGAATGGTAGAAACAATTTTAGTATTGTTGGAACTTTCTAGTAAGTTAATCTATTCTATCCTGTTTCTATTCAACAGCATTTTAAAGGAATAATCAATAATGTATGTACAACTGTTCCTTTCCTTTTATAATCTTGTATATATAAAATTTCTTAGTACCTGCCTTTCTAAATGGAACCAATTTAAACAAAATCTAATATATTTTTATTTCATATGACTCATTTTAAAAAAGCATGCTTACTTTTATTTAGTGTTTTCCAAAGAAGAACATGGAATTTTAGGCTTCATTTTTTAAAACAATGATTTGTAAATTTAATGAAATTATCTGCCTCCTTCGGTAATTAAAAGCAAGCCAGAAATTATACACATACCAACATTTCTCTAAGAGGGTAGGTATTCAGAGAAGAAATAAAAACTGTAATTTTAAATTTTTATCTGTAATTTTAAAATGTCAGAAAGTGGGCTGGGGTTGTAGTTCAGTGGTGGAGCGCTTACCTAGCATGTGTGAGGCACTGGGTTTGATCCTCAGCACCACCTATAAATAAATAAAGGTATTGTGTCTACATACAACTAAAACTATTTTTTAAAACTATTTTTTTTAAAAAAAGATGTCAGAAAGTAAGATTCTTTGAGGACCAGATAGTCTTTATCTAGCATTAAATTACTCTCTTTTCAATAAAAAACTCAGATACAGTCTATGTGCTTCCCTTTCACTGCTACCACCACCACCACCATTTATTTTTCACTGAGGACTCTATCTCCAGTCAATCATAAAATCATCTCATAGCTTCTATCCCACTCTTTTCCCTTTATGGCGCTAAAACATTTCTTCCTATAGGCTTTTCTAGGTTTTCATCCATTACCTAAAACCGGAAACAGATTCCTTTTAAGGGAAATGACTTTTGTATGCCCTAAACAGCTAATTTTTTTCCCCTCAGAAGCCCTGCAAATAATTATCAACACTACAGAGTTTGAGCACTTGAGGGAGGCATCACTCAAGATGGGATTAGGTTCAGACAAGACCCACTCAGAGGTAAAAAGGTTTGCAAAAAGGTGCAAAGCTGTTGGCACAACAACTCAGTTTCTTCTCCTCCTACCTGTCCCTAGAAAATCAAAGACTAGGGTAGATAGAGAAGAAGACTGGAATTGGGAAAATATTTTACCTAGTAGTGGAGAGTTTACCAAGCTGAGGAGCAATAAAAGGAAGAAAGAGGGAGATAAAAAGAAGAAAGGAGAGTGGTAGTTATGATATTCCTACAGCAAAGGCAGTAAGAATAGCAAGTCAATATGGCCATATTGCTTAGGCATCATGCATTGGAGTCCAGTCTGTGGAAAAGGGATACATATGGAGTTGGGAGAAAGAGCACAGGGGTGCTCATATACCTCAATCCCCTCAAACACTGTCTTTTCTAGCAATAAAATCAAGTTTTTTATTCTAGCAAATAAAACATATTCCAAAAATAGCAAACTCCAGCACTGTCACAAATAAGTGAAAAGTAATATACATTGCAGGATTACCATCTGCTATAGGGAGATTCAATAAATGATTTGATGAAAGCAATCTGATTGGAGATAACTACATCTGATAATCAAAGCTATGAAAGTGTCTGTCTTCAGTCGTTTCTTTATTCAATTGTTCATATAGTAAGATATTCCTTTAGATAAGATTCAAAGGTTTCAATCGACTTACGTAATACCCATTTAAAAACCTACCACCACCATTTTCCATTGTAGTTTTCGGATTTTAAATACACATGAAATATCTATCAATGTGTTCTTCCTGAATTTCACTGCAACACAGGATAAATTAGAATAACATGTTGTTTGTTATTATGCTACATTTAAAAAAAAACAAAAAGGGAAAAGGCTAGGCAAATGTTAATATCATAGAGGAATTTAAGAGGAGATATGCTGCTTTGTCTGAGGTATAAACTGGGTTATAAAGTTTTTGTTTTTATCTATAAGAGATTCTGTGCAATGGACTGTCAAATAAGACAATCTAATTTTAAAACAAAACACATGTAAGAAATTACGTCCTGTATGAAAGATTAGAAGGAACTGTCTTCTCAGGTGACCTTTTAAAATTTAAGTACAAGTTTTGTTTGGCATTGTTGAAAACAAAGATTTATAAAAACAGATTCCCCATTAAAGTCTTTAGTGACAAAATACAGTGGAATATTATACCAAATGTCTCACCAAGAACATAACCAATCTCCAAAGATATACTATTGTTAATAACCACATTACTCTGATATAAATGTCACATAAAAATTTAACTAAAGATGAAAAATATAGTGATTTTAATTAAAAAAAAAAAATTAAGATGCAGGGCCATAAGGAAATGTTGGGTCTTTCCAAGAAAATTAGAAACCGCTTGATGGCCAGGAATTGAAATAAACAAGTTCCCAGAGGGCAACTTGGGAATTATTTAGTGGAAACCATCTAGTGAGCTGGTGGAGGATTTGCTCTGTCCAAAGACACATTAAATTATTGAACTATCTCTGAATCTCCTTTTGAAATAGCAGTCAAATTTCTGGTAAAAAGGAAGGGCCTTCCCACTGCAGCTGAGAAGAAAGTAGAACCCTCAGTTTAAACACCAAAGCCTTGTGCCCAAACAAGTGTCACCTGTGTCCTTCCACAGAGGCACTAAAAACAGTCAATTCTTTACATTTAAATTAAAAAAAAAAAAGTTTGCTGCCTCTCTGTGATTCTTAGTATCTCACTCCCAAAAAATTCACTTGTCAGTCTCTCAATAGTACAATCTCATTAGATTTACTTTGTAAACATCTCCATATGTGACTATGGCAAACATTTAACATAACCAAATCATCTCTAACCTGGATTACTTTAAGAGCTCCTAAATGGGCTTCCTTTGACTTGCTTTCCCTACAGCAGTAATCTGTACACAGGAATTACAATGGCCTTTTAAAAACAAATCAACACCTTAAATCTTATGCTCAATACTGCCAGTGGCTTCCCATCTTATTTCAAATTTAATCCAAAGGCCTATAATATTACACAGGTTCCACCTCCCACCTCTCTGACCTCATCTCCTACAATTCTTTCTCTTGGAACACTCTTTTTTCAACCACATGGCCCCTGATTTTTTTGCTCAACCACATGAAGCACACTCCCTCCCCTCAGGATCTGTTTGCTTCTTTTCTCTTTCTTAATAAAATGCGTCACACTAAATGTCTGAATGGTCTATTGCCTTAATTCCTTTTTCAGATTTCTGCTCAAGTGCCATCTTGGGTGTAGGACGTCGCTGTCTGTCTTCCCCACAGGCCAAAAGATCCATGAAAACAAGAATATATTCTGGGGCTGAGGTTGGAGCTCAGTAGTAGAGTGTTTGCCCAGCACGTGTGAGGCACTGGTTTTGATTCTCAGTAGTGCATATAAATAAAATAAAATAAAAGTATTGCGTCCATCTACAATTAAGAATTTTTTTAAAAAAGAATATATTCTGTTTTGTTTACTGTTTTTATATTTGGCACCTACAGTGTCTGGCACACAGTAGGTACTAATAAATATTTGTGGAAGATTATGTGTATCTAGTAAAAATAATACAATTTAATAAAATAGAACTAAAATTGGCTCCCCACTTATTAGCTTGTTGTTCTTTAGTTAATAATCAAAACCAATATTCTAAATAACTGAATAATATTTTGAAAATTATAGCAAGAAGCAGTTAGTCTATAAACAACTAAGTCACAAGTAACGACCCCTAGAGAGAAAAAGCTTTAGAGAAATGCAAGTCCTCATTGGCTTGGCAGCTAAACCACTCCAGAGACAATACCATGATTCTGAAATGATCTTGTCACATGGCCTAAGAAAAAAATCACTCTGTATTCACTATTTTATATCTGAGGTATGCTAGTATAAGAGGCATTTTAAATTAAAAATGTACAAAAAGATTCATACACTCATGATATTTACAAATGTGCTTAGAAATATAATGATTCTCTGGAATTCAGTAACTCACCTTTCATACTCCTCTAACTAGTCAATTGCTCATATTATTTTTACTTTGGCATTACTATTTCTAGTAAGTATCCCATTTGTTCTCTTCACATATACAGTTGCTCTGATTCAGGTTCCATGGTTTGATTTACTCCTCTATTATGTTCATTCTAATTCAGGGTTAACACTGTTAGAATGTTTTGATTTACTGTTTTGATTTACTCCTCTATTATGTTCATTCTGATTCAGGGTTAACACTGGCAAAATCTTGCCACAAATACAAATTGGATAAAATCTATTCATTCCTCAAATGTAATCCTCTGCTACTCCAGGAATAATATCCACACTCCAGAACATAGCATTCTTCAAGGTAGTCTCGATCTACCTTTTCAGTTTCGCTACTTATTATACCCCTTAACAAACTCAATGCTCCACTCTCAAGACATTAATCATTACCTAAACATGTGAAGACTGATCAAACATTCATATGCTATTTCCTTGCCCAGAAGTGTAGTATTCTGTATTCACATAACTACCGAATAATTAAGGAAATGTAGAATTAGTGTATTCACATGACAATCTGTCATAAGAATTTGGAAACAAAAAACTAAGCTTACAAAAAGAAATCTAAAATAAAATAATGATGTCAAGCAATCTAAGTAAACTTTCAAGAAATTAGTGAAATAATAATAATTATTTTTAAGGGGAATATTACTTTTAAGGACAGATTACAAAGATGTAGGGGAAGTCTTAGAAGTAACCAGAAGAACCCTGCTTTCAATATGGTACAATAAGCTCCTACAAACAGCTATAATAAATCCTGGAGATACACACACACACAGTTATTCCTTAGTGTCTATGGAGTAGCAGGATGAGTTGCTCTTTTTAATAGGTCTTAGAGACCAGAAGAGGTGAGTTTCCCACTCTAAAAACTTTGTCGTATAGGCAGGCATCCATAACCTCAAGCTACTACAATTTCAACAAAAAACCCATTGTCTTTCTGGCCTGAAGAAAAAGAGGACTGAGCCAGGACAACCACAGTCACCAAAAAGTCAGGACAGAATCCCAAAAGGGAAAAAGACAAAAGAAAAAAAAAGTGCCAAATTCCTGGTATATATCTGCTTCACACTTGAGGGATGGGGGCGATGAGGATTGAACCCAGGTCCTTGTGCATGCGAGGCAAGCACTCTATCAACTGAACTATATCCCCAGCTCTGCTCCACTCTTTAATCTCACATTCAGAGGGCAGACCCAAGTCAGTTCGCAGCTGAGGACAAATAATTAAACTGAGATCTGAGCAGCTGCTATCCTTAGACAAGTTAGAATTCCACTTCGAGTCTAACAAAATTAAAAGCTCACTAAAACAAAGAAATAAAAACTCCTTGAAGGAACATGAAACAAACCAAAATTCCCACAAATAACACTGAAAATATCCAAAATTCCTTGATAGTAAAATATGACTCAATCTCAAGGGAAAAGATAATCAACAGAGGGTAAGTTCAAAATGACATGTTGAGATTTTTAAACAAAGACATAAAAACAGATACTATAAATGTGCTCAATGAGAAAAGGACATATGTTTGTAATGAATAAAAAGACTAGTAATCAAAAAAAAAACAAAATGTTTTTTAAAGAGCAAATAAAATATCTAAAATAAAATTTCCTACAAGGGCTTAAGACAGAATGGAGACAACGGGAAAGAGTAAGTGAATTTGATGACAGATGAATAGAAATTATTCAACTGAACAAAAGATTAAAATAAAATGACCAGGGCTTTAGAGACCTAAGGAAAGATATTAAAAAGCTAGCCATAGGTACAATGACAGAACAAAGAAAATAGAGTAGGAAAAATATTTTAATAATGACTCCCCCAGAAAATATACAAATGTGACAAACTTAGCCATTAAAGACTCTACTCAGTTTAACTCAAAACAGGTCAAATACAAGGAAAACCAAACACAGGTACATAATCAAATTGCTGACGACCAAAATTAAAGAGAAAATCTCAAAAATGACCAGCCAGGGATATATTGCACAGACAGGACCACTTCATATTACTACAGACTTGTCTTCAGAAACTATGGGTGCTAACAGATGTAATAAAAACATCCTTGAAGTGCTTAGAGATAGGGTGGGGCATGGAGAGAGAGAGAGCAACTATCAACTAGAATTTTATGCCTAGCAAAAGTATCCTTCAAGAATAAAGATGAGGGGCCGGGATTGTGGCTCAGTGGTACAGCGCTTGCCTCACATGTGGGAGGCACTGGGTTCGATCTGCAGCATCGCATATAAATAAATGAAAAACTAAAGGTCTATCAACAACTTAAAAAAATTTTTAAAAAAAGAATAAAGATGAAATAATGACAATTTCAAGTAAAAGAAAATTTAAGAATTCATTCCCAATTAACTTTGGTACAAAAACACTAAAAGAAGTTTCCTTCAGGCTGAAGGAAAACATTATCAGAGGAAAACCTGGATCTTGAGGAAGGAAAAAAGAGCATCTATACAGTAAATAAAAAGACCTCCTCCTTTTAATGTCTTTAAAACACAGCTGTTTAAAGGAAAAGTAACTCATAGGAGTCACAATGCATTTAAATACAATACAAAAGGCAATAATAGCACAGAGAAAGAGAGTAAGTGGACCCATAAGGTAAACAGACCCGTAAGGTCAAAAGATTTCTGCATTTTATGTGAAGTTGTACAATATTAACTCTAAATAGTCTGTGAAAAGTTAATGATGTATTTTAAAATCCCTAGAGAAGCTAACAAAAACAAAAGGCAGAAGCATTGTTAAAAAACCTAAATGGAGTCCAAAGAAAATCCAAATGCCAAAAAAAAAACGTAGATAGTCAAACAAAATACACATAAACAAACAGAAAACAAATAAATTAGAAAGACCTAAATCCAGTCACACAATAAAACATTCTATTTTTATATAGAAGGAAGACAGAGAAGAAATCAAACATACTCCTCCCTTCAGTGAGAGCACACCTCATTGCTCTGTGAGCTGATGAAGTTCATGCTGGTGCTCTTCTTGAGCAAGGCAAATATGTTTGGGTTTGGTCGTTAGAAAAAAGGTGCAAACATTACAACTGTACTTACACATTAAACAAAAAACATATAATGCTACACAAGTGTGAAAACTGCATACAAAGGTTTTTTGTTTGTTTGTTTTTTTAGTACCCATTACGACCATAAGTCAGTACCAATAAAGCAGTTTCTGTGTAACTATCAAGTACATTTTGGTGAATTTTTGCTGATTACCTAACACAATTTGCTATTTAAAAACAGCTGTGTGAGCAATTACTATTCTTAACTTAATTCCACAAACAATTCTATTCATTTCCCATAATGAGACCCATGTACTCCCTGTGTTCAAGTCTTAGACCATTAATTCCTATAATGGCAACACACTCTGCCTCTCCAGAGGAACTCCATAAAAATATTCTTTTCATATTTTCCTTATATTAAAAAAACTCTTCCTTATATACCCTTTGAATCACTAATCACTTCTTTCTGTATTCATAAAAGTAAATTCTACATTCACAACTCCCATTCCTGACCATTTATTACACCGGTTAATTACTTTCCTGCTATCCAGCCTCTTCCTAGACCATACCAGCAAGAGTGTCAGACACACAGCAGGTTCTCAGCGGACATTTGTCCACAGGATAAAACTGAACTCTTTCAGGTTATCAAAAACATCCTAATTTTATATATAAATATAAAACATAAAAGCTGTGCTCTTGGTCTTCATTTCTTAGGTCTCTATAGCAGAGGTCAGTAAACTTTTGCTGTAAACGACCAGACAGCAAATATTTTAAGCAATTAGAGGACAACTGCTCTCCATACCAACTCCTAAACTCTACTACCACAGCACAAAAACAGCCACAGACAATATGTAAACAAGTAGAAATGACAGTGTTCAATACATTTTATTTATGAAAACAGACAATGAACCATGGACTGTATTTCCCCCATCCCTCTACTAAGGCATCAGATCTTATGAACCATTTGGCTTCCCTCAGATTTAACCTTTTGCTCTCTCTTTCTATATACTTTCATTTCTGTTGGGGTGGAGTGACTAAAAGCACCTGCCTTTCATTGTGTTGTGATTTTATGCTCTAACACTTGGATGGCTCATTTGGTTTTCTGATTTTGTCCTCTTTGAACGATAAAATTTCCAAATGCACGTTCTCAGTCTTAAATTCAGTTCTGCACTTTGGATCCTGAACCTCCAAATTCCTATTGAAAGATTCATTTTGAATAACTTACCATTACTTAAAAACCACACTATCTAAAGCCAACTTTGACAAGTAAGTTTCATCTATTTCTCTTATGCTTCTGGAGAATATCCCACCCTTATTTATATTACTAACACCGCAAGTCGTACTATAATCGTCCAAGTCGACCAGATTTGTAAACTGGCATCATCTTAGATTCCCCTTGCCATCTCTCTCCACCATCCTTATAATTATCTTTCTTATGAATATCTCCTGAGTCACCTTTTTACATTGGTCTTTTGTGACATACCTATTTAACTCTTGTGCTAGAGTCCCTCTTAATCATCCTAAAACACAATTTCATAATATATCACCTGCTTATAATGTAATCTTCCTAAAATCCACTCCAAAACCCATTACTCCCTGATTTAAAAGGTAAATGAGCATTTTCAGTGCTTCACTATCAACAGACTAAATCTCAAATTCTTCAGTCTGAAATGGAATGCTTATTCTAATCTGTTCCACAAGTGTTTATTGTAAACAGTACTAGATTTTGTTCCTCTTATGTTTAAACCTTTAAATATCAAAGTACAGCTACTTCCTCCTTTCTACCCCTAAACAAAAAATATTAATTTTCTTACTATGGCACATGTTACTGTCATAAACTAGGGAGGATTATAGACACTGGGGAAAGAGATGCACATGACCACAGACCCTGCCTTCAAGGAGTGATATTCTAGTGTCTTACCATTCAAACACACTTGGTTACATTCAACTGTAATCACAAGACATATTAATACTCGTACATGGTTTCAGTCATGAATATTTCATGGATCCTTAGTGTTTCTACCTTCTGTCCACTTAATCAAATCTCACTAGTTCAATGCTCACCCTAAATTCCACATATTTTGTACAACTTGTCCAGCCTCCCTAATCATTACTGAGTTCTTAATAGTAGTATCATATTTATAAATGTGTCGTGCAGAATGGAAGTTACACTTTCTTGAGTCAACACCAAATAACTTGTTGTCTCAAGGGTAAAAACCACTATTAGCTCTTATCCTGTTATCACCTATAATACTAAATGCATAAAAGCAGCAATAAAGAAGTTTTTGTATACACACAACACTGCTACTCAATATAATAACTGGTTCCCTAGTAGCAGATTTAAACTTTTACTTACCCACTTACATTTATTCTAGTCCTGATAAACAGCATGATTTTGCAAGACAGCCTTTATAAAGAAAACAACTGATGACCAAGAATCAGAACAAAAGTAAACACACCAAAAGGCACTCAGCAGAAACCTCTGACATTAGCACAGTGCTCTAATGGAATAAATTAAAGCACTCAAGCTTATTTATTAAAATTACTACCATGAACCGATTTCTAAATTTTAAACTCCTAGTCTAAATCTTAAAAAAATTCAAGTGTTTTAAGAATATTCAGTTTAGAAGTGAATGATTTTACCAATAAGCTATTTCAACATTTATTTTTATTTTACAATTAGTTAAAATTAGTTGGAAAAGTTGGTCTTCATCTATGTAAATGAAGACTCGAGAATATCGACCAATAAATATAACTACTTACTAGAGCAGAAACTAAACCCTGCAGAAATTAACAGAAAGTAAAACTTTTACAACATATTTTCTACATTTACTACATGAAATAAAAAGTTACTAGATGTGTGGAGAAATAAAAATGTGACCATTAGTCTAGGAAAAAAGCATGCCATACAAACATACAGACATGACACCAATATTGACATAAAAAGAAAAGAACTTTAAAGGAGTTATAAATATTCACAATCTTTAAGCAAAATATGGTAAAAATAAATGAACAGATAGAAACAAAGAATGTGAAAGGGTAAATGGAACAATATCTGTCTAGATTCTTAATTTTATACTGACATAATAAAATATAAACATTGAATATACTGTGGTAAGAGTATATATTATAATCCCTATCAAAATCCCTGAAAATAGTTAAAGAAGTACAGCTAAAAATCCATTAGAAGAATTAAAACTGAATACAAAAATTAATCAAAAAGAACACAGATACCAAAATATTTACCATGATGGAAGTAAAAATAAAATACCAATGAGTACAAAATGTTGGAATGTAGAGTAACTAGAATTCTCATATGTTGTTAATGGGAGCATAAAATGGCAAAATCATTTTGGAAAACTCTTTGGTACTTTTTCAGGAAGTTAAACATACTTCAACAATATGACCTAGAAATTCTACTCACATTATTTACCCAAAAGAAATGAACACAGACAGAATTAACACAGAACTATTTATGGGAGCTTTATTCAAAATAGCCAAAACCATGAAATAGCCTTAATGTCTAGAGATACCTAAATAGATAAACATATGGTTTATCAATACAATGCAATACTACTACTCAGCAACAGAAAGAAAAGCTACTAACACACACAACTTAATGGGTCTTTTCAGTAGAAGAAACCAGACACAGAAGATATCCTGTATCATTCTACGTATATGATATTGTAGAAGGGGTAAAACCAATCTAAATAATGATTTATATAGCAAAATCATCAAATCAGTGGTTGCTTGGGGTGGACAGGGACTGGCTGGAAGGGGACATGAAAGATTTTTCTAGAGTGCTGCAAGTTGGGTCTCCTGGGAAGTAGACTTTGAGGTAGATATCAGTGAGAAAGAATTTCATTGGGAAATGCTGTTATTGAACACCTATGATGAGCCAAAGGAAGTACAAAGAGGTGGAGGGAAAAGCTGAATTGTGACAGAATATCAACAAATGTCTCAGCTTCTAACATAGGAGTTCTGTGGCTAAGAGAGCCTTTGGAAATTACCATAAATTGCAGCAAGTGAACCAAGAACTTTGAAACTCTCACCTTAGCCACCCACCTCTCCACCACACACACACACCAAAGATCATGGTGTCATGGATATACATTACCCAGAGAATGTGGACATGACCAAGGTCGAGATGACTCTCTTCAGCAGAAGGTAATTCTCAAAGAGCAACACTTGGGGGAGTTATCTACCAAACTCCCATCAATTGGAGGAATAAGTGCTCAATCCTGGAAGCACTCCACTGTAGCCACTATATGTCATGAGTGAACAGCTTTATATATATTTTTTAATATATTTTTAGTTGTAGTTGGACACAATATCTTTATTTTTTATGTGGTGCTAAGAATCAAACCCAGTGCCTAACATGTGATATGTAAGTGCTTTACCACTGAGCCACAATCCCAGCCCAATAGCTTTATATCTTGATTGGAGTACTGGTTATGAGTGCATACATGTGTGAAGTTTAATGAATTATACACTAAAGATCTACCTATTTCATTGCATGTAAATTTTACTTGATATTTTGTTTTATCCACATTCTTGAAGGTACCCAGAGAAAAAGAAAAATGCACATTTAAACCAATAGCAACAAGTCATGCTCACTACCAATGTAAAGATGTATCTTGAAAAAATAATTAAATAGTAGACAATGTATGCTTTTTTTCAAGATAGAAAAGACAACTCAGTCTTCCATTATGGTTAAAAAACTGCAGTGGAGAAAAATGAGCAGTAGCTTAAGGTTAGTAAGCCCATCCAATTATAACTAGAAGATTAACTGAATTTAAAGAGTGAAGAGATAAATGCAATGCTATTTTTGAAAATTTAGTGCAAGTCAAAGGTATAAAAATTCATGTTGTAAACATGTGATTTCCACTTAATACTCAAGCGGAAAAATGGTTTTTTCAGCTGAGGCTAGTATTTTGTTAATAAAATCTTCAAAAATACTTGTTTCCTTTCCCAGTCCAAGAATTATTTTCTGATATTTCTGAGATATTGCAGTACAAAACTATTGTCTAATATCTACAAGTTGACCCATAACTATTGCTCAAGGTTGAGATCTTCTGTCAACCAATTTCTTGCTCATTTACCTGCAGTATAGTCTCTTATATTAGGATCTTCACTCAACTACTCAAATTACTTTTGAGTAGATTTAAGTACATAAAATCATTATCTTGTACCATCTCTGAAATGAAGATGGTAACCAAGACAGAAGAAAGCGGGAACTGAAACTATTTTTAGACATATTTCTTTGTTAACCTTGAAATACTTGAAAAAGGGCTAGAATCTCACAATTTTATTCTGTAACCACCAATGATAAAATAACCTGTTTATGAGGGCTGTGGCTGGGACTCAGTGGTAGAGTGCTTGCCTAGCACGTGTGAGGCACCAGGTTTAATCCTCAGTGCCACATAAAAATAAATACACAAAATAAAAGCATTGTGTCCATCTACAACTAAAAAAATAAAAATTAAAAAGAAGATAACCTGTTTGTATTTCTGAAAACCATTTAAAATTTTTCTAAGTATCACACAGAATACTTTTCAAGTCTTTAAAATCCTTTGGAAAAAGAAATGGTGATGACCAAAATGCTGGCAATTTATGTTTAGCTAACAACATTTCCACAAGTAGGAACCCATTAATTTTAAGTTTGTTCCACAGCCTTTCGTTGAGCTGACCAATATCCTCCCCATTAAATCTTCAACTCAAAGAACTTGTATAGATTAAAGACACAGATTAAATGCATTTCTGCTAGGATCAAGGAACCTGATGTGGCTTATAGATTTTTTCAAATATGTCAATCCTAAGACTGGGAAAGAGACAGTTATACATAGAGTTAACAAGCTGTTCAGAGTTCCTTTAGGGGAAAGCAGGAGGGAAACTTGATGTTCCTTTATGCCATAGTAATAGAAACATATATGCATCTTTCACCAACTCAGCAAGTGAACACACACTCTATTCTAAGTGTACATCTCCATATAAAGAGGTACTGCTTCCCATCTCTCACTCCTTGTTAGAATCAAAATGGAATGGCTTTAGCCATTAGTTTAACCAATTCTATACCCACAGGCAGTATCAAACAGCTTAGTTGTTTGGTTCCCTTTCCACCTGTCCTCAATATCTGAGCCCCTGGTCTATGTTTTCTTCCAGACTTTCTTCAAAATAGCATTCCTCTCTTTCATCAGGTAGACTTCCAGATTTCCTGCTGTCCCAGATAATCCTCTCCAAATCTACTTTGGTGTACTTGTAGTTATAGAAAGATATTTATTGATAATATGAAGGAAATTTGACACATTCTAAAATTTAATATATTTATTCCAATAAAGACTACCAGAAAAATGAATCTGGCTGATTTTTTTCCATACCATTTTCTGACCTTCACGCCAAAGTTTGACTTTTTCCTTGTCAACAGAGCAAACAGGACATAATGAACTCTACAATCAACAACGTTTGGGGAAGGACTCAGGAAAATAACTTTTACAGTCAGTTGGTGCCTGGGGTTGACATTTACTAGCTATGTGATGATCCTATATCCTAAGTGTATTTCTTTGTCTACAAAATGGAGTTTCACGATAGTACACAATTTAGAGTGAGGTTGAGAATTGAATTTGTAAGGCACTTAGTACAGTGTCTGTCAATAAATGTAAGCTACCCGAAACTACAGAAGGCCTTTTCAATCCCATGGTTACAAAACTTTTTTTTTAAACAAACAGCAAGACTTTATTTATTTATTTTTGTTTATGTGTTGTGCTAAGGCTTGAGCCCAGCGCCTCACACATGCTAGGCAAGCGCTCTGCCGCTGAGCTACAGCCGTAGCCCTCCAAAACTTTTTTGAAAATTTTACCATTAAAGAAACTTGTGGAAGGTGGCCATCTGCTGCTTAATGAAGTGGACAGGTATAAGCTGGATTTTCCATTTGTGGTACTGCCTCTGCAAATTATTTTTCTTCTCGATGATATTTACTGGTAGCCTGCTGTTTATATTGATTGGTACCTTCTATGTTTCAAATTCCCCAATAATAACGACTTGTTTAAACTACATCTATTTGTGGCAAATGATACAAATAAGATGATGTCCCTCAATTTCTAACCATAGAGCTTAACACTGACACCACCCTGGACCCACTGTTCTTCAAAAGTACCCAGAATTTAAAGACACTCATGTTTCCCCCAAACCAACCATTTTCTCCCCTGCTTTTATGAGAATAAAAAGCTAGAATATGAAAAAGAAATGGTATTCACAACATGAGGAATAAAAGAATTGAGGTAGCAATCCATAGTTCAAGCTGTGTGACTTGAATGTCACACCTTTTGTGCCTCCATTTCCTCATCTCTGAGACCCAAACAACATATAAAGTGACTGGAAAATATCTTGCAAGTAGTAGTTTCTAAATACTTAAGATCATTTACCCTCATAAAACTATCTCCCTGCACTATTTCACTGAGTCATTTTAAAAGATTAAGGTAACACATGATAGAAAATATTATCATTGTGTCACTGCTTTGCACAATGATCTAATTACATCTGTTTTCTGTAATAACAATTTCTTTTCAATAACCATTTAGCAAAGATCTGTTGAGTCAAAATAATTTGTCATTTACTCCTCTATCAAGTTTCTTTTTTGTTTTTTTTTATATCTTCTGTATGATATCCATCAGCACCACAAATGACTAAGCAAGTTAAAGTCAATAAAACAGACCAAGTTTTATACCAATATTCCCACTCTCGTATTATGTCCAGTCTCAAGATACATACAGGTTAAGCATTCCTAATTTGAAAATACAAAATGTTACAAAATATGATACTTTAAGAATATCAGCATATTTTATATATTCAGATGAGGGATGCTCAACCAGTTCAGTCTATACAAATATTCCACAATTCAAAAAAAACTCCATTATCTCAAAACACTCCTGTTCCCAAACACATCAACTTCACGAACCTTGGAAAATACTGAATTGTTTCCAAGAAGATGTCATCCTAAAATAGTCCTCTAATAAACTAACCTAAAAATCATACTTAACTGGAAGTCAGAATGGAAAGTTTTACTTCAAAGTAAAAATGCAAAGAATTTTTATCAGAAAAAATGTATGAACGACTGAAAAAATTAGGATAATAGCAAGCAAAGAAAAAATATTAAGGTGAATCAACTACAAATCTGAAACACTCTCAGAGCATGACGACTCATTCAACAATACAGTGAATGCCCTGAAAGCTGTTCTAATGAACAAAAAATACATTTTAAAAATAATTAAACTATAGTGGGGGAATTTTAAACTTCACAGGTAAATTCTTAAACAACAGAACAATAGTAGAGTGGATAATAGAATCGTGTGGCATATTGTGATATAGATTTAACATGCACTAACTCATGTCCATGTTTCCAAGATCATATAAATCAACAATACTTAGCAGCCATTATCCCTGTTTTTTTTCACATTCAATTAAATTCAAACCGTTTTTCTTTTTGTTTCCAATTTGAAAGTGTTCAATCAGAATATAGAAATTCATCTACCTTTTTTCTTTAATCTATAAAGCTTCTTTAAAAACAAACTTTCCTTCCATCATATTTTTAAATAAAACAGCAAGACATTAAGATACATGTTTAATATGGTAACTGTGTTTAAAAATCTATGAGAAAAAAGTTATGAGAACTACAAAAAATAGTTTCAATTCAAAGTTGGATTATTTTCTTCTTTTTCACTATTTTTCAAAATTCCTGAAATGAATTTACATTACTTGCAATAATTTTTTTAAAAGCTGAGATTTTTCTTCCTTTTAAATCATCGACTAGACACAATGGTACATACCTAAAGTCACCTTGGGAGACTGAGGTGGGAAGATCACTTAACCCAAGAGTTTGAGACTAGCCTGGGCAACACATGAGACCCTGTCCCCACCACCACCGCCATCAAAAAAATTACTTATATCAAACTCAATTATTGGACAAATGTAGAACTAATTCTAGCTTGACACTTCATATACTATATCATATAAATATTTACATGTGATTCAATTATGTATGATTCAAATGCATCACAAGAACTTCAAGAAATTCAGTCTTTTTCTTCACTAATATTTCACTGATTTAGATTATTGCTTTAAATGAATTAAGAACATCTAATTTCTCCAAAGAAAACATACACATAGCCAACAAGTTTATGAAAAGATGTCAAAGATCAATAATCATCAGTGAAATGAAAATCAAAACCACAATGAAGTATAACCTTGTACATGTTAGGATGGCTAATATCAAAACACCAGAAAACAGCAAGTGTTGTCAAGATGTATAGAAACACAAACTCTTGTATACTGTTGGTAGAAGTTAAAATGGGACAGCCTTTATGGAAAACAGCATAGAAGTTTGTTAAACAATTAAAAACAGAACTACCATATGATTCAACAATCTCACTTCTGGACATCTGCCCAAAACAACTGAAGTCAGGATATCACAGAAGTCTCTGCACTCCCTTGTTCACTGCAGCATTATCACAATAGTCAAGATGTGGGAACAGCCCAAATGTCTGTGGATACATATACTGAAATATTATTTAGGGGGGGCGAGAGGAAGAAATCCTGTCATTTACAAGAACATGGATGAACCTGGCAGACAGTACACTAACTGAAATAAGCCAATCACTGAAGGACAAATACTGTATGATTGCATGTCTTTGAGGTAGCTAAAGAAGTTTAATTCATACAAGCAGAAAATATAATGGTACTTGCTAAGGGAAGCGGGGGAGGATAAAATGGGCAGCAAGATGACAAACTTCTAGAGATCTGTTGTATAATAACACGTCCTATATTATCTTTTTATTTTTGTACTAGTGCTGTTTTCATTCCCTTTTCTTCTAAGAAACATATCTATTTTTGTTTCCTTTCACCTACGGTCACCTGATGAGCCACAAATAAGCCAAACCCACAACTACCTAGGGAGTCATTTTATTTTATTATTCCCCTTAAATAAAGTAAAAGGTTATTTTTCTAATTATATCAAGTAAATGGCCACATAGGAAAGAGCTGGAAAAATGGCAATTTATATTCACACAATGTAAAATAAGCTGCAAACATATCAAGAAAGGATTCGAACTATGGACCCCAATCCAAAGCTGAAGGAAAAAATGTGTGCAGTAAGCTTTTGGCACAATAGTCATGTTTTCTTATATGTCACCCAAAATAACTTTTATGAATATGAAGAAAGATAGTATACTAGTAATGGGATTAAGTATACAATAAATGGATTTTAACAAAAATAAAAGGCAGCATTCTTCATACAAACAAAATGAATACATAAATTTCCAAAGACCATTTTCTTTTTAAAACTCCCACCACCACTCCAGCCAAAAACAAACAAACAAACAAACAAACAAAAAAACCCTTCAATTACTTTTGCTTTTGTATAAGTGATGTCTTTTGTATTTTTAACTCTTGGAGTTGCCAAAATAAGCCCATTTATATGTGATGCCTGTCAACTAGCAAATTTACATTTGGATTTTGTTGGCTTTGGACCCTGCATTCTGTTCTCTTCTTTGTGCCATTGTTGTTTTTAGGTTTGGCAGTAGCTCTAGATCTTTGTTTAACTTAGTTCCTTTGTCTAACTTCTGCAGTATATACACATTATAAAATTAGCATGAAACAACACTTAAGCTTCCATTACCACAATTAATTTCCACTATGGCAACAGCTTATAAATTATGCTCAGGTGGATCCAAAAGGAAAAACAAAGAGACAAACCAACATCTAATTTTTCCACCTGAAGAAGACATAAAAAGCAAGTAAGGAAAAACTATTTGATTTGTTTATATACACAAAAGATTCACCATGAAGATTGTATCTGATTTTATTGCATTAAAAACTGAATAGAAAACAGAGACCTCACCAAAGTTAAATTTGTTGGGCTGTCAAAATGCCCTTTCTTTTATTGTGTATTGCACTTTTCTATTTAATCTTCCAATGTACTGTGTGTTTTTCAGTGTAATTTTAATTTTATCTAATACAGAAGTACTTGGTGTCAGATACTTGCTGTCCTGGTTCAAGTTCTTCATATAATTGTGAAAATGACAGATTAATTTACAAAAGTTAATGTTAGAGCCTCATTATAGATCCACATAAGTAGATCAAATAATTGCATCAATAACGAAAAGGAGATTTATATAATGAATTGGATCTTTAGCATCCTATAGTGAAATGTTAAAATGTACATGAATAGCATAAGCAGAGATGTTGACTGTAATAACTTTCAAAACGCCAAGTTATATAATCAGGAATAGACTCAGTTGCTTTAATATTCACACTATAAGTTAATTACCCTAAATTCATTTTTCACTCCAATCAAGGCAGTAATAGCATCAAAAAATTCTAAAGAACTATTCATATTTGTTCATACTGGCTCTGAACTATTTGTTATACTTACATCTGATCATGATATATTCTTAATGTTCTGAGAACAACTCATGGCTCTTCAAAAAGAAAAAAATCATAGAGTTAAGACCTTACTTGAAAGAGCTCTTATCCTCCATTGAATATCAGCCTAAAAACAGCTGTTTCTTCATTTGAAGGAGGAGCCCTTCCTCAGACCACTTTCAGGGAAGAGAAAAGGCAGTAGAGCTATTTTTTGGAAAGTCAAACTTCTGTTCAGCCAATTCTTTTTTTTTTTTAAGTATTTTTTTAAATTGTTGATGGATCTTTATTTTATTCATTTATTATTTATATGTGGTGCTGAGGATCAAACCCAGTGTCTCACGCATGCTAGGCAAGTGCTCTACCACTGAGCTACAGCCCCAGCCCCTGCTCAGCCAATTCTTATAGAACTCCTTTCCATCTGTTCTCTGACATTTCAGTAAGGTTATGCACTTGCCAAAGAGCTTTCGTTGGATTCTGAATCCACCGGTGAAGACAAATGGAATAAAAATCAATTTATTTTTTTTAACCAAACATCATTAAAGTATAAAAAGACATCATGCATAATGTCAAAATAGGCTACACAATAAAATCTACAGCCTACGTTATAAACAAAATCAGTAATCCAGACTGAACAAAAAATTACTGGTTCAGAATTTCTTGCTAAGAGACTGCATTAGAAATTCATTCTATAATGGAGGATAAATAAGAATCCATAGTCATTTTCACAGACAGAAGACAGTTTCTAAGAAGGAAGAAATAAGAACCTGAAAAGGAATTTGAAAATCATTTTGCAAGAAACTTAAATAATAAAAGTTCTCACTGACGGAAAAAAGATGAAAGATAATGTGGACTCTGAGCTTCAGTATTTACTGGAAAAACTAATCAAGAGCAGTCGGAAATAAATTTTGAAGCATAACTTTAAAATATTAGATCAAAAAGTAATAAAAATATATTGATAAAACTAGGTCAGAATGCCAGCCAGCTATGATTTTTGAAAAAATCTCAAAGACCCGTGGCACCTGAGTGAGTAGTAGTTACTGTGCCAGAGGGCAGGAACATCAGTAACTCTACTCGTCCTTGAGAATGTCCAGAAGAAACCCTAAACAGATCCACTGGTCTCATGATACCTGAAAATCTGGCCTGGAACAAGGAGTAAGTTCCGCTTACTTAATAAGCAAGCATAGCCTCAGAGAATGGAGTCTATTTGGAAGGGAAAGACAAGGAGGGAGAGCAAAACTGGTCTCCATTAGAATTCCATGAGAGGATGTATAAAGCTAATGTCCAAAAGTAACCCAAAGGCATAATTTATTTTCTTTTTAAAGACAAAAAAAAAATTTCTACAATATGGACTATTCAAAGCAACAACAAAAAGAAAAGATAAGTTATGGTAGAATTAAGAACCTTTTTAGTCATGGCTAAGGCTATGATAAACAAAATCAAGGACAGGAAAATATCTACTGAAGTAGATGAAGTGCAAACATATTCCACAAATGATCAGAAAAGAAAATGATCAGGACACCAAGTTAAATAACTGGGTGTGCAAATGACAATGAAGTAACTGACTAACAGAATGCTAAAGCTACTGTTGGAATATTTCCCAGGGCCCTGAATATGGGGTAAAGTACCAGATGAGTTTCAATATGGGCAAATACAAAACAAAAAATAACTCAAGCTCAATTTACAAGACATCAGCAAGTAATGAACACTGATCAAATCAATTATGCAAAGAGGTGTGAATACGGATATGTTTGTTCAAACCTAATGCTCTAGAAGAAGACAGTCTACTACTGTCTTCTTGTTAAAATATACTTTTAACAAATGAATTAAAACAAAAAGTAAACAAGTACAAGAAAATTTTAGGTATGCCTTTGTGAATGAATGGTGCAAATGAGGATAAGAGCATGCCAAAAAGAACTGCCCCAACACTGAGGCTGGGTCTGTGTGTCAGGAATGTAGGATACTAAGGGAGGGGATCATTTGAAAATTAAGAGCTAGGCAAGGTACCCCATTATAAAAATCAAAGCATCTTGAGTATTTTTTCCCTTTCCCTCATTCATTCAAGGAAAAATACGCTAGAAAGCTTACACCACTTAACTACTGTTCTCTCAGCCAACTATAATACACATGACATACACATACTTGCAAATGCCCAGGGAACCACTGTACTTTAATAGGATTCTTTTTTACCTTTATCTCTACAATTTACAGTAAACAAGAGCTAAAAAAATACAGATCTCCTTAACCTTCCTTGTCTCTGGTTCACAAAGTAGCAGCTTCAGTAAAGATAACTAAAATACTTTGAAAAGAACAACAACAACAAAAATTTTTATATGAAGTCTATGGCTTCTTCGTATCTTTTCCCTTTTTTGCATACCAGTTATATTACACTGTCGTCCTCTCTGAATAGGACATGCTTTGGCAAGATGTTCAGATGAAAACAGCAGACTTTAAGGTGATTCACATCTACAAACTGAAGCAGAAGATCCTAAAAACTCAATCTGTGATAACACAAAATAGAACCCAAATAATTTTTAATTGCTGATGGCTTCCATTTCCCAAGCTTCCTAATCAGATGTTGTGAGTCTGTAGTTATTAACCCTTTCTACATAAAGTTATAACAGAAAAATTTTCACTAGGTTTAGTTTTTTCTTAAATTCTTAATACATCAGTTTATCTGAAAGACTATTTCATTTTGTAATTGAAACTCCTTTCTTCTAGCAACCCATCAAGTGGTTTTAAACATGGCTTATTTCACATTATAGTGGTGACTCTCAAGAGACCACATGATTTAGTTCAAAACACATTTACAACCAGAGATAAAGTTCTGGTGGTTTTCTACTATGTCTACATCAAGTGTGCATATGGGGGGGGGGGGCAGGGAGAGAGGGAGAGATCAACCACATATTCATAAGAACAAAACAAGAAAATGAACTTCAGTAATAAAATGGATACCACCTTTCCTACCACCTTTCCATTAATTTGCCCATTAAAAAGCAGGGACACTTCTTACAGCATCATAGAATTAAAAAATGGAGCATATGTATATAAGAAATTGAACAATTTTCCAAGGCAACTAAAACTGCTAACAAGACCCAGCACGACCATAAGGAAATGACAGCCTGGACTGGCCTATTGCACTGGGTCTCAATTCTCCCACTGCCTTCCCACACCATGCTACAATTAGGCTGCTTATACTCCTTTTTTAAATCTGTAAAGGAAATCATCTTCCAAACTACTCTGGTTTTATTACTTTACATTTTATCACCTTGCAACCATTAATTTAAAAAAATGATCAGGTTTTTTTTTCCCCCCAACTTCTTTGTCCAGGGAAAAGCTGATCTCTCTCCTTATCTGAGCTAACCACATCATTCCAAAATGCTAGTTATGTGGAGCTGCCCCAAACCTATGACTCACTATAAGGAAAACCTCAAAAAATTCTTCTACACAAAGAGAAACAACAAAGAACCTACTTCTTTCTTTCCTTATCTCCATTTAGAAATCTGAGATATGACACCAAAAACACAAGAAATAAAAGAAAAAAAACAGATAAAATGGACATTAAGTTAAAGAAGTCAGGCATGGTGGCACATGTCTATCTATAATCCCAGCAACTTGAGAGGCTGATGCAGGAGGAGCACAAGTTCCAGGCTAGCCTCAGAAATTTGACTAGATCCTGTATCAAAAGAAAAAAATAAAAAGCACTGGGGATGTGGCTCAATGGTAGAGTAACCCAAGATTTAATCCCTAGTACTGGGGAGCAGGAACACATCATTAATTTTACTTCTGCCTTTCCAACACTACAATGCCTTTCACAGGTGGCAAAATCGTATTAAACTGAGCTTCAACTCAATAAATAGTGAGCTCCTCTGTCTAACCAAGAAAGGGTCGACTGTAGTGACAGAACATACAGCCAAAAAAGAATGAAAAATCAGCAACTACTAAGAGAAAAAAAAATTAAAGGTATTTATTTTATTTTTAAAAATTAAAGGTATTTTATTTAAAAAAATAAAGGAATTATAGCATAATTTCTTCATAGCATAATGGTTTATTTAACTTCAACAGTAAAACTCGTGGCTTTAAAGACTCAAGTAAAATTTGAAAATGTGATTTATTTCAGTATGGATCATTTAAGTGATCCAAGCATTCCTCCCAAAAAAGCATCTATTTGTTAATTCACATGGGGTAGGGGGTAGGGGGTAAAGGTATTTTGGACTGAAGAGAGGGGAGGGGGATACAGATAGTAATGATAGAATTAATCGGACATTATTACCCTATGTGCATATATGAATACATGACTTCTGTAACTCTACATCATGTACAACCAAATGAGAAGTTACACTCCATTTATGAATGATGTGTCAAAATGCATTCTACTGTCACGTGTAACTAATTAGAATTTTTTAAAAACTTTAAAAAGCATCCATTTGCTTCAAGCAATGTTAAATTATATCCAAATTCAAACATTCAAAATAGCTCAACAAACTTCAGTTAAAATATACATATATATATGCCTGAATTTCATCCCCAGTACGTGTATCACTACATAACTGCAGGATGAATAGCTCCAGATAAACATTCTTTTAGAATAAATAGCATCTCCATGGATTCATGACTTTCATTTCTGAACCACTTCCACATCTCTTCCCTTCTCATAGTATTCTAGTGTTTACCTTTCTTCTGAACCTGTACAATCCCTGCAAATGTCTACAGAGCTATGAAATTAGGGATCTTTAATTAACAGTATATCTTTATGATTAAATACACAACCTTTATTAATATATCATTAAATTCTATAAGAAAAAAATAAGAATCTACTTTCTTCCTCGAGGCTATTCATGTCTATAATCTCTTAGAAGTAGTAAACTTGTACAGCTTAGAAAAAGATATAAGACTAACTACTATATACATCAAAAAATTCTTTTTAAAAAGCCAAGCATGGTGGCACATGCCTGCAATCCCAGTGACTAAGGAGGCTGAGGTAGGAAGATTGCAAGTTCAAGGCCATCCTCGGCACCTTTGTGAGACGCTCAGCAACTTAGCAAGACCCTGTTTCAAAATGAAAAATAAAAATGGCTAAGAATGTCGCTTGGTGGTAAAGTGCCCCTGAGTTCAGGGATCGAACTCAAAAATTGTCTAATAAAAACCAACTAAACATCTTGCTGCCAGTATTCATATCAAATTATTAATTTGGTCCTATTAATAAATGTGGACAAAAATCTAAAACATTCCCCTCTGTTAACTATGGAACCAATAATTCCCATGGTCAAAGTAGTTCATTATCTTCTATTATGAAATAAAAATTCCTAAATACCACTGTCTTTTACATACTATTTTATTTTTTAAGTTACCATACTATAAAACTGGCTTTTTTCACTTTTAATACACAGTCCTATGAATTTTAACACAGTGACAGTTTTCAGCTATTATTTCCTCAAATTTTTTTTCATACACTACATTATTTCTCCTAATCTTCTGGAAATGATAGAAATGTCAGACCTTATGTTACTGGCCCACAGTTCTTTAAGCTATTTTCCTCCCATTTTTTTCATATTTCTCTTTATTGTCCAGATTGGAAAATCAGAAATTTATTTTCTCTTAGAAAACTTCTATTAAACTTATCTTCAAATTCATTGACTCCTCTTCCAACTGCATTGAATTATTGAGTCCATCCAGTAAATTTATTACTTTTATTGTATTTTTCAATTCCAAAATTTTATGTTTTCTCTTTATCTTTTCTTTGTTGATATTTTAAGCCTAATGTTTGTTGCAGAAGTTCCAACAAACATCTTTTGTTAAAGATGTTCCAACATCTTTATAATGGAGGGTTTAAAGTTTTTGTTAGATAATTCAAACATCAATATTATCACAGATGTCCATTGTTATATTTCCCACTTTGAGTTATTTGTGATTATTTTAGATTATATCTTTGACATTTTTAATAATATTTTACAACACACAGAATCTTCTTAAATCCTATGGAGTAAATTGAGATTTTGTTTTCACAAAATCCACTTGGTTAGGTTCAGGCTGCAAGTTCCAATATGCCTTCTGTGGGTTTTAGTTCAAATGCCCATTCAGGTGCTACCTGAATTATTCCTGTGGGTACACCACCCAGTTGTCAGTCTGCAATCTGAGTGGAGTTCTATCTCATATTATCAGCTTTAAATGACTTTGATATGGTAATTAAGATGAGATGTTTGTAAACAACTTCATGGGATCTCTTTCACAAGCCCTTTCCTCTTTTTCCAATTTCTGAAGGACACCTTTTCTGTCCTGAAACCAGGAACAGTCAGTCTACTTGTACAACTGGCTTTGCTTAATGCCAAACACTAGGAGGACAGAATTTTAAAAAATAAAAAATAAAATAATGGGGTTTAGCATTGCCTCTGAGTGTTATCCCTCAGAATTCTCGTTCCTGCATACACTAGAAAAAGAAAGAAAACAGCAATTACTTCAACTCTCTATGAGCTTTTCACCCTTCTTTACTCCCTCACGCTAAAACTATAGGACTTCTAGATCTTGCTGTTTATACCACCTTGTTCACTTCCAGGTTTCAGACTACACTAAATACTGGCTGGGGGGTTCTGAAGGTTTGGTGGCATTTTGAAATCTGAGGTGCTCCAGTATGCCTGCTGCTATTAACCATGTATTCTGTCCAGGTTTTACAGTTATATATCATTGTAGAAAAGAATAGCAGTGTTTTTACTCCATATTACTAAGAACCAGAAAATATAACCCTCTTTTAAATAAGTAAAAGAAATATTTCCTCATTTCTAAATTCTAAGTTATAAGATCTGACCATAAGCTTAATGTTATTTTCTAATAGCCAACTTCCATGACAAGCCATGTCAGAAAGACCCAAAAAACTGATTTGACCCCCCAAACCTCAAGCCAAACAGTCCTTTTAACCAAGTTCCTGGCTGCAAAGATGGGACAGAAACATCACTGACAAGCACTTCAGCCAAATGCAGAGAAAAGAATGTTTATCTGAGTTCCACAAGACCAAGACAAGGCCTTGGCAATAACCTGACAGAAGTAGACCACATTTAAAAATAATGGTAGTAAGTAAAGAAATATAGAGCTAGCAGCATCTAACTTCTAAGATTTCATGGAAATATTTCCATGCTGTTTCAAGAATACAAATACAACAATACACTTCTTAGGTCTAAAAGAAAAGTCTAACATCCTCGAAAAATAATCACTAACATTTAAAAAAAAAAAAAATCAAGTAGCTGTAAGTCTCTCCATAACCTGAGTAGCACATGAGTGGCTGCAGCAATCACATCATTCCAGGGAGTCAAGAACCTGGTTGGATTTGAGGAGTAAAGAAAAGTTGGTCAGTCGAAAACATCTCCTGCTACCTAGTCACACAGTGCCTAAAATCCTACCACAGGAAATCACTTCCACAAATGCAGATTATGGTTATTCAAATATATGCTAATTAGAAAAGTACTATTGATGAAAGGAATCTAACATATCAATATGAAATTAAAATACAGACATGAAATATTTTAAATATGATTACCACTAAATACAAACAGAAAAACAGAGAAGGAAGAGGTGGAGATGAAGGCAGGGGGACTGGCATATTGAAATTTCCAGTGTTTGGTTTGAGCAGACACAAAGGGCAATATTTTTCCTATTTTTTTTATGTCTACTATTTTTTTTCTTTCTATGTATTCTAATAAATGTAATTGTTTTCAAAATAAGAAATAAACATATCAAAAATGAAACGGGCTGGGGCTATGGCTCAGTGGTAGAGCGCTTGCCTAGCATGCGTGGGGCATTGGGTTCGATCCTCAGCACCGCATATAAATAATAAATGAATAAAATAAAGATCCATCAATAACTAAAAAAATTTTTTAAATAAAATAAAAATTAAACCGTACGCAACTGCCATATGACCCAGCACTCCTAGATAATTACCTATACAAATGAAAATTATTATTCTTACAAAAATATTCACTGGTATAGAGTTTTTCTAATACGTGCAAGTCCCTAGGTTCAATTCTCTGTACCACCACACACACACAGTTCATAGCAACTCTAATGATAATCTCCAAAAACTGTAAACAACAAAAATGTTCTTTAACACAGATGAACACCGTGGTGCATCCATATAATCTAACATGACTAGGCAATAAAAAAAAAATAATTGATACATATAACATAGTTGACTAAGTCACAAAGGTATCACGCTTAGTGAAAGACAATCTTAAACCACTGTATTCTATATTATTACGTTTAAATACGGTGTCCAAAAGATTAAGTTACAGTAACAGAAAAGAGACCTGTAGTTCCCAGGGATTAAGTGGTGAGAAAAAGGGAAAGTGATGGCATGAGTGTAAATGGTTTTGTTGTTGTTTGTTTGTTAATCAAATAAAAGGACTTCTGTATCTTGATTATGGTAGAAGTTACACAGATCTATACATATGTTAAAATTCTATACACCAAGAAGTCAATTTTGTATGACAATTCTAAAAATAAAAGTTAAAAACACCATTGAACAACTCATAGAATACTACAAAATATACTTTTCACTAATGAAGAAATAGAGTGACCAAAAATAAAGCAAAGAATCAATGAAAGATCAATCAAAATTGGAACAAGCTTTTTTGAAATAAAATGACAAGCTGAATGTAAAGGGTACATGGAAATGAAAGGACCTGGAATAGGCAAAATAATTTTTAAAAAGAAATAAAACTATCGCGAGTTCAAAGCCAGCCTCAGCAAAGGCGAGGCGCTAAGCAACTCAGTGAGACCCTGTCTCTACATAAAACACAAAATAGGGCTGGGGATGTGGCTCAGTGGTCGAGTGCCCCTGAGTTCAACCTCCAGTACCAAAAAAAAAAAAAAAAAAAAAAGAAAAAGAAAAAGAAATAAAACTGGATTGACTTACACTATCTAATTTCAAGATGTCCTCTAAACCTACAATAATCAAGACATTGTCAAGTAGCTACATATTACAACATAGATAAGAATCAATGGAAGAATATAGAATACAGAAACATAATTGAACATGTAGTCAAACGCATTTCAATTAGGACACCAACAAAAATTTAGTAAAGAAAGGTCAGTCTCAAACAAATTGTGCTGAAACAACTAATATATGGAAAGGAGAAATGAAAACAATTTTGAACTACTATGGAACTCCAAATTACTTTGAAATAGTCAAGAGAACTAAATGTAAAATCTAAAACTATAAAAGTTTCTGAAGAAAACACGGGGGAAAAGTCACAATTTTACAGTAAGCAAAGTTCTTTTTTTAACAGACAAGATAGGAAAAACTTTAATCACAAAAAAGAAAATCTGATAGGATCTGGAATGTAACTCACTGATAGAGAATATGACTAGTATGCATGAAGCCCTGGATTCAATCTCCAGAACCAAAAAGTAAGAAAGGAAACAAATAAATAAATGAATTAAATGCCCTTCAAATGAATGGTAAGAAAAAATTGGGAGAAAATATTCATAAAACAGCCATTAAAATTTAGTAACAAGCGCCGGGCGTGGTGGCTCACGCCTGTAATCCCAGCACTTAGGGAGGCTGAGACAGGAGAATCGCGAGTTCAAAGCCAGCCTCAGCAATGGCGAGGCGCTAAGCAACTCAGTGAGACCCTGTCTCTACATAAAACACAAAAAATAGGGCTGGGGATGTGGCTCAGTGGTTGAGGGCCCCTGGGTTCAATCCCCAGTACCAAAAAAAAAAAAATTTAGTAACAAGCTGACAACTCAATTTAAAAATAGGGAAAAATAGATAAAAACCACAAGAAAAGATCGTCAACATCCTCAATCTTCAGGGAAATGAAATCCCTAATGAGATAGTACCAAATAAATAATGGAAGTGTTAAAGAAGATGCTCAGCAACTGCAGCTATCAGGCATTACTCATGGGAACGTAAAATGGTACCACCACATTGAAAGGTAGTTTTCTACTCTGTCAGAATATCACCATACACTCAGTGTGACCTATCATTTTCAATCCTACAGAAAAATAACAAATGTCCAAAGAAAATCTGCATCAAAATTTCATGACAACTTTATTCATAATATCCTAATATACATCAATAGATGAATGGATAAACAAATACTGAGATATGAAAAACTGTTATTTAGCGATAAAGGCAACTGATTTCTGATGCATGCAACAACTTGGGCAAATCTCATATGAGATACTACCACATACAAGCAAGGAGAAGGTAGCTTGTTCATGTAATCCCAGCAACTCAGAAGGTTGAGGGAGAAAGATCAACAAGTTTAGGCCAGCCTCAGCAACTTAGTGAGATCCTGTCTCAAAATAAAAAAGGGAAGGTGTGGGGGATACAGCTCTGTGATAAAGCAACCCCAGGTTCAATCCCCAGCTGAAGAATTTTTTTAAAAACCTCAAAAACATATTGAGTCAAAGAAATGCAGATGTAACAGCTTATCCTGTACAATTCCATTTCTATGAAGTTATTTCTAGAATAGACTAAAACGAATTTACAGTGAAAGAAATCAGATAAGTGGTTCCAAGAGACAGATGTTAAGGAAAATTGACTACAGAGGGGTACAAGGAAACTTTTGGGAGTGATGGACATTTTCTGTATCTTGATTAGAGTGTGGTACATGTACACATATATCTGTCAAAACCAATCTTAAAGCTCACAAAACTTTACACTTAAAATGTGTATGTTATTGTATATACAAATACTGCATAGAGACAAAATACATACTGTATTTTATTACATATAGTGAAATACATACATACATTAAAATACTTGATGAAATACTGTAAAACTGGAATTAAACTCATAAAAGACAAGTTGAACACATACTTAGCTTTGGGGTTGTATCCTTTTCCATTAAGGTACAAATCTTCAAATGGTTAAATCACAGAAATTATCAGAGAAACATGGGAAAATGATGGCAAAAGTTGGCAGCAACCTTAGGAGTTATCTGGTCCTTTCCTTCTAGGTAATTCAAGAGTTCTACCAACAGCATACTAAGCAGATGTTCATAATAAATCTGTAACAGGGCACTCAGGCCTCTCAAGATTGTCTTTTTCACTGCCAAAAATCATGATCTTTTGGGAAGACCTCTCTGAGATGAAAATTGTGCTCTACAAGAGTAGAGATTGGCATGCAATTACCTGTGGGTAAAATCCACCCGCACTACCTGTTTTCACAAATAAAGTTTTATTTGAATAAAGCCATTCACATTTGTTTGCCACATGCTATCTGTGGCTGCTTTCACATTATAGTGGCAGGGTTCAGTGGTTGCAACACAAAGCCCACAGTGTTTACCTTGTCGTGTGTGTATGTGCGCGCACACACACACAAATAATTTCTACCCATGTTCCAAAGGAACAATAGAGAAATCTATATCCTTTTAAATGATGGCATATGAAAATCTGGAGAATATTATTCCATTGACCCTTTGTCTTTCCATACCCTTTTTCTTTAATTATTCCTCCTATAAGGTCAATTCCAGTAGCTCAAATTCTGAATATGCCCCCAACCTAGACAATATATATAGTTGAGTGACCCTCTTAAAGTATGAAAATGAATTTTATCACCCCAGCTAAGATTACAATAGAACCATTAGCATCTATGACTGACACCATATTTCTATTAATGTAGTTTAATGCCTCATTAACTTCTTTTAAGCTTCAGCACATTGGTGATGCACATTTTTTACAGTGAGAACTTTAAAAAAAAATGAATGTGTAAATAAAAATTCTATGAACATGATGAGCTATCCACAAGTTCTTTCATCAGAACTTACCTGGGTCCGGAGAAGATGAAGTTCAAGAATGTAAACTAAATAGAATTTTCTTTCTCTTCACCTATAGGTTACAATTCCACTATGTTTGATACAAGCTTTCCAGTTTGAGGATTTTTCTCCTGACAAACAAAATGGGCTCCGTAGTCCAATTTCCAAGGGGAAAGTTCAGATATACAGATAAAAGATGTGAAAACTGAAGCAGGAGGATGCCCCCAAGGAAACCTCACCAAATGTAATTTACTGAAAAGGGTACAGGCTCATAAATCAGACAGGTTAAAGTTTGAACTGAGGTTCTGTTCCTTTGTAGCAAATACTAACATAATATAAATTATGAACACAGGCTCATAGATAATGAATGAGCCAGACATTAAATATTTTTTTAACATAAAACCTACCCCAATATTTTGCTATAGGCATCGTCTTTACCTAACCTGGGCTTTCTATCTGGAAGAATTCCCTCTTCCCTCTCCACAAAGGAGACATGAGCCTCCTGACAAGTGTACATCTTTCTTGAGTATGTAACAACTAAAATAATAAAAAAAAGTTGCCAATGCTGGTAATGACACTATTCTTTCAATCATGTGTTAAAATGGAGTAATGCAGAAATTCTAGGTTATTTTCTTTCCAGAATTGGTAAGCCAATTTGGCCATAGCTGCTCTGAAGCCATAAACTCCAGTCGCTGTATAATTAATAAAGCTGACATTTTAATCTTCATGTCATTCTCCTGTGTCTTCTTTTCCACTTGGCTCCAAACTCGAGATCAAGACTTTTATGAGTATGAGTCCTCTAATTAGTTTTCCACATTGCCTTTCTTGTATGAGTCATACTCCCAATGCATTCTCCACAGTGTTCTGCTTTTTTCTTTAAAGTATAAACAAAATCTAATGTATCTGCAAGGAAAAAAATTCAGAATCTTCCAGATCTGTTTTCCCTCTGTTATGGTCTGGATATAAGGTTTCCCCCCCACCATCACACACAAAGCAAATGTGTTAATGCAGAAGGTGAAATGATTATAAGAATTATAATCTTATCAGTGAATTAATCCATTTGACAGATTAATTATTTGAAAGGACTATTGTACTGGGTGGTAAGTATAGGCAGAGGCATGGGCTGGAGGAGCCAGGCCCTTGGGGATTATATCTTGTCCCCCTGACTCTTCCTCTCTCTGCTTATTGGCCATTCTGTCCTGAGCTGCCTTCCTCTGCCATGGTCTTCTGCCATGATGTTTTACCTCAATGCAAAGCCCAGAGCAAAAGAATTAGTTGCCCATGGACTGAAAACTATGAAACTGTGAGCCCAAAATAAACTTTCTGCCCTTGAAGTTGTTCTTGTCATGGTTTAGAGCAGCTGACTACCTCATTCTCCAATTTATTAACATCCCATTTGCACCTAATTCAGTACCAAGTACTATAGTTCCTTGTCATTTAGTCTTTTCAAACAGTGAACTCAACTTTGTAAAACAACTTTCATTATGAATCCATCAGTTTAAATTTGGAGAAATAATTATTAAGAGATTTGAGAACAAATACAATTGATCTTGGTAAGAGTATAACTCACACAATTAGAACAAAAATATGGAGGTATGCTTAAGTATAACTGTGTAGACACAGGTAGACAAAAGAGCCTGGATCAATAATCAATATATTTTTCAGAGAGAATGGAGAGGCTTGATAAATCTGGTTGATTTTTTTTTTAATCTTCAATGTCCACGCTTTTAAAAATGGAAATACCACTACTTTTCTTTTAAAGTTACCACAAGAGTAAATGAAGTAATAGGTATAAAGTATTAGAGAAGTATTTGGCACATATCAGGGGCTCAATGAATGTTCTAGGTGAGCACTGAAAACAACCAAATTCCATACCTAAATAGAACCTCTATAAAACAAGTCAATCTTGTTCAAATAATCTGCTTGCTTCAGGTAAAAACTGGGAATGACATCTGGGATTATTTCTGATAATCTCAGCTATTCTTTCCATATGGCAAACAGAAACTTAATTCCTTGACAACATGAAAACAACACTTAATGTCTCCTATATATCAACAGAGAAGAAAAGCCTAAAAACTGCCAAAAAGAAGAAAAATCACCTCTGTGCATACTATCCCACCTGTGTGAACCAGAAACAGTAACTTACACTTATTTCAGAAAGCCACTAAATTAGGAGTGGATTTCCTTCTACCGGTCGGTCACATGGCTTGACAAGAAAGGTTCAAAGAAATTGTATGAATTTTACCTGAAGAAATGTGAACAATATTATTAAAAGAAATAAAGACATCTGTAACTATTCAGAATAACAATTCCTATCATTATAGGTCAAACTCATAAAATGAATATGCTATACTAAATTTAAGAGCTTATTTCTACTAGGTTTCCATATAAAGACCAAAACAGTCATTTTTTTGTAGAGAATAAGCATTCGATCCTTGTTCCTGTACTTTAAGAACCTGTTTTCCTATAAGAGATCTGAGGAATGAGTCTCATTCTGAACAGCATTCCCAAACTGTTTCCTCATGCTTGGGGAGAACTACAACCCATACTTGGATATTAAGCCAATACTGAAGTCAATGTTTTCTGTCCCACCACCAGTTTCCTGCAGTTAACTCAAGAAATCACCATTTCAGCATAGCATGCTCACTTAAGCTTGGCCCTCAAAGCTAGAAACACTACCAATGCTCTGCTCCAATTCTTGATCCCAAGTCATCTCTTTACACATATTCTGCCCCAATACCTAAAAGAAATGCTCTAACATCTTCCATATTTGAAACTTAAGTTTGTTTCTTATTTTTTAAAACAATATTTTTGTTAGCATGAGTTGATTGTTTTGTTCTATACAGGAGATCAAAAAAGCAGAAAATATGGTTTCTATTCTCAAGATGCTCTTGTTTTAATTGAAAGTAAATATAAAATTAATAACACATACCAAGTCTAAAACATGTAAGGTTTTATCCCTCTGTCTACCTCATGTAATAAAAAACTAAAGCTTGTTACTCTTGACTTCAAATATGATACATTACTCCCCTTTGTTTTGAAGCTCTTCACAAAGGTAACTATATCACCCTCAGCTTCTTACCTACTTACTCATCCTCTTCCACGAAGTCTTCCCTGATTAACCAGAATAAAGCTTAGCATTGTTCCACCTACACATAGTCCCTTCCACATCTGCCACCTGAAATAATATACTTACCTAATTGCCCATATAGAAAAAGACACCACTTAAACAACATATTTATTTAGTTGAACACATTTCCCAAGTGATCTTATTCACGCAGCTGGTTATATCACCTTTAGGTAGAACACAATTGTCCTATTATTTGTCTACTTTAGGTGACTCTGAACACTTGGAAAATTCAGTGTTTGAAACAAAAATATAATACATGGAAATTAGGAAAAAGTCAAAAATTAATAGGTGTCCCTCTCACTGCTTTGGCATTTTTACCAAAGGAAGAAGATACACTCTTTGAAGTACATATATATTTTTATCTACCAATAATGCCAAACTTTGTCATTTAAGATGCTGTATCTCCAGACCCATACTTCAGGAAATACAAAATAAAAGAATCAAACCATATTGAATTCTCTGGAAGAAGGCCTCAAGATGAGCTCAGTGCATTTTGCCTCTGCTCCTACCCCAGTTATCAGGTTCACCAGTCATTTCCTGACCACATCTATTAACACTGTGCTACACAAATACAACATGTATGCCCTAGATTTTTCTGGAGCAGTCCCTGTCTCATATAGTCTTCTTTTGTATGAGGTTACCAAATGTACAATTAAATATGGTTGGATTTCTATAAATTTATGACTGTAAATAAAAGAGTTCAATTATTTTACCGAACTAAATAATACTAATTGTCATTCAAAATACATAGTCACTATATTTATGCAAAAAGGAAGTAAGCAAAATGCCCATACTCTGGAGGCAGTGAGCAAAATAATTCTCAAACACCTTCAATGTTGTTAGCTAAAAAGTAGCACTTGGGCCATTAATGGCTATCACAATGTTAAAACTTTGTGTCCCTTCCTCCTTAAATGGATTCCTAAAATCCAATTAACTACCAGACTATGGACTCCTCCTCTCCTTACCTGGCAACCAAATTCTAAAACAGTTTGACCTTGACCTCTTCACCAAAGGCTCATTAAAATTAAAATCAATTTAATTCTCTCCTAAACCTCAGTCAGGTTAGGCCTTCCACACTCCAGGTTTCTATCCTCACAGAGAAAGGTTTCCCTTACCCTGAAAAGCAGAGCTCAACATCAAAAGAAATGCCTTTTTGTTGCTGTTTCAACCTCTCTCCTTTGATTTGTTTGTTTTGCTTTCCTTTAGGTTACTTTTTGACTGGCTTTCCAAAATTCCAGACACAAAATTTAACAGCAATACCTCAACCCTTTACTGAGTGATTGGTGTTATCACTAAAGCTTTGAATACAGTCTTGCCAAATTAATCTGGCATCCTTTGCCTTCTTTCCCAGATTATATTATTTGACAATCCCTTCTTCTCTACTTAATCTGGGTGAAGATCATGTTTCATGTACACTTAAATCCAGGTATATAATGCCATATCTCAGTTTCACCAGGAAGAGTTCAGTCCAAGGGATAATGTAAAAACTTGCAGAGCAGGGAACGTTTAGGCCTAAAGAAGTCTAGATCTCACATTTCCTGAGGTAGTTAAGTTATTTTTTTAAATGGTGATTGTTTTTTTACTATTGCCAAAACTCTGCATTAAACATCTGTTTACCTTGACACATTTTTGCAATATATATTTAAAGGAAAACAATGTTGAGTTAGAGTACCAGAGCATGACTCTGAAAACTTTTTAATTACAAGCAAAAATAATTATTATTTTTGGCTTTGCAGGCAATACAGTCTCAGTCCTAACCATGCAATTCTGCCTTCTAGTGTAGTGTTTCAAAAGCTTCAAGAAAAGCTCTTAAATATTCTCATCACAAATAACAAATGTTTAAGGTGCTGAATATGCTAATTACCCTGATTTGATCATTAAACAATGTACACATATACTAAAACAAACTATATCCCAGAAATATGTAAAAATATACATCCAATATAAATTAAAAAATAAAAATAAGCTATATTATTTTGCTTAGTTCCTAAAAAAAAAAAAATTTAAAGCAGCTACCCAAATCTACCTTGCAAAAGCAGCAAGAGACAAAAAGAAAATATAAATGGGTGTGGCTGCTACATTAAAATTTTATCTGCACAAAACAGGCAGTGAGTCAAATAGCTCATGAACAATAATTTGTGACCCTTGTGCTAGTAGTAATACACAATTAAATGACCTTTCTAGGCTGAAGGGCACAGTACTACTCCCTTATCCATGGAAATACTTCTGAAGACATTCCTGAGATACCTTAAATTATGGACAGTAATCCTATGAGCATTATGTTTTTTCCTATAAATAAATGCCCATGATAAAATTTAATTTATATATCAGGCACAGTTAAAATAGCAACGATAATATAATTATAATAATATACTGTAATAAAACTTTCAGGTGGTTCATTTCTGGAATTTTCCATTTAATATTTTTGGAGCACGGTTAGCCATGGTTAGTCATGAGTAACTGAAACAATGGGAAAACTGTGGATAAGAGAAGACTACTGTTTTGTTTTGTTTTTTTCAGTGCTAATATCAAACCCCAGGCATTGCACATGCTAGGCAAGTGCTCTTGCCGCTAAGCTAACCCTTAGACCCAGGACTACAGCATATGCATTTAGAATTTTTATACATGCTCCTCAAATGAATCTTTTTATACATGGGGATATGGAACCCACAAATGGATAGTCCAGAGACAGAGCCTCACAATCCCATTGTCAAGAAGATAAAGAATCTAAGATTTCGCTCTACTTGTAAGATAACAAGGTAGGTTGCCACCCTTTCATGAATGAAGGCAAAACAAGAGACTCCTGAGTCAGAGACAAATGACCTTATTAGTCATGTGCCAGCAAGTCCCATCCCTACCTAGAAGAAGTGTGTAAGGGGCCTCTGGAAAGAAAATGTTTATACTCATTAGAGCTCCACAAGTAAGACCTAAGTCAGTCAAGGGCATAGGCTGATTATTTTAAACCTGGCCTTCCAACAGGATGACTGCCTTAATGTTCTCAGTATAGTTAAAATAATAGTCCACATCATTGGTTTCTTGTTTCTTTGTTCTTTTTTCTTTTTTTTTTTTTTGATACCCGGGATTGCACTCAGGGGCACTCCACCACTGAGCCACATCTCCAGCCCTATTTTGTGTTTTATGTAGAGACAGGGTCTCACTGAGCTGCTTAGTGCCTCGCTACTGCTGAGGCTGGCTTTGAACTCATGATTCTCCTGTCTCAGCCTCCCAAAGTACTGGGACTACAGGCCTGTGTCACAGCTCACATCACTGTTTTTTGGGAACAATGTCCACACCACCCCCATCAATGTATTTGCATCTTTTCCCCTTTCCCCCACATGACAGGACAACAAATGGTTGTCTGCATATTCAGTTGATTCAAAGGAGAGAACCCTAAGAAAGCCTGAGTTTAGGAAGCCCCAGCCTTCTGTAATGCACAGTAAGCACCCACTTCCTCTGGAGAGAGAAATTATCTCTATTATACTTAACATACCTGTCCTTTTTTCCAGAAGATACTATGTCTTCTTTCCAAGGCCGTTTACTATACAAGCATCCCTGACCTTTCAGTCTAAACAAAGGAAGTCAGTGCCTCTGCTTCCAAAACATGTGGAAATGTAAGAAGCCCATGGAAAATTACCTTCTGACA